>CM023491.1:42133924-42164880 GCA_013339685.2 Hyalomma asiaticum | reverse complement strand
TTCGTGACAAAACCTTCAGTATATTCATTGCCTTCATGCACTTGTTTTTGAGGTTTTTTATATGAGGTACAAATGATAATTTCGTGTCTAAAATAATTCCTAAAAACTTTTGCTCCTTTTCACGGTAGCCGCTGGCCAAGCAGGCAAATATCAGGTTCAGGCTGCAGGCCTCTCCTTCTGGAGAATAGAACACAATTGCTTTTTTGGGGATTAATGCTAAAACCATTTTCCTCTGCCCATTTAGCGACCCTGTTCAAACCCAGCTGAATTTGCCGCTCACATATCGCAAGGTTGCACGATTTCAAACCAATCTGAACATCATCGACATATGTGCAATAAAACATATTGCGTGGGATGCACAGGCGAAGAGCATTCATTTTTATAATAAAAAGTGTGCAACTTAGGACACCACCTTGTGGTACTCCTGTTTCTTGGACAAATATTTTTGATACAACATTGCCTACGCGGACACGAAATGTACGATGCGACAGGTAGCTCTCTATTATGTCCAACATTTTACCACGTATCCCTAGATGGGACAGGTCTCTCAATATTCCGAACCGCCAAGTTGTGTCATACGCTTTTTGTATATCGAGGAACACAGAGAGAACATACTGTTTGTGTAAAAAAGCTTCACGGATTTGTGCCTCAAGGCGTATGAGATGGTCAGTGGTGGAGCGACCTTCTCGAAAACCACACTGGAAGGGGTCGAGCAATTTTTTTGACTCCACGAAATGTATTTGTCACAAAATAGTGCCTATTTTGAAGTAAAACCCGGCGCCGAAAGGCCGAAACAACAACAAGAAAAACGGCGCTCGGAAGAGGCACTCAAAAGTCACGCCGCGCCTACAAAAGGCCAGAATGTTGTAGAAGCTTTCTTATCGCGGCGAGCGCGCGCGCGCGGCAGACGTAAGGAGAGAGAGAAGGCGGAGAGTACACACCGACGCTCCCCGCGCAGTGAGAGAGAGAGAGAGAGGCGCCGCCCCAACCAAGAAGGTTCGAGAGTGGGCGAGAAGGTTCCCAATTGTATGTGTGCTCTGGGTCACGCGGCCCTACGGAACCTTCTAGTACCCTTTCCCAGGACTATATAAGCGGTCGGACACGGGCCGCGCAAGAGGGGCGAAGAAGAGACGAAGAGAGAGTTGAAGAGTTGCAAGTAAAAAGAAGAAGCAAGAAGTCGTGCGTGACTCAGACGCCGAGCCAGCTGACAGGCCACCTGCAAGAAGACGCCCAGTGCCTTGGTGAATAGGACTCTTTGTGTTTTGTTCTTTGTTGCAGTGCATGAACTTGTTCATGTTGGTTGGCCTTGTATAACTTTGCGACCCATCTTTTTTTGAGTTGTGAAAGCCGTGTTGTGTACGTTTGTGTGACTGCCTATTTGATGAAAATATATTTGTTTTGTTTGACCACCCTTGGCTCTGACTCGGTCTTTGAACCACTGCTGGCGTTTTGCTAGTGTGCTAAAGGGGACCAAAAATCTTATTGTCCAAGCTTTCGTGGGATCTTTTTCGGGGAACCAAGACGTTGGTTCTTGGAATTATTTCCGGCGATCGCGCCCCGTACATCATAGCACGGGTTTGGTGACAGTATTAGCCGACGGTTAATCATTTTTTCAGAGTTTACAGAGGCAGCTTGTTAATGCAATAGGCCTATAACTTGGGACGGAGGCTGGATCTTTACCGTGTTTTAGAACAGGAATTACAATAGCCTCTTTCCTTGAAGTAGGCATCTCGCCTGAAGACCAGATGGTATTGTACAGGGACAGGAGAGTGTTTTGTGTTTCGGAAGGTATGTGTCTCAACATATGATACACAACACGATCAGAGCCTGGGGTGGAATTGCTGCAATTGTTTAGGGCTTCCTTTAGCTCTGCTAGGCAGAATGGTTGGTTGTATGTGCGGTTTCCTGTACATTTTCGCTCAATCTTTTGTTGCTCTGTTCTAGCCCTATACCTCTGAAAGGCTTCAGAGTAATGCGACGAACTGGACACGCGTTCGAAGTGCGCGCCCAGAGCATTAGCCTGATCTTCCAAGCTTTTTCCCTGGGTGTCCACCAAGGGGATCGAATACGTTTGACCACCGTTTACTCTCTTCACTCTATTCCAGACATTTGCCTCATCTGTAAAGGAGTCAATACCTGCTATGAACTTCTGCCAGCTCTCCCGTCTAGCCAGCCGGCGTATTCTTCGGCCTTGTGATTTTGCTTCTTTAAAATTTACAAGATTTTCTGCAGTGGGGGAGTTGCGTAGCAGCGCCCACGCTTTGATTTTGCTTTTTTCGAGCTTTGCGGCACTCGTCGTTCCACCAAGGGACACGACGTTTGCGTGCAAGGCCACTTACTTGGGATATACATTTTGAGGCAGCATCAATTATGAGGGCAGTGAAATACTGACCAGCAGCATCAATACTTAGATGAGACATGTCAGCCCACGGGAGAGATGTGAGGTTACAGAACTGCTTCCAGCGAGGAGCCTTCGGGGGACATTCAGTTGGTTTTTGTGTGCTTATAACTACCGGGAAATGGTCACTCCCATATGGATTACTAATAACTCTCCATTTAAGGACAGGTAGGAGAGTTGGGGACGTAATGCTGAGATCGATACAGGAATAAGTGTTGTTGGCGAGGCTATAATATGTAGGTTCTTTGTCATTCAGCAAACATGTACCAGTAGAGAACAGAAGATTCTCAATCAGGCGGCCTCTCTGATCGCAGCGGGAATCACCCCACAGGGTGCTGTGCGCGTTGAAATCGCCAAGGAGGACGTATGGTTCCGGTAATTCATCTAATAAGGCTTCAAGATCGTGTTTCTGTAAAGAATAATTTGGGGGTATATAAATTGAGCAGATGGTAATAAGTTTGTTGGGAAGTACAGCCCGGACAGCCACTGCTTCGAGCGGTGTTCGTAGCTGCAAACCCTGGCATGGCACACCTTTATGTATTATGATTGCAACACCGCCTGATGATGTGGCAGCGTCACGGCGGTCTTTTCGGAAGACAACGTACTGTCGAAGAAAGTTGGTTTGAGTTGATTTTAAGTTTGTCTCCTGTACACACAGCACTTTTGGTGAGTGTTCATGTAGCAGCTCTTGGATATCGTCGAGGTTTCTGATAAGACCTCTCACGTTCCATTGTATTATTAGTGTATCCATTTTGGATGTAGTTTAGTGCTCTGTGTACCGAAGTAACTCATCTTAAGACAGAGGGCCCTTTCCAGGCCCTGTAATACGGGCTTTTCCTTTTTTGGCGCGCTCCAAGGAGCTGCGCCGTTCCTTCGGCGCCTGAGACGCCGTTAGGGATGGCATTGTGTCCATCGCCTCAGCAGTGGCGCTGGATGCCCGCTCGCGGGTCACGCGCACGGGTGTCGGAGCTTTAGGGCTTTCTGACTGAAGGCCCTGAACCTGCAGGCCCAGGGGCCTGCATGTCCTTTGGTGGCGGAGCAGCACGAGCTGCTTCCGCTGAGGGGGCGGATGGCGCTGCCACCCGTCCACTGTGTGTGGCACGTGCGGCTGCCAAGGACATTTGTGGCACTGCCCCCTTGCGTGCCACGTCCGCGAAAGATGTACCCTGTACAAAAGAAAGGCGCTTTCGCGCCTCTTGAAACGAAATATTCTGTGTTACTTTGAGTGTTACGACCTCTTTTTCTTTTTTCCATGCCGGACAGGCGCGAGAGTAGGCGGGGTGCCCACCGTCGCAGTTCGCGCAGTGTGGAGTTTCGGTACAGTCGTCTGCAGGGTGTTCGTGTGAGCCGCACTTGGCACAGCTTTGACGGCCGCGGCAGCTTTGAGAGCCGTGACCGAAACGCTGGCACTTAAAGCAACGCCGGGGGTTGGGGATATAGGGTCTGACCTTTAGCTTCAGGTAGCCTGTTTCAAGATACTCTGGTAGGGTGTTTGTGCAAAATGTGACTATTAGATGTTTCGTCGGGATTTCTTTGTCGTCACGCCTGATTTTAATTCGCTGTACGTGTGTTGCATGTTGTTCATTCCAGCCCTCGAGGAGCTCATTTTCAGACAGTTCAAGCAAGTCTTGGTCAGACACGACACCTCGGGAGGTGTTGAGGAAACGGTGGGGAGTAACAGAGACGGGGGTGCTTTCGAAAGAGACAAGTTTTGTGAGGTTCTCGTACTGGGTCTTATCTTTTACTTCAAGGAGAAGGTCCCCGCTAGCCATTCTTGTAGCTTTATAACCTTGTCTGAGTGTGTTTGTGAGGCATTTCGATACAATGAAAGGAGAGATTGTTCTCGCACCCTTTTCAAGTGTTTCACAATGGATTACATGGAATCGGGGGAAAATGTCTTTTGGTTTCAGAAATGCATATAAGGTCTCTTCGGTGCGCCCTCTTTTTGAGAGAGGGCGATCGTGCAGTGGAGGGAATGAAGTGGAGGCCATAAATAGTGCATATATTCGGCGGCCATGCCAGCCGCCCACCATGGAGCCCTACATGGGGACGCGACAGCACTCAGAATAAGGCATGCCAACGCCAGCTGTACACAGCCACTATAACCAAATATAATGTGACCAAGAGAGGGCACATACACAAGGTTAACCCTTGCCGCCAGGAAAAATGGAAGTAAATGGAAGAGAATAGAAGAGAGGAAAGATATAAAGTGAGAGTGAAAGACGAAGCTGAGAGGAGAGAGAGATAGGAAAAGGCGACTGCCGATTTCCCCTGGGTGGGTCAGCCCAGGGGTGCCGTCTACGGGAAGCTGGGGAGAAAGGGGTGTGTTGCCTCCTCCGGGGGGCCTTAAAGGTCCAATCACCCGGGATCGGCTCAACCCCCAGGATCCCCTTTTCCCCGGACACGGCTCAGCCACGCACGGCGAGACGTGGGAGAGGGTGGAAACCCCCCCGTTGGCTCGGGTCCGTGGTGTTGTCACACACCAAACGTCTGCTTACGCAGACGCCCCTGCGGGCATGAAAAGACATGATGTGCTCAGGTCATGCTATCACATGAGCACGACTCTGCAAACATAAGACCACTGGAAGGGGATCGATATGCGTGTCAAACAAAAGGTGCATGTCGAAGAATGTAATATTGGTCGTAGTTAGGTTCATGACATGATGTGCTCAGGTCATGCTATAACATGAGCATGACTCTGGAAACATAATACTATTGGAAGGGGATCGATATGGGTGTCAAACAAAAGGTGCATGTCGAAGACTGTAATATTGGTCATAGTTAGCTTCATGACATGATGTGCTCAGGTCATGCTATGACATGATCATGAGTCTGCAAACATAAGACCACTGCAAGGGGATCGACATGGGTGTCAAACAAAAGGTGCATGTCGAAGAATGTATTATTGTCCATAGTCACGTTATGACATGACATAATGTGCTCAGGTCACGCTATGGCCATGAGCATGGACTCCGGAAACATAATACTATTGGAAGGGGATCGATATGGGTGTCAAACAAATGTGCATGTCGAAGAATGTAATATTGGTCAGTCACGTTCATGAAAATGACATGATGTGCTCAGGTCATGCTATGACATGAAGATGACTCTGCAAACATAAGACCACTGGAAGGGAATCGATATTGGTGTCAAACAAAAGTGCATGTCGAAGAATGTAATATTGGTCGTAGTTAGGTTCATGACATGATATGATCTGCTCAGGTCATGCTATAACATGAGCATGACTCTGGAAACATAATACTATTGGAAGGGGATCGATATGGGTGTCAAACAAATGGTGCATGTCGAAGAATGTAACATTGGTCGTAGTTAGGTTCATGACATGATGTGCTCAGGTCATGCTATGACATGACCATGAGTCTGCAAACATAAGACCACTGGAAGGGGATCGACATGGGTGTCAAACAAAAGGTGCATGTCGAAGAATGTAATATTGGTCGTAGTTAGGTTCATGACATGATCTGCTCAGGTCATGCTATAACATGAGCATGACTCTGGAAACATAATTCTATTGGAAGGGGATCGATATGGGTGTCAAACAAAAGGTGCATGTCGAAGAATGTAATATCGGTCATAGTCACGTTCGTGACATGACATGATGTGATCAGGTCATGCTATGACATGAGCATGACTCTGCAAACATAAGACTACTGGAAGGGGATCGATGTGGGTGTCAAACAAAAGGCGCATGTCGAAGAATGTATTATTGGTCATAGTCACGTTCATGACATGACATATGGTGCTCAGGTCATGCTAGTACATGAGCATGACCCTGGAAACATAATACTATTGGAAGGGGATCGATATGGGTGCTTGTGCAAAAAGTGACTATTAGATGTTTCGTCGGGATTTCTTTGTCGTCACGCCTGATTTTAATTCGCTGTACGTGTGTTGCATGTTGTTCATTCCAGCCCTCGAGGAGCTCATTTTCAGACAGTTCAAGCAAGTCTTGGTCAGACACGACACCTCGGGAGGTGTTGAGGAAACGGTAGGGAGTAACAGAGACGGGGGTGCTTTCGAAAGAGACAAGTTTTGTGAGGTTCTCGTACTGGGTCTTATCTTTTACTTCAAGGAGAAGGTCCCCGCTAGCCATTCTTGTAGCTTTATAACCTTGTCCGAGTGTGTTTGTGAGGCATTTCGATACAATGAAAGGAGAGATTGTTCTCGCACCCTTTTCAAGTGTTTCACAATGGATTACATGGAATCGGGGGAAAATGTCTTTTGGTTTCAGAAATGCATATAAGGTCTCTTCGGTGCGCCCTCTTTTTGAGAGAGGGCGATCGTGCAGTGGAGGGAATGAAGTGGAGGCCATAATTGCATATTTCGGCGGCCATGCCAGCCGCCCACCATAGAGCCCTACATGGGGACGCGACAGCACTCAGAATAAGGCATGCCAACGCCAGCTGTACACAGCCACTATAACCAATATAATGTGACCAAGTGAGGGCACATACACAAGGTTAACCCTTGCGCCAGGAAAAATGGAAGTAAATGGAAGAGAATAGAAGAGAGGAAAGATATAAAGTGAGAGTGAAAGACGAAGCTGAGAGGAGAGAGAGATAGGAAAAGGCGACTGCCGATTTCCCCTGGGGGGGTCAGCCCAGGGGTGCCGTCTACGGGAAGCTGGGGCCAAAGGGGTGTGTTGCCTCCTCCGGGGGGCGTTAAAGGTCCAATCACCCGGGATCGGCTCAACCCCCAGGATCCCCTTTTCCCCAGACACGGCTCAGCCACGCACGGCGAGACGTGGGAGAGGGTGGAAACCCCCCGTTGGCTCGGGTCCGTGGTGTTGCCACACACCAAACGTCTGCTTACGCAGACGCCCCTGCGGGCATGAAAAGACATGATGTGCTCAGGTCATGCTATGACATGAGCATGACTCTGCAAACATAAGACCACTGGAAGGGGATCGATATGCGTGTGAAACAAAAGGTGCATGTCGAAGAATGTAATATTGGTCGTAGTTAGGTTCATGACATGACATGATGTGCTCAGGTCATGCTATAACATGAGCATGACTGGAAACATAATACTATTGGAAGGGATCGATATGGGTTGTCAAACAAAGGTGCATGTCGAAGAATGTAATATTGGTCATAGTCACGTTCATGACATGACATAATGTGCTCAGGTCATGCTAGGACATGAGCATGACTCGGGAACATAATACTATTGGAAGGGTATCGATATGGGTGTCAACAAAAGGTGCATGTCGAAGAATGTAAATATTGGTCATAGTCACGTTCATGACATGACATAATGTGCTCAGGTCATGCTATGACATGAGCATGACTCTGGCAAAAATAAGACCTGGAAGGGATCGATATGGGTGTCAAACAAAGGTGCATGTCGAAGAATGTAATATTGGTCATAGTCACGTTCATGACATGACATATGTGCTCAGGTCATGCTATGACATGAGCATGACTCTGGAAACATAATACTATTGGAAGGGGATCGATATGGGTGTCAAACAAAATGTGCATGTCGAAGAATGTAATATTGGTCATAGTCACGTTCATGACATGACATAATGTGCTCAGGTCATGCTATGACATGAGCATGACTCTGGAAACTAATACTATTGGAAGGGGATCGATATGGGTGTCAAACAAATGGTGCATGTCGAAGAATGTAATATTGGTCATATTCACGTTCATGACATGACATAATGTGCTCAGGTCATGCTATGACATGAGCATGACTCTGCAAAAAAAAGACTATGGAAGGGGATCGATATGGGTGTCAAACAAATGTTGCATGTCGAAGAATGTAATATTGGTCATAGTCACGTTCATGACATGACATATGTGCTCAGGTCATGCTATGACATGAGCATGACTCTGGAAACATAATACTATTGGAAGGGTATCGATATGGGTGTCAAACAAAAGGTGCATGTCGAAGAATGTAATATTGGTCATAGTCACGTTCATGACATGACATAATGTGCTCAGGTCATGCTATGACATGAGCATGACTCTGGCAAACATAATACTACTGGAAGGGGATCGATATGGGTGTCAAACAAAAGGTGCATGTCGAAGAATGTATATTGGTCATAGTCACGTTCATGACATGACATAATGTGCTCAGGTCATGCTATGACATGAGCATGACTCTGAAACATAATACCTACTGGAAGGGTATCGATATGGTGTCAAACAAATGGTGCATTCGAAGAATGTAATATTGGTCATAGTCACGTTCATGACATGAATAATGTGCTCAGGTCATGCTATGACATAGCATGACTCTGGAAACATAATACTATTGGAAGGGGATCGATATGGTGTCAAACAAATGGTGCATGTCGAGAATGTAATATTGGTCATAGTCACGTTCATGACATGACATAATGTGCTCAGGTCATGCTACTGACATGAGCATGACTCTGGAAACATAATACTATTGGAAGGGGATCGATATGGGTGTCAAACAAAAGGTGCATGTCGAAGAATGTAATATTGGTCATAGTCACGTTCATGACATGACATATGTGCTCAGGTCATGCTATGACATGGGCATGACTCTGCAACCATAAGACCACTGGAAGGGCATCGATATGGGTGTCAACAAAAGGTGCATGTCGAAGAATGTAATATTGGTCATAGTCACGTTCATGACATGACATAATGTGCTCAGGTCATGCTAATGACATGAGCATGACCTGAAACATAATACTATTGGAAGGGTATCGATATGGGTGTCAAACAAATGGTGCATGTCGCAGAATGTATATTGGTCATAGTCACGTTCATGACATGACATAATGTGCTCAGGTCATGCTATGGACATGAGCATGACTCTGAAAACATAAGCTATTGAAGGGGATCGATATGGGTGTCAAACAAAATTGTGCATGTCGAAGAATGTAATATTGGTCATAGTCACGTTCATGCCATGACATATGTGCTCAGGTCATGCTACGACATGAGCATGACTCTGGAAACATAATACTACTGGAAGGGGATCGATATGGGTGTCAAACAAAAGGTGCATGTCGAAGAATGTAATATTGGTCATATTCACGTTCATGACATGACTAATGTTCTCAGGTCATGCTATGACATGAGCATGACTCTGCAAACATAAGACCACTGGAAGGGGATCGATATGGGTGTCAAACAAATGGTGCATGTCGAAGAATGTAATATTGGTCATAGTCACGTTCATGACATGACATAATGTGCTCAGGTCATGCTATGACATGAGCATGACTCTGGAAACATAATGCTATTGGAAGGGGATCGATATGGGTGTCAAACAAATGGTGCATGTCGAAGAATGTAATATTGGTCATAGTCACGTTCATGACATGACATAATGTGCTCAGGTCATGCTATGACATGAGCATGACTCTGGAAACATAATACTATTGGAAGGGGATCGATATGGGTGTCTAAACAAATTGTGCATGTCGAAGAATAGTAATATTGGTCATAGTCACGTTCATGACATGACATAATGTTCTCAGGTCATGCTACGACATGAGCATGACTCTGGAAACATAATACTATTGGAAGGGGATCGATATGGGTGTCAAACAAAAGGTGCATGTCGAAGAATGTAATATTGGTCATATTCACATTCATGACATGACATAATGTGCTCAGGTCATGCTATGACATGGGCATGACTCTGCAAACATAAGAACACTGGAAGGGGATCGATATGGGTGTCAAACAAATGGTGCATGTCAAAGAATGTAATATTGGTCATAGTCATGTTCATGACATGACATAATGTGCTCAGGTCATGCTATGACATGAGCATGACCCTGGAAACATAATAGTATTGGAAGGGGATCGATATGGGTGTCAAACAAATTGTGCATGTCGAAGAATGTAATATCTTTTTGGTTATAGTCACGTTCATGGCATGACATAATGTGCTCAGGTCATGCTATTACATGAGCATGACTCTGGAAACATAATTCTATTGGAAGGGGATCGATATGGGTGTCAAACAAATGGTGCATGTCGAAGAATGCAATATTGGTCATAGTCACGTACATGGCATGACATTATGTGCTCAGGTCATGCTATGACATGAGCATGACTCTGGAAACAAGACCACTGGAAGGGGATCGATATGGGTGTCAAACAAAAGGTGCGTGTCGAAGAATGTAATATTGGTCATAGTCACGTTCATGACATGACATAATGTTCTCAGGTCATGCTACGACATGAGCATGACTCTCGAAACATAATACTATTGGAAGGGGATCGATATGGGTGTCAAACAAAAGGTGCATGTCGAAGAATGTATTATTGGTCATAGTCACGTTCATGACATGACATAATGCACTCAGGTCATGCTACGACACGAGCATGACTCTGGGAACATAATACTATTGGAAGGGTATCGATATCGGTGTCAAACAAGTGGTTCATGTCGAAGAATGTAATATTGGTCATATTCACATTCATGACATGACATAATGTGCTCAGGTCATGCTAGTACATGAGCATGACTCTGGAAACATAATTCTATTGGAAGGGGATCGATATGGGTGTCAAACAAGTGGTTCATGTCGAAGAATGTAATATTGGTCATAGTCACGTTCATGACATGACATAATGTGCTCAGGTCATGCTACGACATGAGCATGACTCTGGAAACATAATACTATTGGAAGGGGATCGATATGGGTGTCAAACAAAAGGTGCATGTCGAAGAATGTATTATTGGTCATAGTCACGTTCATGACATGACATAATGCGCTCAGGTCATGCTACGACACGAGCATGACTCTGGGAACATAATACTATTGGAAGGGTATCGATATCGGTGTCAAACAAGTGGTTCATGTCGAAGAATGTAATATTGGTCATATTCACATTCATGACATGACATAATGTGCTCAGGTCATGCTAGTACATGAGCATGACTCTGGAAACATAATTCTATTGGAAGGGGATCGATATGGGTGTCAAACAAGTGGTTCATGTCGAAGAATGTAATATTGGTCATAGTCACGTTCATGACATGACATAATGTGCTCAGGTCATGCTATGACATGAGCATGACGCTGGAAACATAATACTATTGGAAGGGGATCGATATGGGTGTCAAACAAAAGGTGCATGTCGAAGAATGTAATATTGGTCATATTCACGTTCATGACATGACATAATGTGCTCAGGTCATGCTATGACATGAGCATGACTCTGGGAACATAATACTATTGGAAGGGGCTTCGATATGGGTGTCAAACAAATGGTGTATGTCGAAGAATGTAATATTGGTCATATTCACGTTCATGAAAAGACATGATGTGCTCAGGTCATGCTATGACATGAGCATGACTCTGGAAACATAATTTTATTGGAAGGGGATCGATATGGGTGTCAAACAAATGGCGCATGTCGAAGAATATAATATTGGTCATAGACACATTCATGACATGACATAATGTGCTCAGGTCATGCTATGACATGAGCATGACTCTGCAAACATAAGACCACTGGAAGGGGATCGATATGGGTGTCAAACAAATGGTGCATGTCGAAGAATGTAATATTGGTCATAGTCACGTTCATGACATGACATAATGTGCTCAGGTCATGCTATGACATGAGCATGACTCTGGAAACATAATACTATTGGAAGGGGATCGATATGGGTGTCAAACAAAAGGCGCATGTCGAAGAATGTAATATTGGTCATAGTCAAGTTCATGACATGACATGATGTGGTCAGGTCATTCCATGACATGAGCATGACTTTGGAAACATAATACTATTTGAAGGGGATCGATATGGGTGTCAAACAAAAGGCGCATGTCGAAGAATGTAATATTGGTCATAGTCACGTACATGGCATGACATTATGTGCTCAGGTCATGCTATGACATGAGCATGACTCTGGAAACAAGACCACTGGAAGGGGATCGATATGGGTGTCAAACAAAAGGTGCGTGTCGAAGAATGTAATATTGGTCATAGTCACATTCATGACATGACATGATGTGCTCAGGTCATGCTATGACATGAGCATGACTCTGGAAACATACTATTGGAAGGGGTTCTATATCGGTGTCAAACAAATGGTGCATGTCGAAAAATGTAATATTGGTCATAGTCACGTTCATGACATGACAATGTGCTCAGGTCATGCTATTACATGAGCATGACTCTGGAAACATAATACTATTGGAAGGGGATCGATATGGGTGTCAAACAAATGGTGCATGTCGGATAATGTAATATTGGTCATAGTTACCTTCATGACATGACATAATGTGCTCAAGTCATGCTATGACATGAGCATGACTCTGGAAACATAATACTATTGGAAGGGGATCGATATGGGTGTCAAACAAAAGGTGCATGTCGAAGAATGTAATATTGGTCATAGTCACGTTCATGACATGACATAATGTGCTCAGGTCATGCTATTACATGAGCATGACTCTGGAAATATAATACTATTGGAAGGGGATCGATATGGGTGTAAAACAAATGGTGCATGTCGAAGAATGTAATATTGGTCATAGTCACGTACATGACATGACATGATGTGCTCAGGTCATGCTTTGACATGAGCATGACTCTGGAAACATAAGACACCTGGAAGGGGGTCGATATGGGTGTCAAACAAAAGGTGCATGTCGAAGAATGTAATATTTGTCATAGTCACGGCCTCCCCGACTGGCGCGGCCATTATTTCTCTTCGCGCCGCCATATTGGGCGCCTTGCCCTACGGCTTGGACATTTTCAGGTTGACTGGGAGCAAACGCTTGGTTCGCCAAGGACAATGCTTCAAGCGTCCGACCGACTTCCTGCGCTTTTTCTAAGGACAACTCTTCACCATATGCCAGCAGCTTCTCTCTCACCCGCGAGTTGGTCGAGCCGTGAATAATCTGATCGCGGAAGCGTTCCGCGTACGTGAGCCCAAACTTGCATCCTACGGCTTTCTCCTTCAGAACTGTCACGTAGTCCAGGAAACTCTCTCCGGGGAGTTGACGCCGACTTGTGAACTCGTGACGTTCGACTAGCGGATTGGTGGACGCGGCGAAAAGCCGTTCGAGCTGCTTGACGAGACTGTCAAACTTTGAAACGGCCGAAGCCAAAGAATCTGGGTCAGACGCCGGCGTAGACGCCGCGTTGCTCGGAGTAATTGACGACACTACAGGTACCTCGTAACAGTGTGGTGCGCCGTAATGCTGTAGGGATGGTCGATTAAATTTTTTAATCGATTAATCGTTCGTCGATTTAGCCTTTCGTCGATTGTTTTCGCCGTGGTGTTTTAATCGATTAATCGACATTTTTTATAAGTGCTTCAAAAATGATGCCTTGTTGTTTGAGAGACGAACGTTGCTTGTGTTTGATATCGACACAAGTATTTATCCGACGCGCTGGAGATCACATGGGCGCATTAGCGGCTGCGTGAAAATTCGCACTTTCGCCCACTAAAGAAAGGCAGCCCGTCGTCTTTGGATGTGGTCAAGGATCCAAGATTCCGTGGGTGACCGTGATCCACGTACGATTCGGCAGCAGGTCGTATTTCCTCGAAGTCTGCCTACTAGAGCGAACCGAAATCGGAGGCGCCTTCGGCAAACACACTGGTCGGAAAGTCGCACCGGAAACATCCAGTGTGGCCGGGGGTGAGGAGGGAAGGAAAGGGACGGCAACATTCCTCTGTTTGTCCGTTAGATATTGTGGAAGGCCTTGATAATAACTTACAGCACATAATATTTCGCGACTGTCCTCCATTCGTGCCACAGCAGTAGACGGCGGCCTCTAGGCTGGCTGACATGGTAGTACAAGCAATAAATGAAAGCCGTATTTCACTCGGAATAGGCGACCATACAGAATTACCAATTCCTACAAGGTCATTTTTTCAACAGAAAAGGACAATGCTAGACGTTCGGTATGCCAAAGCGCAAAGTTGCGGATTATGAAAAAGCGACTATTAGACTTAAATGCAGCTAAAGTGGCTTCTTTCCATTATACAACTATTAGAACCTTTTCATAATCCTCGAGTGCGTTTCCCTGCACAGCATATTCGCCCAACTAATGGCGGCCCCTGTCCCGTTTCAAGTGGAGGCGAGGTCTCAGTTACACGTGCTGGGGTTTGACTATTACGAGTGTTTATGTCAAGAGAGCTGGGTCGACATTTTCCGCGTCATAGCACGCTGTTTTGCCGAAATGAATAGCTCCCATAAGTTGCGCTAACTGCATTGCAGGGAAGCTAGCATTACAGTTATCAAAGGGTGTATAGGCGTTAAGGCGGACAGTTGGGCTACTTGGTATCAAATGTAATGAAATATGATTACTAGCGTCCATGTCCCCTTTGCGCAAGCGGTCATGTCTTATGTATACACGGATCACTTATTCTTATCCCCATCATCATGCTTCATCACTCTTTTTCCCCTGTTGCGTTGTCCCTAAAGTAGAGTAGAAGGCGGGGCGTACTAGATCAGGCCACCCCCTCTGCCTTCCAATACATTATCTCTCTTTCTTTCATTGGTGACAAATAATCTTTAATTCGCTAAGGAGTAAAATACGACGGCAATAAGAACTGCACCAGTCAAGAAATAAGCAGCGTAAATTACAATGTGACACACAAGAAGCAAGTAAAAAAAAAATCTGGGGGTTCAAAACAAAGAGGGTGTAGTCGACGGAGATCGGGTGGAGTTCATTTCTATCTCTATGGGGTATGGCCGCCTGCGGCTCCGGGCTCCTTCTACTTGAGTAGAAATATGCGCTCGACATCTGTGTCTCGGCGTCGCGCGCCTCGCAATAATGCGCTCCGGCCAAGGGGCGGTGTTAGAATTGGGGGGGGGGGGGGGGCGGTGGCGTGATCGATTAATCGAAGAGCTTTAATCGATTAATTCGATTAATTGAAAGGGGGAAATCGATTATGATTAATCGATTAACGGCGTACATTTAATCGATCAACGATTTAATCAATTAACGGCGTACATTTAATCGATTAAGCGATTAATCGTTCATCGATTTTACCATCCCTATAATGCTGTTGTACCTCGTAGTGCTGGGGTACATCGTAGCACGGAGGTTGAATCGCTTGACGGACCTCGTCGCGCACCATCTCCGCTACAGAAATTCGCGTTTGCGCCGCGTCGGTGCCCCGAATTTTCTGGAGCTCCTCACGTATCACAGCCCTGATGAATTCGCGCAAGTCGTCGGTGTTGTTTCCCATAGTCATCTGAAATGGGCCGCTCGAAAATTCCATGACGTTGCGGTTGTACTGTCGGGCACGCTGTCGAAGAGCCCTTTCCATCGTTGTTGCTTCAGCGAGGAAGTCCGTAAGAGTTGCGGGTTGATTTCTAATAAGGCCAACAAATATTTCTTGCTTCACCCCCCGCATCAGATGTCTGACCTTCTGGTCTTCGGCCATTGAGGCATCAGCACGTCTTAATAGTCGAGCCATGTCTTCGGTATACGTGGTGACACTCTCATTCGGGGCTTGAAACCTTGACTGTATAGCCAGCTCCGCTCTCTCCTTCCTGTCCGCGCTCGAAAATGCGGCGGTGAGCTGCCGACGAAATTCGTCCCACGAGGTCAGCGCCGCTTCGTGATTATGGAACCACGTCTTCGCGGAGCCTTGGAGCGCGAAATACACGTACCTCAGCTTACGCTCTGCACTCCAGCCGTTGCATTCGGCGACACGGTCAAAATGGTCAAGCCAGTCTTCCACGTCTTCAGAAGGGTCTCCGTGGAACACAGTTGGTGTCTGCGGCTGGTTGACAATGACCTGGTGCGCTACTGCAACAGCCGCGGCAGATGACTGCGGGTCCACGTTCATAGTGCGGCTAGGAGTAGGCAACAGACCGTGTTCCGGCTGCAGCCCTTGAAGACGACGGCTGGTGCGTACGTGCACAGGGGTAATGTCTCCTGGGCTACTCACCGGAGTCGACTCAGGGGTGCGCGGCGTCTCCGGCAGTGGTTGCATATACCCAGCACCTCCACCAGTAAAATGTCACGAAGGTGATCAACAAGGCTCAGCGAAAGTAGCACGTCCTGCTTTAATGATGGCGTCCAACTCGACCAGAACGCTCGCACGATCTCCGCTCTTCGTCTTCGGACTGTAGGAGGGGTGGCCATAGTGGGTTGCTCGCTGCCGGCAAGAAGTAATCGTAGTGGGCACATCCCCTCGCGTCAATATAGCCTTCATTCATTACGAGAAAGCATTTGACTCGGTCGAAACCTCAGCGGTGATGCAGGCATTGCGTAATCAGGATTTACACACGCATTACATAAGAATAATAGAGGATATCTACAATGGGTCCACAGCTACTATAACCCTCCGTAAAAAGAGCAGTAAAAATGTAAAATACCTATATGAAAGGGCGTCAGACAAAGAGACACAATCTCTCCAATGTTATTCACAGCATGCTTACAACAGGTATTCAAAACACTGGATTGGGAACAGGCCGGTGTAAGGTTAATGGAGAATACCTCAGCAACCTCAATTGGCTGGTGACGTTGCCTTGCTCAGCAATTCGGAGAACGGATTGCAAAGCATGATGACCGAACTGGACAGGCAGAGTAGAATCCTTCTCCAGTAAATTTATATGCATAAACCTAAAGTTATGCTCAATAGCCTTGCGATCCAGTGGAAGTGGTAAGCGAACATATGTACTTAGGCCAAGTAGTGACTCCCGATCCCAACCATGAGGCTGAGATAACTAGAAGGATAAAAACGGGATGAAATGCATTCGGCATGCAGGCCTTCTCAGGCAATGAATTGCAGCTTACCATTGCCCCTGAAGAGGAAAGTGTATAACAGCCGCATCCTGCCGCTTTTCACCTACGGGGCAGAAACTTGGGGGCTCACTAAAAGGCGTTCAGCTTCAATTGAGGACTGCTCAGCGAGCAATGCAACGAAAAAATGATAGGTGTATCGTTAAGGGACAAGAAGAGAGCGGTGTTGGTCAGGGAACAAACGAGTGTTAGCCGAAGTTAAGAAGAAATGGACGTGGGCAGGACATGCAATGCAAAGGCAAGACAACCGTTGCTCATCAAGGATAACAGAGTGGATCCCCAGAGAAGGCAAGCTTGTAGGAGCGGCAGAAAGTTCAGTGGGCCGATGAGATCAAGAAGTTTCCGGGGACAAATCACCAAGCATCGTGCGCACAGCCAACACACACGACCAAAAAGACGTCTTATTGGGGGATTAACGCGTGGTTGACCTCTCAAAGGCGTCGCGAACGGGAGCGACATCAAAGGGACGATGAAAGCGTCTCCGAAACGTCTAAAGTAAACGTGGAACAATACTGCCAGTTTGCCTCCCTCCCTCCCCGCCGGAGATGCGAACGAAGGGCATGGCTGAAAGCGTCGGCGGGCGTCGGTACAGCGCTTGGCGCCGAGATGTCGCCAAGCTACCATGGGCCCGAGAGAGAGGCGCTAGAATGTCTGGCTCCTTCTCTCGCCGATCGCCGGGGGCCGTGGCGAAGAGGCGAGAGGGCGCAGACGCGAAGCAAAGCCAGGGAAGCTCGGGTGGGCGGTTGGCGGTGGAGTTAGTGAAGTTAAGTTGTTAACGGCTGGCTGTTCCTTTCTTTCTCGAGAAAATGCGGTTACCGTGCTGCAACTGCTGCGTGTGTTTGTGTGGTGGCATTCTGCTCGTTCTACTTTCATCCTTGCATTAACCCTGGTTCAATCCCTGTTTTTCTGCGAACGGATCCTGTAACATCCATGTCTACGTCTCGCCGAAAATAAATGTACGTACCACATTTGAATGGCTTAGCAGGATGCCTGTAATATCGCTCATGTGTCCCGTGGATACGGCAAATCGGTCTGTAACAGATACAATGAGCATTAATGCTATTTAGATAGTTAATGCATTAAACACCAAGCAACGCAATTGTGGTTTTATTATTCATATCACCGTTTATGAATGCATTCTGAAACTTTGTTAGGTCTATGTGCGTGTTTAGGCCGATTAGTGAGTAAAGAGTGCATTGGCTTCGTTCCCACCATCCTGTCATTTGGCCGTTACGGGTGGTAAGTACAGCGCCTGTACAACTATGTGGGATAGTAGTAACTTACTCGTGTCGTACACAAATGAATACATGCATGTGATATCGCGTGTGGTAGGGCAACCGTTGGCGCGCGTTAGTTCCCGCACCAACTTTGCAGCTCGATAGCTTGTTCGTATCATCAACACTTGGCAACAAGAAAGGGGGTACATAGCTCGGACTGTCTTTTCAAGTTTTACGCAGTGCACAGCATGATAACGCATGAAGCTCCCGTTGTGATGGTTATAAAACTGGAGCACATCATCGGTGCATTCCTTTTTCTGGATATGATCATGCAATGGAGCAACAGATCTAGATATGGAATGTTTGTTATTTCGGCAGAGACGCGAACCACCCACAGCGGAGCCCAACGTGGGGACGCTGCAGCACAGTCAAGGTGCAGCAAGCGCTAGTAGTACGTTCCTACTGTAACCCAATATGAAGTTACCTAGGTTGGTTATACCACGCAAGGTTAACTCTAGCCACCGCGAGGCTCGGAAGTAATAAGGAGACAGGACAGCTTCTAAGTTAAAGACTGAAATAAAAGAGAGGAGAGGCGAACAGGGAAGGGCGACTTCCGGATTTCCACTGGGGAATGTTAAAGCGGAACTTTTACACCATATTCTGATACCACCGGTGTCCAATGGAATTGATCCTTCTGTAGCATAGAGGGTGGCTCCGGACGCTCAGAAGCTCAGCAGTAATCTTAAATAACGAAATGAACAATGTGCTCAAACAGAAACCGAAACTAATGTTGTTTTGTCACAAACACCGGGAGGCCCGCACCCGCTAAAGATTTTCAAATTCATTTTCAGGAAAACTAAATGACTTGTGACTACCTGGCTTGGCATATATTATCACTGTACCAAGAAGAACCTGCACTGAATATTTCGTTAAGATCGGTGGGAACCGAAAAATCGCCGAAGTTACCGTTTAAAGGCAACTTCGGTGAATAAACCGACGTTTACTGGACCACCGGCACCCCCTTTTTCCCTGAAAAGGCTAAGCCACGCATGCCGATGTGTGGTAGGGGGTCGAACACCACGGAGACCCTCCCACGGTGTGTGGGAGGGGGTCTTTGTATGGTACGTGTTGCCACCACACCATACATAGCGTCCGTTGTGTTGTCCCGCCCCTACGGGCAGTCTGCGCTTTGTGCCTGTGCCGCTGTGTACCTTACGTGTTGTCTTCTCCACGCAGAACAAACTTGTTTGCCGACTATATGAACCACTAGTCCACCTGAATGCACTACCCGCTGTTTCCGACTATTTAATGTTTTCTTGAAGCTTTATGGGTCTAGCTGCTAGCGACATACGGCTATAGTCGAACGCTAGGATTTCGCAGCCTGAAATTACGGTGAAAAACTTCGCGAGGAAGTTTCAGAAGCATTGTGGCAATTCACTGAAAGTTCGCTTCTCGTTTACTTATCATACCGAATTGGGCGTCCAAGGGCCCGAAAGCGTGACTAACATGGCATCAATAACAACATACTTGTCAGTCACCCCACGGTTAGAGATAAGACCATCGCTGACGCGAGCATTGGGTATGAGCCACAGGTGCACGAATTCATCGGTAAATCAACATACACATGTGGTGTTTGGTATTAAAGGAAGCCGTGCATTTCGACTTAGCGCTAATTTTCATAGGTTGACACTCACACCTCACATACGGGAATTCTAAAGACGCTTAGCTTTTGTTTCTTTAAATTGTATAAAGCTGCAGCTTGGAAACTTCGCTCACCGTTTGGTCACAGTCGTCGAAGGATGACCGCACTGCACTGGATGTGTGGAAGGGTCCGGCGTGCCTGGCCAACGTTACGGCTCCCATCCGACCTGCAGCGGACACCTGCAGCGAGGCGAAATTCCAGTTCGCAAACTTTCACGCCACCACTGTTGATTAGGCGAGCCTTCACATTCTGTCAGACTAAAATGCTCGAAGAGCGCCAGCAGAGGACCACCATTCTCCCTTTTGCATGTGTTAGCCTCATGACCCATTGCACCTAGCGTTTGAATACAGGCAGAACCTTATGTTGTTACTGATGATAGAGGGTATGAATGACTGCCTATTCACTCGTTTCAGACAATCTCATCAGTGTGAGAACCTACACTGCCGAACTACAGTGCTCAGCAAATGAAACTCGATACTCGTTGTGCACGGTTGCCGATGTTGTGATCACTACGCATGACGGTGCACCGGCGCCACTGTTTTCGCGTCACCGCTTAATAGGAACATCGAGTTCATTCCTCGTGCAACTCAATCAGAAGGAGAAAGCTTCTGAAACACTGTGATTCAGTTTGGTCTCTCTCAGAGCACCCAGCGCGGTCTAGTAGTCACGCGAGCCATCGCGCTGTCTGAGCATCGCCTATCAGGCACTGAGCAATGTACCTCTTCCAAACTTCTCGCTTCTCCCTTTGACGCATTCTCCAGCTTGTTCCTTTAACGCAGTTCTCGTTTTTTTTTTATTTTTGACCACACGAGGCGTTAGGCACTTCCCGGTCCTATTGTACTGTGGGTACGTATTTTGGCAAAGATTTAACGGGTTGTCCTTGTGGACAACCCGTCAAGTAAGCCGCAGAGGCAGCCCTTGCGCAAACCCTCCACCAAAGTAGCCAGCCAGCCAGCCACCAGACATGGTTTCTGAAGAGCAATTGCAGTTCCAACAAACTTCTTTAAAAAGCTATATCGAGGCACAGGACGGGTCATAATCAATAAGTGTTTGCCTCTTCCTTGGAAAGACGAATCAATTCCGCCATATCATTCAAGGAATACGTGCAAGCCCAGGCCTAAATTTGATCAATATCAATTATGGTGAACAGGGTATGATTTTAGGTTGGCAACTAAATAATCTAAACGCTATTGTCAGTCATTCCTTCTTTCCACTTCGTCCACGGTGTATGGAACAATGCTTGCATACTAAGTTTCTTCTTTGTTATTCTTGTATTGAAGTGTACGCACAACCCTTAAAAATTTATACGTATGTAGAAATAAGCATGCATTTTCAGCGTGTATGTATGAAGAACTGTCTGGCTGATACAAAAAGCCAAGCAATAATTTTTGGTGCCTCATGATATGTATAATTTCTTATGTCAACTGATGCAGGCTGTTTGAGCCATTAGGGGTTTTAGCCTTTGATGACCATACAGGCTGCACATTTCATATTTTTGTTTTTTAGCACAAGGGCCATGCATGGGCAAAAAGAACCCCGTCATCACTTATATGCACGACAATGGAGCAAAAATCCACACATGTGCATGAGCTTGAGATGTGGCTGTAGTGTTGCCTAAAATAACATCACTGTGCGGAAGAGTACGAGACATATGGTATAAAATTATGGCTGTGACACGTGGGGTGGTCTACGGATTTCTAACATGTGGATGTCTCCTTAGGCCCTCTGGGGCCAAAGGTCGAGAACGACCGGCGTTCTGTTAAACCTACTGCCGCAGCAGCAACCTCTGTTCAGAGGCGGTGTTGCAGATTGCTTGGGAATATGACGTAAACGCTTGATATGTCTTTTAGAGACGCCGGGAGATTCATATTCAAATATGGGTCCACAGCCTAAAACATCGAAAGATGAAGCAGGAGATGCTCCCGTAACGGTAAAGACAAATGCATTTTTTAAAGATTTCTAGGTGAGTTCATTGCGGAAGAACATGAAACACGGTAAGTTGTTCCCTTACAAAAATGCCTGTTGACATTGAGTAGACCACCTATTAACTTTCTATTGACTGTACTGACAGTCTACAGACATTTACACTTTTTTCCCCTCGTCAGACGATTGTTCGTCAAACGCTTGATTATAGACATTTACACTGTAGTAACACTTGTTCGTAGAGGCGACCTACTACTTACTTCTGTATAAAGAATTTTTTAGCTAGAACGTTTAAGGACTTCTGTATTACTTCTGTATAAGGAATATTCCGACTACACTGTCTACAGGCTTCCTAGTTACTTTTGTATAAACAATATTCTAACTACACTGTCTAAAGGCTGTGGGGGTTTTTCTACTACTAACTACTACTAGCAGCGGCATCGCCGCTAGCAACCCCCTGCAGTGGGTTCGAGCACTCGACGAGCAGAGAATGTGGTAGTCGCGTCCGCGCGCTCGCTATCTCAGCCATGCATCGCCCCGCTGCCGCGCGTTGGCCCGCGACCCGTCTCGAGGCAGGACAGCACGAACCGTCGCACGCGGCGAAGGAGGAGAACATTAGGCGCAACTCTCCTAGCATGGTAATTTAATAAACGTTAAAATAGTACAAACAATAACAAGGCCGAATTAGTCGAATTAAATATAAACGAAGGTTAACAATAACGATAAACAACACGCGAAAACAGTAACGCAAACAAAGGACAATAGCACTGAACAACACGCGAACACACAATAACACACAAAAACCATGCAAAGGTTAGAGCCTAACCTCCGGCCACAGCACCCGCGACCGCGCGCTCCCCAGAAAAGGAAAATAGAGGAAAAGAACATACAGAGATGGACGACTGACGCAGGCCGCTGCCGGGGTCGCTGGGGCCCGAAACGACGCGCGGTCCGGACGACGAAGCCTCGTCGTCCGGACGGTTGCAAAAGCACGTCCGCACCGCTTCGAGTCCCAGAGAGTTCTCCCAAGCATCTTTCAAAACCAGAAACCAGTGCCTATATATATATATATATATAGGCACTGGATCTTGACTTGCAATGAAGTGCCGGTGGGAGATTTCACTTGTGCATAGTTGAACCATGAGGATTCGTAGCGTGCGCGTTAACTAAATTAATCCGGAACTCGGCACGATCTACGATGAACCTCCCGAGCTTCGCCCACTCATCATCATTCACTCCGTGGATATGCTGTAATTTTTTGCATTACAATGGCGCAGTCGACGAATGACAGAAACGAACGAGACGTAGACACAGCACCTTTCTTTCTTTCTTTCTTCTGTCCTTGATATTTGACTCTTGCCCACTACGGGGGATTGGCCATGAAGCCGGCAGTTAATATAAAAAGGAAAAAAAATTGAGCTAAAGCAAAGGAAGAGTTAGGAATCGGTAACGTAAGGAAGAATGAAATGTTAGAGAATGATAGACTATTTGTAATACAAATGACCATATAAAATAATATGAAGTTTAATCAACTAGTGGCGGCGATTTCGAGGTACGAAGTTTTGGTTGGAAAGATGATTAGCAATGAATTCTTCTTGTGGCCGCGTGTTCTATTCCGCCTCATCTTTTTCTTCTTCACCTGTCCTGCGCGAGCGCTCTAGGAACGGCGAGGTTTTTACAGTTATACATGACAATATATATATATATTATATATATATATATATATATATATATATATATATATATATATATTATATATATATATATATATATATATATATATATTGTCATGTATAACTGTAAAGAAGTAATTTCGCCATCTCATTCATGGAGCCTGTGCAAGCCTATGCCTCAAGCACATTTCATCAATATCAAGAACGGTGAACAGGGAAGCACCTTAGGGTGGCAACCAAAGAGGATAATTTTTTTGTCCTCCCTGGTGGCAACTAAACAATATAAACGCCATGGTGAATCATTCCTTCCCTGCACTAACTTCCCACTACATCCATAGGCGTGTGTGTGAAACAATCGTCATATACTGAATTTCGTGTCATATTTTTTTTTATTCGTGCTCTTCAAGTGTATGATCAACACTTATGAATTTATAAGCGTGTTGAAATAAGCATGATTTTTCAACGTGTGTGCACGAAAAACCATCCGGCTTATGTAAAAAGCCAAGCAAACTTGTATGGTGCCTGATAATATTCATAGCCTGTTATGTCAGCTAAGGTTGTGTTAGCCATCAGGGGGTAAAGACCTAGTCAGGCTTCAAGACTTTGATGATCGTACATGCTGTTTTCTTGCAGCAGTGGTCTGTTTTCTTTCCGTAAGGGCCAGGTATGGCCAAAAAGCACCACGTCGTTGATAATGCACGACAGTGAAGCAAAAATTCAAAAATCCAGGCTCGTACATTAGATGTACACAGCCTAAAATAACACCACTGCATGGTAGCCTAAAAGGCACACCGTATAATATAATGGCAGTGACGCGTGAATTTTCAGAGAAAGTGTAACGGTTTGCTTGGGAATATGACGTAAAAGCTTTATACGACTCCTTTAAAATCGCGAGGAGCGTTTCGTACTGACACATGGGTTCACAGCCTAAGACCTTCGAAGGACGAAGTCGGAGATGCTGCCGGAATGCCAACGAGAAATTGCTTTTTTTTCCGGAGGTTTCTAAAAGTCAATGGAGCAAGGCGAGTAGTTCAAGCATCACACATCGGCGGTTCGCCACCTCGGACAGGGGGTAAGCGTGTGTTGTGTGCGTGTGTACGTCCTATTCCAAGTGCGCAAAGGATTACCTGGTGTGTCACGTCTTTGATACCAGCACCCAATTACCAGAATGTGGTATGGTAATACGTTCTTCATTATGTATTTCCCTGTCCCGCAACCGCGGCCAATAAACGCTCATCTCTTTCTTTATGAAGGGCTTTGAGTCTGTTACAGGAACAGACACAGACGCTTGCACGAACAGATGTGTTTAATTCGTCAGCTAACCCATTACCTTCCATCTCACAGTGTCCTTGTACCGAGCACTGCAAGACTTTCTGCTTGGATGCGTAGGCTGGGTGTAATGTTGAATAAAGGAATAATGTCACAGGATTCCTGTACTTTTTTCAAATAATTTAAGGTTATAAATGCGGTTAGACTCCATATAAATTACTGCCTTCGCGATGTTTGGCATTTTTACTCAGCAACCGTCAGTATGCTTTACGTAGGCTTCTGTGGTGAAGGTGCTCTTGTCAGGGTGCATAACTCCGACAGCCGCGTAACACACGCCAGTGCCACACTTCCAGGCATCTGTGAAAAATTCCGCACTACCGTATCTGGGCTGTAGTTAAAGGGACTGTCTACCACTCAGAAAATTGTGGTAAAATTGGGCAGATCGTGCGTCACATTTACGGGAACGAGCACGCTTTCACCCCACAAAAAAGGAATTATGTTTTTAATTTCGCTCTGAAAGTGGTGCAAAAACGCTGCTAGCGACACCCAACAGCGTGTTCGTCATTTTCCAAGTGTACGAGAACCAGCCCACGCAGGTATGCATATTCTGCTGAAAAACCATTATGTATGTCTTACATGCGTACTTCACCCTGTGAGACACCTTGTTATAGCGTGCAAGAGCAATTTGTTCTTTTTTTCGCTGCTTTCGGGTGGCGCATGTGGCGCTACCTTCGATTCGTCTGCCTGCGGAGGCGCGTAGTACTGCGCTTGTCATGCATGCGGCGCTGCATGTCCCGAGACGCGCCCCGCGCGCCCACTTTCCCTCGCCTCTCCTCCTCGTCGTCGCCTCTGGAATGTCGACCTTGACGCCGGTTCGCGTTGATGACGCCTCCCGCGCCCGAAAAGGTTTCCAGGGAGGACGATGGCGCATCATGCGCGGTACCCAGTGTTGCTGGCATGCCTACACTAGGAAGGGAACGACTTCGTGGATGAAAAAAATTGTGTTTTAATAATTTCTATTGAGATTCTGGAGAAACCACTGCACGCTGGGACACTTCGAAAGGTACGCTTTCTGTTGAGCCAAAAAACGGGAGAGCGATGAAGGGCGGTAGACAGTCCCTTTAAAGAATAACGAATATGTAAGACATGGTGTGCTTCGTGGCATGCACGAAATACGTGCCACAATCTATGAGCTGCCACTTCCGCAGCGAAGAATCTACGTCATGAACCATAACACAAAGGTTGCGGAGAAACGGACCTACTGTTTCGGCAAGACTTGTTACTCACTCGGATGTGTAGGGACCCCTCAGTGCAGGGCGGTTTTGAAATATACAACTGGATAAACAGTTCAAGATATTGTACGTGAGGTGTCCACTGTTGGCGTCTACTTTCAGCAGTTAAACAAAAGATGTACAGGACCTCTGCAAATGCAGCGACCCCTCATTCGACTCAACGTGGAGGATTTCTACAGGGTTTGTCCTGAAGGCGCCCCCAGAAAGGTGGATGGCAAGGTCGTGGAAAAGATCGAGCTTGGCGTCGCAGACTGGTGCACCATGGCCCCGTAATCTAGCGGTGCCATAGTACACCAGTCGCGTGACCGTACCAGCCTTAGCGTGATCCTACCAGGCTTTCATGCGGATTCAACAGACATTTTCTGTCACTACTCCATGCAGTACATGACGAACCTTTCAAGGTGTTCAATATTTTTGCGTACTTGTTTCTTAGGTAGTTCTGATATGGCACAAATCCTAGCTCCGCATCTAGAGTTACGCTTTGTAATATCTGTCTTTTCCTTTGCAGGTACACGCAAACAGTAAAATTCCATGTCGAAGTCAGAGGGCAGCCCTCTCTTTCTACAAAATAGGAGCTCGTGTGCTCTTCTGAGGGTTAACCGTTTTCGCCTGCCCATTTAGAAGCCTTCTTCAGGCCAAGCTGAACCTGCCCCTCACAGAGTGCTAGATTGCACGAGGCAACTTCTATTCGTACGTCATCGACATATTTCCAAGGATGCACAGACGCAAGGAATTCATTTTTAATATTAAGAAGGTGTAACTGAGCCCCCCAGCTTCCGTTGCCGTTGCCTACACCGTTGCCTACACGACACTGAATGTGCGACTGGACTCGACCTTCTATAACATTTAACGTGCTACCACGTATACCAAAATGTGACAGGTGTCTAAGTATACCGAAACGCCACGTGGAATCGTAGGCTTTCTCCATATCAAAGAATACTGAGAGAAAACAGTATGGGGAAAAATTTCACGAACCTGTCTCAAGGAGACGCGCTGCGGTCACCGAGTAGAGCGGACGCGCTCACGTCGGCTCCGTTTTTTTTTTTCGAATGGTTTCGCCGCGCTTTCTACAAACTATTGACGGAACTCCGCTACCATCAGTTCCGCGACCTTGCAAGGATACGAGGGACATCCAATTTCAAGGTGGGCGACCCATATTTTTCTTGAAATATATATATAGGCCTTTTTACTCACCGACCACGCCACGACCGCGCTGATGCTAGGCGGTCCTGCAGAACGCGAGGCCTAGCTACACCGCAGCAGCGCGCCGCCGGAGTGCGCCGAACCGCTACCGCGGCCTCTCAGCACACTATTGTATGACTGATCAAGAGCAAACGATGGGAGAGGGCGCCCCGTCGGAGAGTGCAACTGATGACTCGGACTGGAAGATAGATCTCGGCAACAAAGGCGAAGACAGGAACAGTTCCTGCTTAACGACACTGCCGGCAACCTAACCTCGCAGCACAATCAACAAAGCATGAAGCCTCAACGGATAAAAGGCTCAGTCACCAAGGCAGGGCGCATGCCTAGGCTCCCCAAGGAACACGAGAAAGTGATAATCCGACCACAAAGAGGACTCAACATCGCCGGCACACCAACCCCACTACTAGCGTCAGCTATCCTCGCTGCTTCTGGAATCAAGAGAGAAGACGCCAAGGAGGATATCCTGAGCCCGAACGCGCAGCAAAACATCGAGGTGGTTAGCTCTCCATCGACAGAGCACACGGAGCGATACAAGCAGATCAAGCAACTTGTTATAAACAGCAAGCGCTACGAAACCAACACCTACGTATCGGCGACGGAAAAAACATCCAAGGGGGTGATAAGGGGCATCCCCCTCGAATACAACAAGACCATCGCGATGGACATCTTCAACCCACGCAACCCGCTAGCCCTTGCTGCCAGACGTCTCCGCAACACTACGGCGATCATTATCACTTTCGATGGCACGAAAGTCCCAAGAACGGTACTCTACAACCTTGCACTAATTCTTTGCACTCTATGCAAAAAGCTGGTTGACATTTGCCACCAATGCGGTCGACTGGGACACCGCATGGATGTATGCCCAAATCCCACCAATCGCATATGCCGCAGTTACGGAGCCCGCATCCCAAACTAAGATCATCAATGCGAACCAAAATGCAACCTGTGTGGTGGCGTACATCAAACAGCCGACAAGACGTGTGAAGCAAGCTTCAAGACCCCATATCTCGTAAGACGGCGAAGATGGGAAAGCCAACGCGCGGAATTTCAAACTCCGACACAAGACTTTCCACCGCTCTCGACCACATCAACGGGACCAGCTTCACGGAGTAGTTCATGGTCCAAGTCAGAACAACCAGAGCAGGGCCCCATCAAGATCCAGATCGAGGACCAGGACAGCGACTCCTAGCGAGAAGGTAAGCTGGGCTGACACCTGCACGGGGCATGCCGCGGAGGGAAAACGATCTAGCGCGAATATCGTTAGACCATGACATACCCCTTAGCATACTTAAGAGATTTGAGCGTCTCGAGAAAGAGAACAACGAGCTACTGTCAGCTTTACAACAATCGACAGAAAAAAATCGCAGAATTAGAAACTAAACACAAAGATAAACAGAACACACAACCTACGCCCGTACCCGTGAAGACAACTGAATCAGATTCCCCAACTCCCAAGAAACTAGCACTTCAAAAAAACAACCTCCAACGAGAAAAGATAGACGACTCCACCAGGTCAGAAATCAAAGAACAGTTAGGGAAGAAATCCAAGGATAAAAACTACTGTGCTGGAATTTAAAACACAATGCAGTCCTCACTAGAGGCTCTTCACAAGATGGTCCCGGCACTAGCTAATGAGATATCAAGCCTCTCCAGAAGAGTCCCTGCCCTGGAAAGCAATGTGCAAACGACGAAGAGCCATCCCACATTTCCACAGCCAACGCCCCTACCGCCAACCGCCGATAACAACCATCCAGGTAACCAACCACATGGCCGTCCGGCCAACTCTCACTCAGCCCATCATGGCCAGTGACAGTAGGGGACCCGTGATTAGGCAATGGAGCTGCCGCGGCTTCAACCATAAGGCAGTCATGCAGGAATATATTAGACACACAATACACAAACCTGATATTCTCATCCTAAAGGAAACGCTCTCCAAAGAGATTACGCTACCAGAATATCAATCCTTCAGTAACCATGCAGACGGTAGAGGATTACATACACTAGTCAAGAAGCAGCTTACAACCATACAGCACGACACTCATCTTGCACAAACAAAACATACACTAATTGAAATCATTCCCACCAAAAACGGAAGAGCAGTCTTATTATACTAAATGTATACAGCGCCCCGTCGAAACAACGACACAGGCTCCGTACAATACTCCTTAAGGTAACCAAAATAGCGGGTTCGAACACACTCATCATAGGTGGAGACTTCAATGCCCCCGAGAAGCAATGGGGTTACGGTTACACCTCGTTCAAAGCGAGGCAACTCGCCAGGACGCGCTCGACCTGAACCTTACGCTCATAACATATCCAACCAACCCTACCAGAACCGGTAACCACCGGAGACACAACCCCCCTTCTCACTTTCGTCTCCAATTCACGACCCAGAAGCATCACGTGGCCAAACACCTCAGCCGATTTGGGGGGCGACCACATAATAATAGAAATCGTGGTAGCCACTGACGACATACAGCAAGGCAACAATCGTACGTTTATATGGACGGACTGGGAAGCCTTCAGGAAAACGCGCGACACCCGTAACAGACCAGCGCAGACAAGATAATCGACATAGATTCATGGACGCGAACCCTTAGAAATGACATCAAAATCTCAATTAAAACGATTGTGACGAATATCGAGACGCCACAGATGGGCAGCCGCCTAGCTCATCTCATGGAAGCTAAAAACTCTCTTGGCCAGATGGAAGAAACAACGGCCTGTACGAGGGAAACGTCAACGAAGAACTCGAAACAGTCTTCAGTGTAGATGAGATAAGGGTAGCGCTTCATGGACTTAACAGTAGACCAGCACCAATCCCGGACCTGATCTCGAATCACGCCCTGAAAAATCTAGACGACCGATCGATCGAACAATTAACGGAGTTCATCAATGATTGCTGGCAGAAAGGACAAATCCACAGACGTGGAAAACGGCGAAGATAATATTAATCCCCTAACCAGGAAAGGCACCAAGCCTCGACAACCTCCGACCAATCTCACTCACATCAATGCGTGTGCAAGACGAGTGAGCCTTCCCTGCTCAATCGATGGCGTCACCTATCTGGACGCGCGGATAAATACCCGGCGTTTCTTATAGGTTGTCCGCCCCCAGTTGTCCACGCAATATCCTATGCTACAGCTGAAACACTACATCCTTGGCAAAGACAATATGGGCCCCAAGGCGATCAGGGCACTGGACCTCCCAAGCGTCCTTCAAACAGAATAGCCCCACCACTCGGCCATACTGAAGCAAATTCAGAGCTGGTAGTGGGAGCACGCACATACAATTATGTCAAGGACTTCCTATCCCACAGAAGGGCTGGTGCGTGATTGTCTGGTGACCTTCAATCGATGATGAAACGAATTGGGTAGCTGTGGCACCCCACAGGGCCTCTGTCATTTCACCCACGCTATTCAACCTAGTCCTGATCGGTTTAGCCAAAAAACTGCAATAATCGAATATCAGCATACCACTCTGATGGCTGGATATCATGATTTGGGTAAATGAAGGTAGTGACGGC
>CM023491.1:42120463-42133824 GCA_013339685.2 Hyalomma asiaticum | reverse complement strand
GAGTAGGGCTGTCGTACTGTAGGACGGTTGTAAAAGAGAGCAGAGCTGGACAGATCATTAACAGTGGAGTATGAAGGGTGCTGGTTGTCTGCGTTCACTTTGAGAAAGTACATGAAGGATATGTAACATCCCTGCAAGTGCAGCGACCACTCGTTTGATTCAACGTAGAGGCTTTCTACGGGGCTCGTTCGAAAGGCACCCGTAGAAAGGCGAATACCTAGATGGTGGACTGGGTCCAGCATCTTTAGTGCGCTTTGGTCGCGGACTGGTAGACAATAGCCCCGTAGTCAAGGCGCGTGCGTACAGACTTCTGTATAAATTCATAAGGCATTTTCTGTCACTGCCCCACGTTGTTCGTGACAAAACCTTCAGTATATTCATTGCCTTCATGCACTTGTTTTTGAGGTTTTTTATATGAGGTACAAATGATAATTTCGTGTCTAAAATAATTCCTAAAAACTTTTGCTCCTTTTTCACAGGTAGCCGCTGGCCAAGCAGGCAAATATCAGGTTCAGGCTGCAGGCCTCTCCTTCTGGAGAATAGAACACAATTGCTTTTTTGGGGATTAATGCTAAAACCATTTTCCTCTGCCCATTTAGCGACCCTGTTCAAACCCAGCTGAATTTGCCGCTCACATATCGCAAGGTTGCACGATTTAAAACCAATCTGAACATCATCGACATATGTGCAATAAAACATATTGCGTGGGATGCACAGGCGAAGAGAATTCATTTTTATAATAAAAAGTGTGCAACTTAGGACACCACCTTGTGGTACTCCTGTTTCTTGGACAAATATTTTTGATACAACATTGCCTACGCGGACACGAAATGTACGATGCGACAGGTAGCTCTCTATTATGTCCAACATTTTACCACGTATCCCTAGATGGGACAGGTCTCTCAATATTCCGAACCGCCAAGTTGTGTCATACGCTTTTTGTATATCGAGGAACACAGAGAGAAAATACTGTTTGTGTAAAAAAGCTTCACGGATTTGTGCCTCAAGGCGTACGAGATGGTCAGTGGTGGAGCGACCTTCTCGAAAACCACACTGGAAGGGGTCGAGCAATTTTTTTGACTCCAGGAAATGTATTTGTCACAAAATAGTGCCTATTTTGAAGTAAAACCCGGCGCCGAAAGGCCGAAACAACAACAAGAAAAACGGCGCTCGGAAGAGGCACTCAAAAGTCACGCCGCGCCTACAAAAGGCCAGAATGTTGTAGAAGCTTTCTTATCGCGGCGAGCGCGCGCGCGCGGCAGACGTAAGGAGAGAGAGAAGGCGGAGAGTACACACCGACGCTCCCCGCGCAGTGAGAGAGAGAGAGGCGCCGCCCGAACCAAGAAGGTTCGAGAGTGGGCGAGAAGGTTCCAAATTGTATGTGTGCTCTGGGTCACGTGGCCCTACGGAACCTTCTAGTACCCTTTCCCAGGACTATATAAGCGGTCGGACACGGGCCGCGCAAGAGGGGCGAAGAAGAGACGAAGAGAGAGTTGAAGAGTTGCAAGTAAAAAGAAGAAGCAAGAAGTCGTGCGTGACTCAGACGCCGAGCCAGCTGACAGGCCACCTGCAAGAAGACGCCGAGTGTCTTGGTGAATAGGACTCTTTGTGTTTTGTTCTTTGTTGCAGTGCATGAACTTGTTCATGTTGGTTGGCCTTGTATAACTTTGCGACCCATCTGTTTTTGAGTTGTGAAAGCCGTGTTGTGTAGGTTTGTGTGACTGCCTATTTGATGAAAATATATTTGTTTTGTTTGACCACCCTTGGCTCTGACTCGGTCTTTGAACCACTGCTGGCGTTTTGCTAGTGTGCTAAAGGGGACCAAAAATCTTATTGTCCAAGCTTTCGTGGATCTTTTTCGGGGAACCAAGACGTTGGTTCTTGGAATTATTTCCGGCGATCGCGCCCCGTACATCATAGCACGGGTTTGGTGACAGTATTAGCCGACGGTTAATCATTTTTTCAAAGAGTTTACAGAGGCAGCTTGTTAATGCAATAGGCCTATAACTTGTGACGGAGTCTGGAGCTTTACCCTGTTTTAGAACAGGAATTACAATAGCCTCTTTCCATGAAGTAGGCATCTCGCCTGAAGACCAGATGGTATTGTACAGGGACAGGAGAGTGTTTTGTGTTTCGGAAGGTATGTGTCTCAACATATGATACACAACACGATCAGAAGCTGGGGTGGAATTGCTGCAATTGTTTAGGGCTTCCTTTAGCTCTGCTAGGCAGAATGGTTGGTTGTATGTGCGGTTTCCTGTACATTTTCGCTCAATCTTTTGTTGCTCTATTCTAGCTCTATACCTCTGAAAGGCTTCAGAGTAATGCGACGAACTGGACACGCGTTCGAAGTGCGCGCCCAGAGCATTAGCCTGATCTTCCAAGCTTTTTCCCTGGGTGTCCACCAAGGGGATCGAATACGTTTGACCACCGTTTACTCTCTTCACTCTATTCCAGACATTTGCCTCATCTGTAAAGGAGTTAATGCCTGCTATGAACTTCTGCCAGCTCTCCCGTCTAGCCAGCCGGCGTATTCTTCGGCCTTGTGATTTTGCTTCTTTAAAATTTACAAGATTTTCTGCAGTGGGGGAGTTGCGTAGCAGCGCCCACGCTTTGTTTTGCTTTTTTCGAGCTTTGCGGCACTCGTCGTTCCACCAAGGGACACGACGTTTGCGTGCAAGGCCACTTACTTGGGATATACATTTTGAGGCAGCATCAATTATGAGGGCAGTGAAATACTGAACAGCAGCATCAATACTCGTCACGTCATGTCATTAACGTGACTATGACCAATATTACATTCTTCGACATGCACCATTTGTTTGACACCCATATCGAAGCCCCTTCCAATAGTATTATGTTCCCAGAATCATGCTGATGTCATAGGATGACCTGAGCACATTATGTCATGTCATGAACGTGAATATGACCAATATTACATTCTTCGACATGCACCTTTTGTTTGACACCCATATCGATCCCCTTCCAATAGTATTATGTTTCCAGAGTTATGCTTATGTCGTAGCATCACCTGAGAACATTATGTCATGTCATGAACGTGACTATGACCAATATTACATTCTTCGACATGCACCTTTTGTTTGACACCCATACCGATCCCCTTCCAGTGGTCTTATGTTTGCAGAGTCATGCTCATATCATAGCATGACCTGAGCACATCATGTCTTTTCATGAACGTGACTATGATCAATATTACAATCTTCGACATGCACCATTTGTTTGACACCCATATCGATCCCCTTCCAATAGTATTATGTTTCCAGAGACATGCTCATGTCATAGCATGACCTGAACACATTATGTCATGTCATGAACGTGACTATGACCAATAATACATTCTTCGACATGCACCTTTTGTTTGACACCCATATCGATCCCCTTCCAATAGTGTTATGTTTCCAGAGTCATGTTCATGTCATAGCATGACCTGAGCACATTATGTCATGTCATGAAAGTGACTATGACCAATATTACATTCTTCGACATGCACCTTTTGTTTGACACCCATATCGATCCCCTTCCAATAGTATTATGTTTCCAGAGTCATGCTCATGTCATAGCATGACCTGACCACATCATGTCTTTTCATGAACATGACTATGACCAATATTACATTCTTCGACGTGCACCATTTGTTTGACACCCATATCGATCCGCTTCCTATAGTATTATGTTTCCAGAGTCATGCTCATGTCATAGCATGACCTGAGCACATTGTGTCATGTCATGAACGTGACTATGACCAATATTACATTCTCCGACATGCACAATTTGTTTGACAACCATGTCGATCTTCTACCAATAGCATTATGTTTCCAGAGTGATGCTCATGTCATAGCATGACCTGAGCTCATTATGTCATGTCATGAAGGTGACTATGACCAATATTATATTCTCCGACACGCACCTTTTGTTTGACACCCATATCGATCTTCTTCCAATGGTCTTATGTTTCCAGAGTCATGCTCATGTCATAGCATGACCTGAGCACATAATGTCATGTCATGTACGTGACTATGACCAATAGTACATTCTTCGACATGCACCATTTCTTTGACATCCATATCGATCCCCTTCCAATAGAATTATGTTTCCAGAGTCATGCTCGTGTAATAGCATGACCTGAGCACATTATGTCAGGTCATGAACGTGACTATAACCAATATTACATTCTTCGACATGCACAATTTGTTTGACACCCATATCGATCCCCTTCCAATAGTATTATGTTTCCAGAGTCATGCTCATGTCATAGCATGACCTGAGCACATCATGTCTTTTCATGAACATGACTATGACCACTATTACATTCTTCGACATGCACCATTTGTTTGACACCCATATCGATCCCCTTCCAATAGTATTATGTTTCCAGAGTCATGCTCATGTCATAGCATGATCTGACCACATTGTGTCATGTCATGAACGTGACTAAGACCAATAATACATTCTTCGACATGCACCTTTTGTTTGACACCGATATCGATCCCCTTCCAATAGTATTATGTTTGCAGAGTCATGCTCATGTCATAGCATGACCTGAGCACATTATGTCATGTCTTGAACGTGAATATGACCAATATTACATTCTTCGACATGCACCTTATATTTGACACCCATATCGATCCCCTTCCAATAGTATTATGTTTCCAGAGTCATGCTCATGTCGTAGCATGACCTGAGCACATCATGTCATGTCATGAACGTGAATATGACCAATATTACATTCTTCGACATGCACCGTTTGTTTGACACCCATATCGATCCCCTTCCAATAGTATTATGTTTCCAGAGTCATGCTCATGTCATAGCGTGACCTGAGCACATATCATGTCATGAAGGTGACTATGACCAATATTACATTCTTCGACATGCACCTTTTGTTTGACACCGATATCGATGCCCTTCCAATAGTATTATGTTTCCAGAGTCATGCTCATGTTATAGCATGACCTGAGCACATCATGTCATGTCATGAACGTGACTATGACCAATATTACATTCTTCGACATGCACCTTTTGTTTGACACCCATATCGATACCCTTCCAATAGTATTATGTTTCCAGTCATGCTCATGTCATAGCATGACCTGAGCACATTATGTCATGTGATGAACGTGACTATGACCAATATTACATTCCTCGACATGCACCATTTGTTTGACACCCATATCGATCCCCTTCCAATAGAATTATGTTTCCAGAGTCATGCTCATGTAATAGCATGACCTGAGCACATTATATCATGTCATGAACGTGACTATGACCAATAATACATTCTTCGACATGCGCCTTTTGTTTGACACCCATACGATCCCCTTCCAGTGGTCTTATGTTTGCAGAGTCGTGCTCATGTCATAGCATGACCTGAGCACATCATGTCTTTTCATGAACGTGACTATGACCAATATTACATTCTTCGACATGCACCATTTGTTTTACACCCATATCAATCCCCTTCCAATAGTATTATGTTCCAGAGTCATGCTCATGTCATAGCATGACCTGAGCACATTATGTCATGTCATGACGTGACTATGACCAATATACATTCTTCGACATGCACCATTGTTTGACACCCATATCGATCCCCTTCCAATAGTATTATGTTTCCAGAGTCATGCTCATGTCTAGCATGACCTGAGCACATTATGTCATGTCATGAACGTGACTATGACCATATTACATTCTTCGACATGCACCTTTTGTTTGACACCCATATCGATCCCCTTCCATAGTATTATGTTTCCAGAGTCATGCTCATGTATAGCATGACCTGAGCACATTATGTCATGTCACGTACGTGACTATGACCAATATTACATTCTTCGACATGCACCATTTGTTTGACACCTATCGATCCTCTTATAATAGTAATTATGTTCCAGAGTCATGCTCATGTCATAGCACGCCCTGAACACATCAGGTCATGAACGTGACTATTACCAATAGTACATTCTTCGACATGCACCATTTGTTTGACACCCATATCGAGCCCTTCAATAGTATTATGTTCCCAGAGTCATGCTCATGTCATAGCATGACCTGAGCACTTTATGTCATGTCATGAACGTGAATATGACCAATATTACATTCTTCGACATGCCCCTTTTGTTTGACACCCATATCGATCCCCTTCCAATAGTATTACGTTTCCAGAGTCATGCTCATGTCTAGCATGACGCTGAGCACATTATGTCAGTCATGAACGTGAATATGACCAATATTACATTCTTCGACATGCACCTTTTGTTTGACACCCATATCGATCCCCTTCCAATAGTATTACGTTTCCAGAGTCATGCTCATGTCGTAGCATGACCTGAGCACATCATGTCTTTTCGTGAACATGACTATGACCAATATTACATTCTTCGACATGCACCTTTTGTTTGACACCCATATCGATCCCCTTCCAATAGTATTATGTTTTCAGAGTCATGCTCGTGTCATAGCATGATCTGACCAAATCTTGTCATGTCATGAACTTGACTATGGCCAATATTACATTCTTCGACATGCACCTTTTGTTTGACACCCATATCGAAGCCCCTTCCAATAGTATTATGTTCCCAGAGTCATGCTCATGTCATAGCATGACCTGAGCGAACGTGAATATGACCAATATTACATTCTTCGACATGCACCATTTGTTTGACACCCATATCGATCCCCTTCCAATAGTATGATGTTTCCAGAGTCATGCTCATGTCATAGCATGACCTGAGCACATTATGTCATGTCATGAACGTGACTATGACCATATTACATTCTTCGACATGCACCATTTGTTTGACACCCATATCGATCCCCTTCCAATAGTATTATGTTTCCAGAGTACATGCTCATGTCATAGCATGACCTGAACACATTATGTCATGTCATGAACGTGACTATGACCAATAATACATTCTTCGACATGCACCATTTGTTTTACACCCATATCAATCCCCTTCCAATAGTATTATGTTTCCAGAGTCATGCTCATGTCATAGCATGACCTGAGCACATTATGTCATGTCATGAACGTGACTATGACCAATAATACATTCTTCGACATGCACCTTTTGTTTGACACCCATATCCATCTCCTTCCAATAGTATTATGTTTCCAGAGTCATGCTCATGTCATAGCATGACCTGAGCACATTATGTCATGTCATGAACGTGACTATGACCAATATTACATTCTTCGACATGCACCTTTTGTTTGACACCCATATCGATCCCCTTCCAATAGTATTACTGTTTCCAGAGTCATGCTCATGTCAGTAGCATGACCTGAGCACATATCATGTCATGAAGGTGACTAATGACCAATATTACATTCTTCGACATGCACCTTTTGTTGACACCGATATCGATGCCCCTTCCAATAGTATTATGTTTCCAGAGTCATGCTCATGTATAGCATGACCTGAGCACATTATGTCATGTCATGAACGTGACTATGACCAATATTACATTCTTCGACATGCACCTTTTGTTGACACCCATATCGATACCCTTCCAATAGTATTATGTTTGCAGAGTCATGCTCATGTCATAGCATGACCTGAGCACATTAGGTCATGTCATGAACGTGACTATGACCAATAATACATTCTTCGACATGCACCTTTGTTTGACACCCATATCGATCCCCTTCCAATAGTATTGTTTCCAGAGTCATGCTCATGTCATAGCATCACCTGAGCACATTATGTCATGTCATGAACGTGACTATGACCAATATTACATTCTTCGACATGCACAATTTGTTTGACACCCATATCGATCCCCTTCCAGTGGTCTTATGTTTGCAGAGTCATGCTCATGTCATAGCATGACCTGAGCACATTATGTCATGTCATGAACGTGATTATGACCAATAATACCCGTGTGCTGTGCGATGTCAGTGCACGTTAAAAAACCCCAGGTGGTCGAAATTTCCGGAGACCTCCACTACGGCGTCTCTCATAATCAGAACTGGTTTTGGGATGTAAAACCCTACAAAACAACAAAAAAAAAACAAAATGACCAATAATACATTCTTCGACATGCACCTTTTGTTTGACACCCATATCGGTCCCCTTCCAATAGTATTATGTTTCCAGAGTTATGCTCATGTCATAGCATGACCTCAGCACATTATGTGATGTCATGAATTTGACTATGACCAATATTACATTCTTCGACATGCACCTTTTGTTTGACACCCATATCGATCCCCTTCCAATAGTATTATGTTTCCAGAGTCATGCTCATGTCATAGCATGACCTGAGCTCATTATGTCATGTCATGAAGGTGACTATGACCAATAATACATTCTCCGACATGCACCATTTGTTTGACAACCATATCGATCCTCTTCCAATAGCATTATGTTTCCAGAGTCATGCTCAGGTCATAGCATGACCTGAACACATCATGTCATGTCATGAATGTGACTATGACCAATATTACATTCTTCGACACGCACCTTTTGTTTGACACCCATATCGATCCCCTTCCAATGGTCTTATGTTTCCAGAGTCATGCTCATGTCATAGCATGACCTGAGCACATAATGTCATGTCATGTACGTGACTATGACCAATATTACATTCTTCGACATGCACCATTTGTTTGACATCCATATCGGTCCCCTTCCAGTAGAATTATGTTTCCAGAGTCATGCTCGTGTAATAGCATGACCTGAGCACATTATGTCAGGTCATGAACGTGACTATAACCAATATTACATTCTTCGACATGCACAATTTGTTTGACACCCATATCGATCCCCTTCCAATAGTATTATGTTTCCAGAGTCATGCTCATGTCATAGCATGACCTGAGCACATTATGTCATGTCATGAATGTGACTATGACCAATATTACATTCTCCGACATGCACCTTTTGTTTGACACCCATATCGATCCCCTTCCAATAGTATTATGTTTCCAGTCATGCTCATGTCATAGCATGACCTGAGCACATCATGTCTTTTCATGAACGTGAATATGACCAATATTACATTCTTCGACATGCACCATTTGTTTGACAACCATATCGATCCTCTTGCAATAGTATTATGTTTCCAGAGTCATGCTCATGTCATAGCATGACCTCAGCACATTGTGTCATGTCATGAACGTGACTATGACCAATAATACATTCGTCGACATGCACCATTTGTTTGACACCCATATCGAAGCCCCTTCCAATAGTATTATGTTCCGAGAGTCATGCTCATGTCATAGCATGACCTGAGCGAACGTGAATATGACCAATATTACATTCTTCGACATGCACCATTTGTTTGACAACCATATCGATCCTCTTGCAATAGTATTATGTTTCCAGAGTCATGCTCATGTCATAGCATGACCTGAGCACATTATGTCATGTCATGAACGTGACTATGACCAATAATACATTCTTCGACATGCACCTTTGTTTGACACCCATATCGATCCCCTTCCAATAGTATTATGTTTCCAGAGTCATGCTCATGTCATAGCATGACCTGAGCACATTATATCATGTCATGAACGTGACTACGACCAATATTACATTCTTCGACATGCACCTTTTGTTTGACACCCATATCGATGCCCTTCCAGTGGTATTATTTTGCAGAGTCATGTTCATAGCATGACCTGAGCACATCATGTCATGTCATGAACGTGACTATGACCAATATTACATTCTTCGACATGCACCTTTTGTTTGACACCGATATCGATACCCTTCCAATAGTATTATGTTTCCAGTCATGCTCATGTCATAGCATGACCTGAGCACATTGTGTCATGTCATGAACGTGACTATGACCAATAATACATTCGTCGACATGCACCTATTGTTTGACACCCATATCGATCCCCTTCCAATAGTATTATGTTTCCAGAGTCATGCTCACGTCATAGCATGACCTGAGCACATTATGTCATGTCATGAACGTGACTATGACCAATATTACATTCTTCGACATGCACAATTTGTTTGACACCCATATCGATCCCCTTCCAGTGGTCTTATGTTTGCAGTCATGCTCATGTCTTAGCATGACCTGAGCACATTATGTTATGTCATGAACGTGATTATGACCAATAATACCCGTGTACTGTGCGATGTCAGTGCACGTTAAAGAACCCCAGGTGGTCGAAATTTCCGGAGACCTCCACTACGGCGTCTCTTATAATCAGAACTGGTTTTGGGATGTAAAACCCTACAAAACAACAAAAAAACAAAATGACCACTAATACATTCTTCGACATGCACCTTTTGTTTGACACCCATATCGATCCCCTTCCAGTGGTCTTATGTTTGCAGAGTCATGCTCATGTCATAGCATGACCTGAGCACATCATGTCTTTTCATGAACGGGACTATGACCAATATTACATTCTTCGACATGCACCATTTGTTTGACGCCCATATCGATCCCCTTCCAATAGTATTATGTTTCCAGAGTCATGCTCATGTCATAGCATGACCTGAGCACATTATGTCATGTCTTGAACGTGAATATGACCAATATTACATTCTTCGACATGCACCTTATGTTTGACACCCATATCGATCCCCTTCCAATAGTATTATGTTTCCAGAGTCATGCTCATGTCATAGCATGACCTGAGCACATTATGTCATGTCATGAACGTGACTATCACCAATATTACATGCTTCGACATGCACCTTTTGTTTGACACCCATATCGATCCCCTTCCAATAGTATTATGTTTCCAGAGTCATGCTCATGTCATAGCATGACCTGAGCACATTATGTCATGTCATGAAGGTGACTATGACCAATATTACATTCTCCGACATGCACCATTTGTTTGACACCCATATCGATCCCCTTCCAATAGTATTATGTTTCCAGAGTCATGCTCATGCCATAGCATGACCTGAGCACATTGTCATGTCATGAACGTGACTATGACCAATATTACATTTTTCGACATGCATCATTTGTTTGACACCCATATAGACCCCCTTCCAATAGGAATATGTTCCCAGAGTCATGCTCATGTCATAGCATGACCTCAGCACATTATGTCATGTCATGAATGTGACTATGACCAATATTACATTCTTCGACATGCACCTTTTGTTTGACACCCATATCGATCCCCTTCCAATAGTATGTTTCCAGAGTCATGCTCACGTCATAGCATGACCTGAGCACATTATGTCATGTCATTAAGGTGACTATGACCAATATTACATTCTCCGACATGCACCATTTGTTTGACAACCATATCGATCCTCTTCCAATAGCATTGTTTCCAGAGTCATGCTCATGTTATAGCATGACCTGAGCACATAATGTCATGTCATGCACGTGACTATGACCAATATTACATTCTTCGACGTGCACCATTTGTTTGACACCCATATCGATCCCCTTCCAATAGAATTATGTTTCCAGAATCATGCTCATGTAATAGCATGACCTGAGCACATTGTCATGTCATGAACGTGACTATAACCAATATTACATTCTTCGACATGCACAATTTGTTTGACACCCATATCGATCCCCTTCCAATAGTATTATGTTTCCAGAGTGATGCTCATGTCATAGCATGACCTGAGCACATTATGTCATGTCATGAACGTGACTATGACCAATATTACATTCTCCGACATGCACCATTTGTTTGACACCCATATCGATCCCCTTCCAATAGTATTGTTTCCAGAGTCATGCTCATGTCATAGAATGATCTGACCACATCATGTCATGTCATGAACTTGACTATGACCAATATTACATTCTTCGACATGCACCTTTTGTTTGACACCCATATCGATCCGCTTCCAATAGTATTATGTTTCCAAAGTCATGCTCATGTTATAGCATGACCTGAGCACATTATGTCATGTCACGTACGTGACTATGACCAATATTACATTCTTCGACATGCACCATTTGTTTGACAACCATATCGATCCTCTTATAATAGTATTATGTTTCCAGAGTCATGCTCATGTCATAGCATGACCTGAGCACATTATGTCATGTCACGTACGTGACTATGACCAATATTACATTCTTCGACATGCACCATTTGTTTGACACCTATGTCGATCCCCTTCCAATAGTATTATGTTTCCAGAGTCATGCTCATGTCGTAGCATGACCTGAGAACATCATGTCATGTCATGAACGTGACTATGACCAATATTACATTCTTCGACATGCACCTTTTGTTTGACACCCATATCGATCCCCTTCCAGTGGTCTTATGTTTCCAGAGTCATGCTCATGTCATAGCATGACCTGAGCACATAATGTCATGTCATGCACGTGACTATGACCAATATTACATTCTTCGACGTGCACCATTTGTTTGACACCCATATCGATCCCCTTCCAGTGGTCTTATGTTTGCAGAGTCGTGCTCATGTCATAGCATGACCTGAGCACATATGTCATGTCATGAACGTGACTATGACCAATATTACATCCTTCGATATGCACCATTTGTTTGACACCCATATCGATCCCCTTCCGATAGTATTATGTTTCCAGAGTCATCTCATGTCATAGCATGACCTGAGCACATTATGTCATGTCATGCACGTGACTGTGACCAATATTACATTCTTCGACATGCACCTTTTGTTTGACACTCATATCGATCCCCTTCCAATTGTGTTATGTTTCCAGAGTCATGCTCATGTCATAGCATGACCTGAGCACATTATGTCATGTCATGAACGTGACTATGACGAATATTACATTCTTGGACATGCACCATTTGTTTGATACCTATATCGATCCCCTTCCAATAGTATTATGTTTGCAGAGCCATGCTCATGTCATAGCATGACCTGAGCACATTATATCATGTCATGAAGGTGACTATGAACAATAATACATTCTTCGACAAGCGCCTTTTGTTTGACACCCATGTCGATCCCCTTCCAGCACTCTTATGTTTGCAGACTCATGATCATATCATAGCATGACCTGAGCACATCATGTCATGAAGCTAACTATGACCAATATTACAGTCTTCGACATGCACCTTTTGTTGACACCCATATCGATCTCCTTCCAATAGTATTATGTTTCCAGAGTCATGCTCATGTTATAGCATGACCTGAGCACATCATGTCATGTCATGAACCTAACTACGACCAATATTACATTCTTCGACATGCACCTTTTGTTTGACACGCATATCGATCCCCTTCCAGTGGGCTTATGTTTGCAGAGTCGTGCTCATGTCATAGCATGACCTGAGCACATCATGTCTTTTCATGCCCGCAGGGGCGTCTGCGTAAGCAGACGTTGGTGTGTGGCAACACCACGGACCCGAGCCAACGGGGGTTTCCACCCTCTCCCACGTCTCG
>CM023491.1:42091308-42120363 GCA_013339685.2 Hyalomma asiaticum | reverse complement strand
CGATATGGGTGTCAAACAAAAGGTGCATGTCGAAGAATGTAATATTGGTCATAGTCACCTTCATGACATGACATATGTGCTCAGGTCATGCTATGACATGAGCATGACTCTGGAAACATAATACTATTGGAAGGGGATCGATATGGGTGTCAAACAAATGGTGCATGTCGAAGATTGTATATTGGTCATAGTCACGTTCATGACATGACATGATGTGCTCAGGTCATGCTATGACATGAGCATGACTCTGGAAACATAATACTATTGGAAGGGGATCGATATGGGTGTCAAACAAAAGGTGCATGTCGAAGATGTAATATTGGTCATAGTCACGTTCATGACATGACATAATGTGCTCAGGTCATGCTATGACATGAGCATGACTCTGGAAACATAATACTATTGGAAGGGGATCGATATGGGTGTCAAACAAAAGGTGCATGTCGAAGAATGTATTATTGGTCATAGTCACGTTCATGACATGACATAATGTGCTCAGGTCATGCTATGACATGAGCATGACTCTGGAAAACTAATACTATATGGAAGGGGGATCGATATAGGTGTCAAACAAATGGTGCATGTCGAAGAATGTTAATATTGGTCATAGTCACGTTCATGACATGACATAATGTTCTAAGGTCATGCTATACATGAGCTGACTCTGGAAACATAATCCTATTGGAAGGGGATCGTATGGGTGTCAAACAAAAGGTGCATGTCGAAGAATGTATATTGGTCATAGTCCACGTTCATGACAGACATAGATGTGCTCAGGTCATGCTATGAACGAGCATGACTCTGGAAACATAATACATATTGGAAGGGATCGATATGGGTGGCAAACAAAAGGTGCATGTCGAAGAATGTAATATTGTCAGATTCACGTTCATGACATGACATATGTGCGCAGGTCATTCTATGACATGAGCATGACTCTGGAAACATAATTCTATTGGAAGGGGATCGATATGGGTGTCAAACAAGTGGTGCATGTCGTGGTCGAAGAATGTAATATTGGTCATAGTCACGTTCATGACATGACATAATGTGCTCAGGTCATGCTATGACATGAGCATGACTCTGGAAACATAATACTATTGGAAGGGGATCGATATGGGTGTCAAACAAAGGTGCATGTCGAAGAATGTAATATTGGTTCATAGTCACGTTCATGACATGACATATGTGCTCAGGTCATGCTATGACATGAGCATGACTCTGGAAACATAATACTATTGAAGGGGATCGATATGGGTGTCAACAAATGGTGCATGTCGAAGAATGTAATATTGGGTCATAGTCACGTTCATGACATGACATAATGTGCTCAGGTCATGCTATGACATGAGCATGACTCTGGAAACATAATACCTATTGGAAGGGGGATCGATATGGGTGTCAACAAAGGGTGCATGTCGAAGAATGTAATATTGGTCATAGTCACATTCATGACATGACATAATGTCTCAGGTCATGCTATGACATGAGCATGACTCTGGAAACATAATACGATTGGAAGGGGATCGATATGGTGTCAAACAATGGTGCATGTCCGAAGAATGTAATATTGGTCATAGTCCGTTCATGACATGAACTAGATGTGCTCACGGTCATGCTATGACATGAGCATGACTCTGGAACAGAATACGATTGGAAGGGGACTCGATATGGGTGTCAAACAAATGTGCAATGTCGAAGAAGTAATATTGGTCATAGTCACGTTCATGACATGACATATGTGCTCAGGTCATGCTATGACATGAGCAGACTCCTGGAAACAGAATACTATTGGAAGGGGATCATATGGGTGTCAAACAAAGGTGAATGTCGAAGAATGTAATATTGGTCATAGTCAAGTTCATGACATACATATTGTGCTCAGGTCATGCCTATGACATGGCAGACTCTGGAAACATAATACTATTGGAAGGGGATCGATATGGGTGTCAAACAAAGTGGTGCATGTCCGGAGAATGTAATATTGGTCATAGTCACGTTCATGACATGACAATGTGCTGAGGTCATGCTATGACATGAGCATGACTCTGGAAACATAATTCTATTGGAAGGGGATCGATATGGGTGTCAAACAAATGGTGCACGTCGAAGAATGTAATATTGGTCATAGTCACGTTCATGACATGACATAATGTGCTCAGGTCATGCTATGACATGAGCATGACTCTGGAAACATAATACTATTGGAAGGGGATCGATATGGGTGTCAAACAAAAGGTGCATGTCGAAGAATGTATATTGGTCATAGTCACGTTCATGACATGACATAATGTGCTCAGGTCATGCTATGACATGAGCATGACTCTGGAAACATAATACTATTGAAGGGATCGATATGGGTGTCAACAAAAGGGTGCATGTCGAAAGAATGTAATATTGGTCATAGTCACGTTCATGACATGACATAATGTGCTCAGGTCATGCTAGTGACATGAGCATGACTCTGGAAACATAATCTATTGGAAGGGGATCGATATGGGTGTCAAACAAATGGTGCATGTCGAAGAATGTATATTGGTCATAGTCACGTTCATGACATGACATGATGTGCTCAGGTCATGCTATGACATGAGCATGACTCTGGAAACATAATACTATTGGAAGGGGATCGATATGGGTGTCAAACAAATGGTGCATGTCGAAGAATGTATATTGGTCATAGTCACGTTCATGACATGACATAATGTGCTCAGGTCATGCTATGACATGAGCATGAACTCTGGAAACATAATACTATTGGAAGGGGATCGATATGGTGTCAAACAAATGGTGCATGTCGAAGAATGTAATATTGGTCATAGTCACGTTCATGACATGACATATGTGCTCAGGTCATGCTATGACATGAGCATGACTCTGGAAACATAATACTATTGGAAGGGGATCGATATGGTGTCAAACAAAGGTGCATGTCGAAGAATGTAATATTGGTCATAGTCACGTTCATGACATGACATAATGTGCTCAGGTCATGCTATGACATGAGCATGACTCTGGAAACATATACTATTGGAAGGGGATCGATATGGTTGTCAAACAAATGGTGCATGTCGAAGAATGTATATTGGTCATAGTCACGTTCATGACATGACATGATGTGCTCAGGTCATGCTATGACATGAGCATGACTCTGGAAACATAATTCTATTGGAAGGGGATCGATATGGTGTCAAACAAAAGGTGCATGTCGAAGAATGTATATTGGTCATAGTCACGTTCATGACATGACATAATGTGCTCAGGTCATGCTATGACATGAGCATGACTCTGGAAACATAATACTATTGGAAGGGGATCGATATGGGTGTCAAACAAAAGGTGCATGTCGAAGAATGTAATATTGGTCATAGTCACGTTCATGACATGACAATGGTGCATGTCGAAGAATGTAATATTGGTCATAGTCACGTTCATGACATGACATAATGTGCTCAGGTCATGCTATGACATGAGCATGACTGGAAACATGATACTATTGGAAGGGTATCGATATGGGTGTCAAACAAAAGGTGCAGGTCGAAGATGTAATATTGGTCATAGTCACAGTTCATGACATGACATGATGTGTCTCGAGGTCATGCTATGAACATGAGCATGACTCTGGAAAACATAATAACTATTGCAAGAGGTATCTATAGGGTTGTCAAACAATGGTGCATGTCGAAGAATGTAATATTGGTCATATTCACGTTCATGAAGAGACATGATGTGCTCAGGTCATGCTATGACATGAGCATGACTTTGGAAACATAATACTATTGGAAGGGGTCGATATGGGTGTCAAACAAATTGTGCATGTCGAAGAATGTAATATTGGCCATAGTCAAGTTGATGACATGACATGATGTGGTCAGATCATGCTATGACATGAGCATGACTCTGGAAACATAATTCTATTGGAAGGGGATCGATAAGGATGTCAAACAAATGGTGCATGTCGAAGAATGTAATATTGGTCATAGTCACGTACATGACATGACATATGTGCTCAGGTCATGCTTATGACATGAGCATGACTGGAAACATAAGACATTGGAAGGGGATCGATATGGGTGTCAAACAAAGGTGGTGTCGAAGAATGTAATATTGGTCATAGTCACATTCATGACATGACATGATGTGCTCAGGTCATGCTATGACCTGAGCATGACTCTGGAAACATAATGCTATTGGAAGAGGATCGATATGGTTGTAAAACAAATGATGCATGTCGGAGAATGTAATATTGGTCATAGTCACCTTCATGACATGACATAATGTGCGTAGGTCATGCTATGACATGAGCATGACTCGGGAAACATAATACTATTGGAAGGGGACCGATATGGGTGTCAAACAAATCGTGCATGTCGAAGAATGTAATATTGGTCATATTCACGTTCATGACATGACATGATGTGCTCAGGTCATGGTATAACATGAGCATGACACTGGAAACATAATACTATTGGAAGGGGATCGATATGGTTGTCAAACAAATGGTGCATGTCGGAGAATGTAATATTGGTCATAGTCAACGTTCATGACATGACATAATGTGCTCAGGTCATGCTATGGCATGAGCATGACTCTGCAAACATAATACTATTGGAAGGGGATCGATATGGGTGTCAAACAAAAGGTGCATGTCGAAGAATGTAATATTGGTCATAGTCACGTTCATGACATGACATAATGTGCTCAGGTCATGCTATGACATGAGCATGACTCTGGAACATAATACTATTGGAAGGGGATCGATATGGGTGTCAAACAAAATGTGCTCAGGTCATGCTATGACATGAGCATGACTGGAAACATAATACTATTGGAAGGGGATCGATATGGTGTCAAACAAAAGGTGCATGTCGAAGAATGTAATATTGGTCATAGTCACGTTCATGACATGACATGATGTGCTCAGGTCATGCTATGACATGAGCATGACTCTGGAAACATAATACTATTGGAAGGGGATCGATATGGGTGTCAAACAAAAGGTGCATGTCGAAGAATGTAATATTGGTCATATTCACGTTCATGACATGACATAATGTGCTCAGGTCATGCTATACATGAGCATGACTCTGGAAACATAATACTATTGGAAGGGGATCGATATGGGTGTCAAACAAAAGGTGCATGTCGAAGAATGTATATTGGTCATAGTCACGTTCATGACATGACACAATGTGCTCAGGTCATGCTATGACATGAGCATGACTCTGGAACATAATACTATTGGAAGGGGATCGATATGGGTGTCAAACAAATGGTGCATGTCGAAGAATGTAATATTGGTCATATTCACGTTCATGAAAAGACATGATGTGCTCAGGTCATGCTATGACATGAGCATGACTCTGGAAACATAATACTATTGGAAGGGGATCGATATGGGTGTCAAACAAATTGTGCATGTCGAAGAATGTAATATTGGTCATAGTCAAGTTGATGACATGACATGGGTGTCAAACAAAAGGTGCATGTCGAAGAATGTAATATTGGTCATAGTCACATTCATGACATGACATAATGTGCTGAGGTCATGCTATGACATGAGCATGACTCTGGAAACATATTCCTATTGGAAGAGGATCTATATGGGTGTCAAACAAATGGTGCATGTCGAAAAATATAATATTGGTCATAGTCACGTTCATGACATGACAATGTGGTCAGGTCATGCTATGGCATGAGCATGACTCTGGAAACATAATACTATAGGAAGGGGATCTATATGGGTGTAAAACAAAAGGTGCATGTCGAAGAATGTAATATTGGTCATAGTCACCTTCATGACATGACATAATGTGCTCAGGTCATGCTATGACATGAGCATGACTCTGGAAACATAATACTATTGGAAGGGGATCGATATGGGTGTCAAACAAATGGTGCATGTCGAAGATTGTAATATTGATCATAGTCACGTTCATGAAAAGACATGATGTGCTTAGGTCATGCTATGATATGAGCATGACTCTGCAAACATAAGACCACTGGAAGGGGATCGGTATGGGTGTCAAACAAAAGGTGCATGTCGAAGAATGTAATATTGGTCATAGTCACGTTCATGACATGACATAATGTGCTCAGGTCATGCTATGACATGAGCATGACTCTGGAAACATAATACGATTGGAAGGGGATCGATATGGGTGTCAAACAAAAGGTGCATGTCGAAGAATGTAATATTGGTCATAGTCACGTTCATGACATGACATAATGTGCTCAGGTCATGCTATTACATGAGCATGACTCTGGAAACATAATACTATTGGAAGGGGATCGATATGGGTGTAAAACAAATGGTGCATGTCGAAGAATGTAATATTGGTCATAGTCACGTACATGACATGACATGATGTGCTCAGGTCATGCTTTGACATGAGCATGACTCTGGAAACATAAGACCACTGGAAGGGGGTCGATATGGGTGTCAAACAAAAGGTGCATGTCGAAGAATGTAATATTTGTCATAGTCACGGCCTCCCCGACTGGGGCGGCCATTATTTCTCTTCGCGCCGCCATATTGGGCGCCTTGCCCTACGGCTTGGACATTTTCAGGTTGACTGGGAGCAAACGCTTGGTTCGCCAAGGACAATGCTTCAAGCGTCCGACCGACTTCCTCCGCTTTTTCTAAGGACAACTCTTCACCGTATGCCAGCAGCTTCTCTCTCACCCGCGAGTTGGTCGAGCCGTGAATAATCTGATCGCGGACGCGTTCCGCGTACGTGAGCCCAAACTTGCATCCTACGGCTTTCTCCTTCAGAACTGTCACGTAGTCCAGGAAACTCTCTCCGGGGAGTTGACGCCGATTTGTGAACTCGTGACGTTCGACTAGCGGATTGGTGGACGCGGCGAAAAGCCGGTCGAGCTGCTTGACGAGACTGTCAAACTTTGAAACGGCCGAAGCCAAAGAATCTGGGTCAGACGCCGGCGTAGACGCCGCGTTGCTCGGAGTAATTGACGCCGCGTTGCTCGTCTCGTTGCGGGCTTCCTCCTGTTCTGCTGCAGCAAAATATTTCCGCTGTCCTTCCCGTTCCAGCAGGCTGACGAGCGCCGACGCAAGACGCGCGTCGTTCCAGTCGCTGCCGCCGGCCGCCTCGAGGTGGGCCGGAAACATTTTCTTCCAAATAGTCCATGGAACCGGGGGTGGCCCCGGCAGCTCGAAGAAGACAGGGAGATGCTCGAAGAGAGCCATGTCGACAGGAGAGGTAGTACAGCGAAGTGCAGAACGGAGCAAGGGCGAAGGCCTAGGGGAGAGCCTGCCAGAGCCGCACACAAAGAGCGCTAGGCCTCGCGACGCCAGACGCGTCAGACAGGACAGAAAAAGGCGGGGGTAACGGAAAACTCACGGGTTCTTCCTGCCGCGGTAGGAACCGAGGAGAAGAACATCCTCGTCGCCATGTTGTTGTGTCGGCGTGCGGCGTCCGACGGCGAGGGCCGGACGACTGAGCGCGAGACGCAACGTGCGCCGGCACGCGCCCGTGACACACGCAGTAGAAGTGAGTAGACCGGAGCCCGCGGAAGCCCGACAAAGACTGAGCCAACCAGCGGCCGTTCATTCGAAGTTGACACAGCGGACACGCGTGCACACGTGATTGGCTGCATGCAATCACGTGTGCCGTTACAGACGACATCTCTCCACAACACAACACACTAGGGCGCACTCTCAGTGCGCGCGCCATTCACAGATGGCGCCACGACACTACAGGTACCTCGTAACACTGTGGTGCGCCGTAATGCTGTAGGGATGGTCGATCAAATTTTTTAATCGATTAATCGTTAATCGTTCGTCGATTTAGCCTTTCGTCGATTAATTGTTTTCGCCGTGGTGTTTTAATCGATTAATCGACATTTTTTATAAGTGCTTCAAAAATGATGCCTTGTTGTTTGAGAGACGAACGTTGCTTGTGTTTGATATCGACACAAGTATTTATCCGACGCGCTGGAGATCACATGGGCGCATTAGCGGCTGCGTGAAAATTCGCACTTTCGCCCACTAAAGAAAGGCAGCCCGTCGTCTTTGGATGTTGTCAAGGATCCAAGATTCCGTGGGTGGCCGTGATCCACGTACGATTCGGCAGCAGGTCGTATTTCCTCGAAGTCTGCCTACTAGAGCGAACCGAAATCGGAGGCGCCTTCGGCGAACACACTGGTCGGAAAGTCGCACCGGAAACATCCAGTGTGGCCGAGGGTGAGGAGGGAAGGAAAGGGACGGCAACATTCCTCCGTTTGTCCGTTAGATATTGTGGAAGGCCTCGATAATAACTTACAGCACATAATATTTCGCGACTGTCCTCCATTCGTGCCACAGCAGTAGACGGCGGCCTCTAGGCTGGCTGACATGGTAGTACAAGCAATAAATGAAAGCCGTATTTCACTCGGAATAGGCGACCATACAGAATTACCAATTCCTACAAGGTCATTTTTTCAACAGAAAAGGGCAATGCTAGACGTTCGGTATGCCAAAGCGCAAAGTTGCGGATTATGAAAAAGCGACTATTAGACTTAAATGCAGCTAAAGTGGCTTCTTTCCATTATACAACTATTAGACCATTTTCATAATCCTCGAGTGCGTTTCCCTGCACAGCATATTCGCCCAACTAATGGCGGCCCCTGTCCCGTTTCAAGTGGAGGCGAGGTCTCAGTTACACGTGCTGGGGTTTGACTATTACGAGTGTTTATGTCAAGAGAGCTGGGTCGACATTTTCCGCGTCATAGCACGCTGTTTTGCCGAAATGAATAGCTCCCATAAGTTGCGCTAACTGCATTGCAGGGAAGCTAGCATTACAGTTATCAAAGGGTGTATAGGCGTTAAGGCGGACAGTTGGGCTACTTGGTATCAAATGTAATGAAATATGATTACTAGCGTCCATGTCCCCTTTGCGCAAGCGGTCATGTCTTATGTATACACGGATCACTTATTCTTATCCCCATCATCATGCTTCATCACTCTTTTTCCCCTGTTGCGTTGTCCCTAAAGTAGAGTAGAAGGCGGGGCGTACTAGATCAGGCCACCCCCTCTGCCTTCCAATACATTATCTCTCTTTCTTTCATTGGTGACAAATAATCTTTAATTCGCTAAGGAGTAAAATACGACGGCAATAAGAACTGCCCCAGTCAAGAAATAAGCAGCGTAAATTACAATGTGACACACAAGAAGCAAGTAAAAAAAAAATCTGGGGGTTCAAAACAAAGAGGGTGTAGTCGACGGAGATCAGGTGGAGTTCATTTCCATCTCTATGGGGTATGGCCGCCTGCGGCTCCGGGCTCCTTCTACTTGAGTAGAAATATGCGCTCGACATCTGTGTCTCGGCGTCGCGCGCCTCGCAATAATGCGCTCCGGCCAAGGGGCGGTGTTAGAATTGGGGGGGGGGGGGGGCGGTGGCGTGATCGATTAATCGAAGAGCTTCAATCGATTAATTCGATTAATTGAAAGGGGGAAATCGATTATGATTAATCGATTAACGGCGTACATTTAATCGATTAACGATTTAATCGATTAACGGCGCACATTTAATCGATTAATCGATTAATCGTTCATCGATTTTACCATCCCTATAATGCTGTTGTACCTCGTAGTGCTGGGGTACATCGTAGCACGGAGGTTGAATCGCTTGACGGACCTCGTCGCGCACCATCTCCGCTACAGAAATTCGCGTTTGCGCCGCGTCGGTGCCCTGAATTTTCTGGAGCTCCTCAAGTATCACAGCCCTGATGAATTCGCGCAAGTCGTCGGTGTTGTTTCCCATAGTCATCTGAAATGGGCCGCTCGAAAATTCCATGACGTTGCGGTTGTACTGTCGGGCACGCTGTCGAAGAGCCCTTTCCATCGTTGTTGCTTCGGCGAGGAAGTCCGTAAGAGTTGCGGGTTGATTTCTAATAAGGCCAACAAATATTTCTTGCTTCACCCCCCCCGCATCAGATGTCTGACCTTCTGGTCTTCGGCCATGGAGGCATCAGCACGTCTTAATAGTCGAGCCATGTCTTCGGTATACGTGGTGACACTCTCATTCGGGGCTTGAAACCTTGACTGTATAGCCAGCTCCGCTCTCTCCTTCCTGTCCGCGCTCGAAAATGCGGCGGTGAGCTGCCGACGAATTTCGTCCCACGAGGTCAGCGCCGCTTCGTGATTATGGAACCACGTCTTCGCGGAGCCTTGGAGCGCGAAGTACACGTACCTCAGCTTACGCTCTGCACTCCAGCCGTTGCATTCGGCGACACGGTCAAAATGGTCAAGCCAGTCTTCCACGTCTTCAGAAGGGTCTCCGTGGAACACAGTTGGTGTCTGCGGCTGGTTGACAATGACCTGGTGCGCTACTGCAACAGCCGCGGCAGATGACTGCGGGTCCACGTTCATAGTGCGGCTAGGAGTAGGCAACAGACCGTGTTCCGGCTGCAGCCCTTGAAGACGACGGCTGGTGCGTACGTGCACAGGGGTAATGTCTCCCGGGCTACTCACCGGAGTCGACTCAGGGGTGCGCGGCGTCTCCGGCAGTGGTTGCATATACCCAGCACCTCCACCAGTAAAATGCCACGAAGGTGATCAACAAGGCTCAGCGAAAGTAGCACGTCCTGCTTTAATGATGGCGTCCAACTCGACCAGAACGCTCGCACGATCTCCGCTCTTCGTCTTCGGACTGTAGGAGGGGTGGCCATAGTGGGTTGCTCGCTGCCGGCAAGAAGTAATCGTAGTGGGCACATCCCATCCCGTCAATATAGCCTCCATTCATTACGAGAAAGCATTTGACTCGGTCGAAACCTCAGCGGTGATGCAGGCATTGCGTAATCAGGATTTACACACGCATTACATAAGAATAATAGAGGATATCTACAATGGGTCCACAGCTACTATAGCCCTCCGTAAAAAGAGCAGTAAAAATGTAAAATACCTATATGAAAGGGCGTCAGACAAAGAGACACAATCTCTCCAATGTTATTCACAGCATGCTTACAACAGGTATTCAAAACACTGGATTGGGAACAGGCCGGTGTAAGGTTAATGGAGAATACCTCAGCAACCTCAATTGGCTGGTGACGTTGCCTTGCTCAGCAATTCGGAGAACGGATTGCAAAGCATGATGACCGAACTGGACAGGCAGAGTAGAATCCTTCTCCAGTAAATTTATATGCATAAACCTAAAGTTATGCTCAATAGCCTTGCGATCCAGTGGAAGTGGTAAGCGAACATATGTACTTAGGCCAAGTAGTGACTCCCGATCCCAACCATGAGGCTGAGATAACTAGAAGGATAAGAACGGGATGAAGTGCATTCGGCATGCAGGCCTTCTCAGGCAATGAATTGCAGCTTACCATTGCCCCTGAAGAGGAAAGTGTATAACAGCCGCATCCTGCCGCTTTTCACCTACGGGGCAGAAACTTGGGGGCTCACTAAAAGGCGTTCAGCTTCAATTGAGGACTGCTCAGCGAGCAATGCAACGAAAAAATGATAGGTGTATCGTTAAGGGACAAGAAGAGAGCGGTGTTGGTCAGGGAACAAACGAGTGTTAGCCGAAGTTAAGAAGAAATGGACGTGGGCAGGACATGCAATGCAAAGGCAAGACAACCGTTGCTCATCAAGGATAACAGAGTGGATCCCCAGAGGAGGCAAGCTTCGTAGGAGCGGCAGAAAGTGAGCAGATGAGATCAAGAAGTTTGCGGGGACAAATCACCAAGCATCGTGCGCACAGCCAACACACAAGACCAAAAAGACGTCTTATTGGGGGATTAACGCGTGGTTGACGTCTCAAAGGCGTCGCGAACGGGAGCGACATCAAAGGGACGATGAAGGCGTCTCCGAAACGTCTAAAGTAAACGTGGAACAATACTGCCAGCTTGCCTCCCTCCCTCCCCGCCGGAGATGCGAACGAAGGGCATCGCTCAAAGCGTCGGCGGGCGTCGGTACAGAGCTTGGCGCCGAGATGTCGCCAAGCTACCATGGGCCCGAGAGAGAGGCGCTAGAATGTCTGGCTCCTTCTCTCGCCGATCGCCGGGGGCCGTGGCGAAGAGGCGAGAGGGCGCAGACGCGAAGCAAAGCCAGGGAAGCTCGGGTGGGCGGTTGGCGGTGGAGTTAGTGAAGTTAAGTTGTTAACGGCTGGCTGTTCCTTTCTTTCTCGAGAAAATGCGGTTACCGTGCTGCAACTGCTGCGTGTGTTTGTGTGGTGGCATTCTGCTCGTTCTACTTTCATCCTTGCATTAACCCTGGTTCAATCCCTGTTTTTCTGCGAACGGATCCTGTAACATCCATGTCTACGTCTCGCCGAAAATAAATGTACGTACCACATTTGAATGGCTTAGCAGGATGCCTGTAATATCGCTCATGTGTCCCGTGGATACGGCAAATCGGTCTGTAACAGATACAATGAGCATTAATGCTATTTAGATAGTTAATGCATTAAACACCAAGCAACGCAATTGTGGTTTTATTATTCATATCACCGTTTATGAATGCATTCTGAAACTTTGTTAGGTCTATGTGCGTGTTTAGGCCGATTAGTGAGTAAAGAGTGCATTGGCTTCGTTCCCACCATCTTGTCATTTGGCCGTTACGGGTAGTAAGTACAGCGCCTGTACAACTATGTGGGATAGTAGTAACTTACTCGTGTCGTACACAAATGAATACATGCATGTGATATCGCGTGTGGTAGGGCAACCGTTGGCGCGCGTTAGTTCCCGCACCAACTTTGCAGCTCGATAGCTTGTTCGTATCATCAACACTTGGCAACAAGAAAGGGGGTACATAGCTCGGACTGTCTTTTCAAGTTTTACGCAGTGCACAGCATGATAACGCATGAAGCTCCCGTTGTGATGGTTATAAAACTGGAGCACATCATCGGTGCATTCCTTTTTCTGGATATGATCATGCAATGGAGCAACAGATCTAGATATGGAATGTTTGTTATTTCGGCAGAGACGCGAACCACCCACAGCGGAGCCCAACGTGGGGACGCTGCAGCACAGTCAAAGTGCAGCAAGCGCTAGTAGTACGTTCCTACTGTAACCCAATATGAAGTTACCTAGGTTGGTTATACCACGCAAGGTTAACTCTAGCCACCGCCAGGCTCGGAAGTAATAAGGAGACAGGACAGCTTCTCAGTTAAAGACTAAAATAAAAGAGAGGTGAGGCGAACAGGGAAGGGCGACTTCCGGATTTCCACTGGGGAACGTTAAAGCGGAACTTTTACACCATATTCTGATACCACCGGTGTCCAATGGAATTGATCCTTCTGTAGCATAGAGGGTGGCTCCGGACGCTCAGAAGCTCAGCAGTAATCTTAAATAACGAAATGAACAATGTGCTCAAACCGAAACTAATGTTGTTTTGTCACAAACACCGGGAGGCCCGCACCCGCTAAAGATTTTCAAATTCATTTTCAGGAAAACTAAATGACTTGTGACTACCTGGCTTGGCATATATTATCACTGTACCAAGAAGAACCTGCACTGAATGTTTCGTTAAGATCAGTGGGAGCCGAAAAATCGCCGAAGTTACCGTTTAAAGGCAACTTCGGTGAATAAACCGACGTTTACTGGACCACCGGCACCCCCTTTTTCCCTGAAAAGGCTAAGCCACGCATGCCGATGTGTGGTAGGGGGTCGAACACCACGGAGACCCTCCCACGGTGTGTGGGAGGGGGTCTTTGTATGGTACGTGTTGCCACCACACCATACATAGCGTCCGTTGTGTTGTCCCGCCCCTACGGGCAGTCTGCGCTTTGTGCCTGTGCCGCTGTGTACCTTACGTGTTGTCTTCTCCACGCAGAACAAACTTGTTTGCCGACTATATGAACCACTAGTCCACCTGAATGCACTACCCGCTGTTTCCGACTACTTGATGTTTTCTTGAAGCTTTATGGGTCTAGCTGCTAGCGACATACGGCTATAGTCGAACGCTAGGATTTCGCAGCCTGAAATTACCGTGAAAAACTTCGCGAGGAAGTTTCAGAAGCATTGTGGCAATTCACTGAAAGTTCGCTTCTCGTTTACTTATCATACCGAATTGGGCGTCCAAGGGCCCGAAAGCGTGACTAACATGGCACCAATAACAACATACATGTCAGTCACCCCACGGTTAGAGATAAGACCATCGCTGACGCGAGCATTGGGTATGAGCCACAGGTGCACGAATTCATCGGTAAATCAACATACACATGTGGTGTTTGGTATTAAAGGAAGCCGTGCATTTCGACTTAGCGCTAATTTTCATAGGTTGACACTCACACCTCACATACGGGAATTCTAAAGACGCTTAGCTTTTGTTTCTTTAAATTGTATGAAGCTGCAGCTTGGAAACTTCGCTCACCGTTTGGTCACAGTCGTCGAAGGATGACCGCACTGCACTGGATGTGTGGAAGGGTCCGGCGTGCCTGGCCAACGTTACGGCTCCCATCCGACCTGCAGCGGACACCTGCAGCGAGGCGAAATTCCAGTTCGCAAACTTTCACGCCACCACTGATGATTAGGCGAGCCTTCACATTCTGTCAGACTAAAATGCTCGAAGAGCGCCAGCAGAGGACCACCATTCTCCCTTTTGCATGTGTTAGCCTCATGACCCATTGCACCTAGTGTTTGAATACAGGCAGAACCCTCTGTTGTTACTGACGATAGAGGGTATGAATGACTGCCTATTCACTCGTTTCAGACAATCTCATCAGTGTGAGAACCTACACTGCCGACGTACAGTGCTCAGCAAATGAAACTCGATACTCGGAATGCACGGTTGTCGATGCTGTGATCACTACGCATGACGGTGCACCGGCGCCACTGTTTTCGCGTCACCGCTTAATAGGAACATCGAGTTCATTCCTCGTGCAACTCAATCAGAAGGAGAAAGCTTCTGAAACACTGTGATTCAGTTTGGTCTCTCTCAGAGCACCCAGCGCGGTCTAGTAGTCACGCCAGCCATCGCGCTGTCTGAGCATCGTCTATCGGGCACTGAGCAATGTACCTCTTCCAAACTTCTCGCTTCTCCCTTTGACACATTCTCCAGCTTGTTCCTTTAACGCAGTTCTCGTTTTTTTTTTATTTTTGACCACACGAGGCGTTAGGCACTTCCCGGTCCTATTGTACTGTGGGTACGTATTTTGGCAAAGATTTAACGGGTTGTCCTTGTGGACAACCCGTCAAGTAAGCCGCAGAGGCAGCCCTTGCGCAAACCCTCCACCAAAGTAGCCAGCCAGCCAGCCACCAGACATGGTTTCTGAAGAGCAATTGCAGTTCCAACAAACTTCTTTAAAAAGCTATATCGAGGCACAGGACGGGTCATAATCAATAAGTGTTTGCCTCTTCCTTGGAAAGACGAATCAATTCCGCCATATCATTCAAGGAATACGTGCAAGCCCAGGCCTAAATTTGATCAATATCAATTATGGTGAACAGGGTATGATTTTAGGTTGGCAACTAAATAATCTAAACGCTATTGTCAGTCATTCCTTCTTTCCACTTCGTCCACGGTGTATGGAACAATGCTTGCATACTAAGTTTCTTCTTTGTTATTCTTGTATTGAAGTGTACGCACAACCCTTAAAAATTTATACGTATGTAGAAATAAGCATGCGTTTTCAGCGTGTATGTATGAAGAACTGTCTGGCTGATACAAAAAGCCAAGCAATAATTTTTGGTGCCTCATGATATGTATAATTTCTTATGTCAACTGATGCAGGCTGTTTGAGCCATTAGGGGTTTTAGCCTTTGATGACCATACAGGCTGCACATTTCATATTTTTGTTTTTTAGCACAAGGGCCATGCATGGGCAAAAAGAACCCCGTCATCACTTATATGCACGACAATGGAGCAAAAATCCAGACATGTGCATGAGCTTGAGATGTGGCTGTAGTGTTGCCTAAAATAACATCACTGTGCGGAAGAGTACGAGACATATGGTATAAAATTATGGCTGTGACACGTGGGGTGGTCTACGGATTTCTAACATGTGGATGTCTCCTTAGGCCCTCTGGGGCCAAAGGTCGAGAACGACCGGCGTTCTGTTAAACCTACTGCCGCAGCAGCGACCTCTGTTCAGAGGCGGTGTTGCAGATTGCTTGGGAATATGACGTAAACGCTTGATATGTCTTTTAGAGACGCCGGGAGATTCATACTCAAATATGGGTCCACAGCCTAAAACATCGAAAGATGAAGCAGGAGATGCTCCCGTAACGGTAAAGACAAATGCATTTTTTAAAGATTTCTAGGTGAGTTCATTGCGGAAGAACATGAAACACGGTAAGTTGTTCCCTTACAAAAATGCCTGTTGACATTGAGTAAACCACCTATTAACTTTCTCTTGACTGTACTGACAGTCTACAGACATTTACACTTTTTTCCCCTCGTCAGACGATTGTTCGTCAAACGCTTGATTATAGACATTTACACTGTAGTAACACTTGTTCGTAGAGGCGACCTACTACTTACTTCTGTATAAAGAATATTTTAGCTAGAACGTTTAAGGACTTCTGTCTTACTTCTGTATAAGGAATATTCCGACTACACTGTCTACAGGCTTCCTAGTTACTTTTGTATAAACAATATTCTAACTACACTGTCTAAAGGCTGTGGGGGTTTTTCTACTACTAACTACTACTAGCAGCGGCATCGCCGCTAGCAACCCCCTGCAGTGGGTTCGAGCACTCGACGAGCAGAGAATGTGGTAGTCGCGTCCGCGCGCTCGCTATCTCAGCCATGCATCGTCCCGCTGCCGCGCGTTGGCCCGCGACCCGTCTCGAGGCAGGACAGCACGAACCGTCGCACGCGGCGAAGGAGGAGAACATTAGGCGCAACTCTCCTAGCATGGTAATTTAATAAACGTTAAAATAGTACAAACAATAACAAGGCCGAATTAGTCGAATTAAATATAAACGAAGGTTAACAATAACGATAAACAACACGCGAACACAGTAACGCAAACAAAGGACAATAGCACTGAACAACACGCGAACACACAATAACACACAAAAACCATGCAAAGGTTAGAGCCTAACCTCCGGCCACAGCACCCGCGACTGCACGCTCCCCAGAAAAGGAAAATAGAGGAAAAGAACATACAGAGATGGACGACTGTCGCAGGCCGCTGCCGGGGTCGCTGGGGCCCGAAACGACGCGCGGTCCGGACGACGAAGCCTCGTCGTCCGGACGGTTGCAAAAGCACGTCCGCACCGCTTCGAGTCCCAGAGAGTTCTCCCAAGCATCTTTCAAAACCAGAAACCAGTGCCTATATATATATATATATATATATATATATATATATATATATATATATATATATATATATATATATATATATATATATATATATATATATATAGGCACTGGATCTTGACTTGCAATGAAGTGCCGGTGGGAGATTTCACTTGTGCATAGTTGAACCATGAGGATTCGTAGCGTGCGCGTTAACTAAATTAATCCGGAACTCGGCACGATCTACGATGAACCTCCCGAGCTTCGCCCACTCATCATCATTCACTCCGTGGATATGCTGTAATTTTTTGCATTACAATGGCGCAGTCGACGAATGACAGAAACGAACGAGACGTAGACACAGCACCTTTCTTTCTTTCTTTCTTCTTTCCTTGATATTTGACTCTTGCCCACTACGGGGGACTGGCCATGAAGCCGGCAGTTAATATAAAAAGGAAAAAAAATTGAGCTAAAACAAAGGAAGAGTTAGGAATCGGTAACGTAAGGAAGAATGAAATGTTAGAGAATGATAGACTATTTGTAATACAAATGAACCATAATAAAATAATATGAAGTTTAATCAACTAGTGGCGGCGATTTCGAGGTACGAAGTTTTGGTTGGAAAGATGATTAGCAATGAATTCTTCTTGTGGCCGCGTGTTCTATTCCGCCTCATCTTTTTCTTCTTCACCTGTCCTGCGCGAGCGCTCTAGGAACGGCGAGGTTTTTACAGTTATACATGACAATATATATATATATATATATATATATATATATATATATATATATATATATATATATATATATATATATATATATATATTGTCATGTGTAACAGTAAAGAAGTAATTTGGCCATCTCATTCATGGAGCCTGTGCAAGCCTATGCCTCAAGCACATTTCATCAATATCAAGAACGGTGAACAGGGAAGCACCTTAGGGTGGCAACCAAAGAGGATAATTTTTTTGTCCTCCCTGGTGGCAACTAAACAATATAAACGCCATGGTGAATCATTCCTTCCCTGCACTAACTACCCACTACATCCATAGGCGTGTGTGTGAAACAATCGTCATATACTGAATTTCGTGTCATATTTCTTTTTATTCGTGCTGTTCAAGTGTATGATCAACACTTATGAATTTATAAGCGTGTTGAAATAAGCATGATTTTTCAACGTGTGTGCACGAAAAACTATCCGGCTTATGTAAAAAGCCAAGCAAACTTGTATGGTGCCTGATAATATTCATAGCCTGTTATGTCAGCTAAGGTTGTGTTAGCCATCAGGGGGTAAAGACCTAGTCAGGCTTCAAGACTTTGATGATCGTACATGCTGTTTTCTTGCAGCAGTGGTCTGTTTTCTTTCCGCAAGGGCCAGGTATGGCCAAAAAGCACCACGTCGTTGATAATGCACGACAGTGAAGCAAAAATTCAAAAATCCAGGCTCGTACATTAGATGTACACAGCCTAAAATAACGCCACTGCATGGTAGCCTAAAATGCACACCGTATAATATAATGGCAGTGACGCGTGAATTTTCAGAGAAAGTGTAACGGTTTGCTTGGGAATATGACGTAAAAGCTTTATATGACTCCTTTAAAATCGCGAGGAGCGTTTCGTACTGACACACGGGTTCACAGCCTAAGACCTTCGAAGGACGAAGTCGGAGATGCTGCCGGAATGCCAACGAGAAATTGCTTTTTTTTCCGGAGGTTTCTAAAAGTCAATGGAGCAAGGCGAGTAGTTCAAGCATCACACATCGGCGGTTCGCCACCTCGGACAGGGGGTAAGCGTGTTTGTGTGCGTGTGTACGTCCTATTCCAAGTGCGCAAAGGATTACCTGGTGTGTCACGTCTTTGATACCAGCACCCAATTACCAGAATGTGGTATGGTAATACGTTCTTCATTATGTATTTCCCTGTCCCGCAACCGCTGCCAATAAACGCTCATCTCTTTCTTTATGAAGGGCTTTGAGTCTGTTACAGGAACAGACACAGACGCTTGCACGAACAGATGTGTTTAATTCGTCAGCTAACCCATTACCTTCCATCTCACAGTGTCCTTGTACCGAGCACTGCAAGACTTTCTGCTTGGATGCGTAGGCTGGGTGTAATGTTGAATAAAGGAATAATGTCACAGGATTCCTGTACTTTTTTCAAATAATTTAAGGTTATAAATGCGGTTAGACTCCATATAAATTACTGCCTTCGCGATGTTTGGCATTTTTACTCAGCAACCGTCAGTATGCTTTACGTAGGCTTCTGTGGTGAAGATGCTCTTGTCAGGGTGCATAACTCCGACAGCCGCGTAACACACGCCAGTGCCACACTTCCAGGCATCTGTGAAAAATTCCGCACTACCGTATCTGGGCTGTAGTTAAAGGGACTGTCTACCGCTCAGAAAATTTTTTAAGACTGTGGTAAAATTGGGCAGATCGTGCGTCACATTTACGGGAACGAGCACGCTTTCACCCCACAAAAAAGGAATTATGTTTTTAATTTCGCTCTGAAAGTGGTGCAAAAAACGCTGCTAGCGACACCCAACAGCGTGTTCGTCATTTTCCAAGTGTACGAGAACCAGCCCACGCAGGTATGCATACTCTGCTGAAAAACTATTATGTATGTCTTACATGCGTACTTCACCCTGTGAGACACCTTGTTATAGCGTGCAAGAGCAATTTGTTCTTTTTTTCGCTGCTTTCGGGGTGGCGCATGTGGCGCTGCCTTCGAATTCGTCTGCCTGCGGAGGCGCGTAGTACTGCGCTTGTCATGCATGCGGCGCTGCATGTCCGAGACGCGCCCCCGCGCGCCCACTTTCCCTCGCCTCTCCTCCTCGTCGTCGCCTCTGGAATGTCGACCTTGACGCCGGTTCGCGTTGAGAAGCCTCCCGCGCCCGAAAAGGTTTCCAGGGAGACGATGGCGCATCATGCGCGGTACCCAGTGTTGCTGGCATGCCTACACTAGGAAGGGAACGACTTCGTGGATGAAAAAAATTGTGTTTTAATAATTTCTATTGAGATTCTGGAGAAACCACTGCACGCTGGGACACTTCGAAAGGTACGCTTTCTGTTGAGCCAAAAAACGGGAGAGCGATGAAGGGCGGTAGACAGTCCCTTTAAAGAATAACGAATATGTAAGACATGGTGTGCTTCGTGGCATGCACGAAATACGTGCCACAATCTATGAGCTGCCACTTCCGCAGCGAAGAATCTACGTCATGAACCATAACACAAAGGTTGCGGAGAAACGGACCTACTGTTTCGGCAAGACTTCTTACTCACTCGGATGTGTAGGGACCCCTCAGTGCAGGGCGGTTTTGAAATATACAACTGGATAAACAGTTCAAGATATTGTACGTGAGGTGTCCACTGTTGGCGTCTACTTTCAGCAGTTAAACAAAAGATGTACAGGACCTCTGCAAATGCAGCGACCCCTCATTCGACTCAACGTGGAGGATTTCTACAGGGTTTGTCCTGAAGGCGCCCCCAGAAAGGTGGATGGCAAGGTCGTGGAAAAGATCGAGCTTGGCGTCGCAGACTGGTGCACCATGGCCCCGTAATCTAGCGGTGCCATAGTACACCAGTCGCGTGACCGTACCAGCCTTAGCGTGATCCTACCATGCTTTTATGCGGATTCAACAGACATTTTCTGTCACTACTCCATGCAGTACATGACGAACCTTTCAAGGTGTTCAATATTTTTGCGTACTTGTTTCTTAGGTAGTTCTGATATGGCACAAATCCTAGCTCCGCATCTAGAGTTACGCTTTGTAATATCTGTCTTTTCCTTTGCAGGTACACGCAAACAGTGAAATTCCATGTCGAAGTCAGAGTGCAGCCCTCTCTTTCTACAAAATAGGAGCTCGTGTGCTCTTCTGAGGGTTAACCGTTTTCGCCTGCCCATTTAGAAGCCTTCTTCAGGCCAAGCTGAACCTGCCCCTCACAGAGTGCTAGATTACACGAGGCAACTTCTATTCGTACGTCATCGACATATTTCCAAGGATGCACAGACGCAAGGAATTCATTTTTAATATTAAGAAGGTGTAACTGAGCCCCCCAGCTTCCGTTGCCGTTGCCTACACCGTTGCCTACACGACACTGAATGTGCGACTGGACTCGACCTTCTATAACATTTAACGTGCTACCACGTATACCAAAATGTGACAGGTGTCTATAAGTATTCCGAAACGCCACGTGGAATCATAGGCTTTCTCCATATCAAGGAATACTGAGAGAAAACAGTATGGGGAAAAATTTCACGAACCTGTCTCAAGGAGACGCGCTGCGGTCACCGAGTAGAGCGGACGCGCTCACGTCGGCTCCGTTTTTTTTTTTTTTTTTTTGGAATGGTTTCGCCGCGCTTTCTACAAACTATTGACGGAACTCCGCTACCATCAGTTCCGCGACCTTGCAAGGATACGAGGGACATCCCATTTCAAGGTGGGCGACCGATATTTTTCTTGAAATATATATATAGGCCTTTTTACTCACCGACCACGCCACGACCGCGCTGATGCTAGGCGGTCCTGCAGAACGCGAGGCCTAGCTACGCCGCAGCAGCGCGCCGCCGGAGTGCGCCGAACCGCTACCGCGGCCTCTCAGCGCACTATTGTATGACTGATCAAGAGCAAACGATGGGAGAGGGCGCCCCGTCGGAGAGTGCAACTGATGACTCGGACTGGAAGATAGATCTCGGCAACAAAGGCGAAGACAGGAACAGTTCCTGCTTAACGACACTGCCGGCAACCTAACCTCGCAGCACAATCAACAAAGCATGAAGCCTCAACGGATAAAAGGCTCAGTCACCAAGGCAGGGCGCATGCCTAGGCTCCCCAAGGAACACGAGAAAGTGATAATCCGACCACAAAGAGGACTCAACATCGCCGGCACAACAACCCCACTACTAGCGTCAGCTATCCTCGCTGCTTCTGGAATCAAGAGAGAAGACGCCAAGGAGGATATCCTGAGCCCGAACGCGCAGCAAAACATCGAGGTGGTTAGCTCTCCATCGACAGAGCACACGGAGCGATACAAGCAGATCAAGCAACTTGTTATAAACAGCAAGCGCTACGAAACCAACACCTACGTATCGGCGACGGAAAAAACATCCAAGGGGGTGATAAGGGGCATCCCCCTCGAATACAACAAGACCATCGCGATGGACATCTTCAACCCACGCAACCCGCTAGCCCTTGCTGCCAGACGTCTCGGCAACACTACGGCGATCATTATCACTTTCGATGGCACGAAAGTCCCAAGAACGGTACTCTACAACCTTGCACTAATGCTTTGCACTCTATGCAAAAAGCTGGTTGACATTTGCCACCAATGCGGTCGACTGGGACACCGCATGGATGTATGCCCAAATCCCACCAATCGCATATGCCGCAGTTACGGAGCCCGCATCCCAAACTAAGATCATCAATGCGAACCAAAATGCAACCTGTGTGGTGGCGAACATCAAACAGCCGACAAGACGTGTAAAGCAAGCTTCAAGACCCCATATCTCGTAAGACGGCGAAGATGGGAAAGCCAACGCGCGGAATTTCAAACTCCGACACAAGACTTTCCACCGCTCTCGACCACATCAACGGGACCAGCTTCACGGAGTCGTTCCAGGTCCAAGTCAGAACAACCAGACCAGGGCCCCATCAAGATCCAGATCGAGGACCAGGACAGCGACTCCTAGCGAGAAGGTAAGCTGGGCTGACACCGCACGGGGCATGCCGCGGAGGGAAAACGATCTAGCGCGAATATCGTTAGACCATGACATACCCCTTAGCATACTTAAGAGATTTGAGCGTCTCGAGCAAGAGAACAGCGAGCTACTGTCAGCTTTACAACAATCGACAGAAAAAAATCGCAGAATTAGAAACTAAACACAAAGATAAACAGAACACACAACCTACGCCCGTACCCGTGAAGACAACTGAATCAGATTCCCCAACTCCCAAGAAACTAGCACTTCAAAAAACAACCTCCAACGAGAAAAAGATAGACGACTCCACCAGGTCAGAAATCAAAGAAACAGTTAGGGAAGAAATCCAAGGGATAAAAACTACTGTGCTGGAATTTAAAAACACAATGCAGTCCTCACTAGAGGCTCTTCACAAGATGGTCCCGGCACTAGCTAATGAGATATCAAGCCTCTCCAGAAGAGTCCCTGCCCTGGAAAGCAATGTGCAAACGACGAAGAGCCATCCCATATTTCCACAGCCAACGCCCCTACCGCCAACCGCCGATAACAACCATCCAGGTAACCAACCACATGGCCGTCCGGCCAACTCTCACTCAGCCCATCATGGCCAGTGACAGTAGGGGACTCGTGATTAGGCAATGGAGCTGCCGCGGCTTCAACCCTAAGGCAGTAATGCAGGAATATATTAGACACACAATACACAAACCTAAACTAGAAGAGAAGCTCAGGGGAAGATGGATGCTTGAATCGATGAACAAATCGCAAGGTACGATTTAAAACAGGGAATGTCGCGGGAGCCAACGTTTCGACAAGCGGACTTGTCTTCGTCAGGGCGGCAACTGCCTTCTCCAGCGTTCGTTTATGTACGCCTTTGTACACCCTCCCCCGTCCTCAGAAAGAGAGGAGGAGAAGAGCAACACGTGCGAACATACACACACACACACACAAAAAAAAAAGGGGGGGGGGGGGGTTGGGTGCAAGGGTATTTGGGTGACAGGTGTTAGCGTGACTACTATAAATGGCAAGAGCGAAAGTTTCTAGAGAATCCGCTCTTTGTACATATCTTGCACATGCATTGTGTGCACAGGGCTAGAAAGCAGGGTGGAAAAAAGGAAACACACGCTCGGAACAGAAGTTACTCCTATGTCATGTGTCCCCCTCCTCCACCCCGTACCACCTGCCCCGCACCAACAATGCATTTCATGGAAAGCATGGGGCTAAAAAAAGGTAACTACACTGTTTAACGTCCTTGTTCTCCTGGAACCGGATGGGGGCTCAGCACCTGAAAGTAGACTTTCTGGGAGAAACATTGTTAGCTTGTGCATACCTCAACCTTTTGTCGTCTTTGTTAACACTCTTCCGTATCTAATGGACTCAAGAGTTCCCTTTGAAAGGTTCATGCCTGTAGGTTGGAGAGTATTGAACCTGTATATGAGATACGATTCCCTGTATTTTCTGTCCCTCGGCGAGCGGAAGTTTCCTTGGAGTATGTAGAGTTTCAGTTCATCGAAATTATGACCTGTCATATTAAAATGCTGCGCCACTGCCTTCGGCAGGTTATTCGCGGTGTCCGCGCGGTGCCCGTTTAATCTAACATTGATTGGTTGACCAGTTTCGCCGACGTACTGCTTGTGACAGAGTGAACATTCCAACATGTAAATAACGTTCGAACTAGTGCAAGTGAAACTTGATTTTACATGATGGACATAGTCACTTCCCGTGCTTTTAACTTTAAGATCATTTTGAATATGCTTGCAAGTCTTACATCTGGGACGGGAGCAAGTTATTACGCAGGCGGTGCGCTGAGGGTTTACTTTGGCATGTACTAGCAGGTCTTTAAAGTTTCTATTTCGGCGGTAGGTGACTCTTGGTATTTCCGGAAACGCTTTTCTAAGGCGATCGTTGCTTGTTAGTATTGGATAGTATTTCCGAAGAATATTATTTATGTTTGGAAGCGAGTTGGAGTATTTCGTTATGAATGCTAGCGGCTGGTTGGCCTGCGCTTTAGGTGCTCTTTTTTCTAGCGCTGGTGTCCTATCTAGTTTAAGCGCGTCATTGTATGCCTTGTTGAGAGCGTCGTGCGGGTGATTTCGTTCAGCTAAGGTTGTCTTTAAATTGCTGCGTAATAACTTGCTCCCGTCCCAGATGTAAGACTTGCAAGCATATTCAAAATGATCTTAAAGTTAAAAGCACGGGAAGTGACTATGTCCATCATGTAAAATCAAGTTTCACTTGCACTAGTTCGAACGTTATTTACATGTTGGAATGTTCACTCTGTCACAAGCAGTACGTCGGCGAAACTGGTCAACCAATCAATGTTAGATTAAACGGGCACCGCGCGGACACCGCGAATAACCTGCCGAAGGCAGTGGCGCAGCATTTTAATATGACAGGTCATAATTTCGATGAACTGAAACTCTACATACTCCAAGGAAACTTCCGCTCGCCGAGGGACAGAAAATACAGGGAATCGTATCTCATATACAGGTTCAATACTCTCCAACCTACAGGCATGAACCTTTCAAAGGGAACTCTTGAGTCCATTAGATACGGAAGAGTGTTAACAAAGACGACAAAAGGTTGAGGTATGCACAAGCTAACAATGTTTCTCCCAGAAAGTCTACTTTCAGGTGCTGAGCCCCCATCCGGTTCCAGGAGAACAAGGACGTTAAACAGTGTAGTTACCTTTTTTTAGCCCCATGCTTTCCATGAAATGCATTGTTGGTGCAGGGCAGGTGGTACGGGGTGGAGGAGGGGGACACATGACATAGGAGTAACTTCTGTTCCGAGCGTGTGTTTCCTTTTTTCCACCCTGCTTTCTAGCCCTGTGCACACAATGCATGTGCAAGATAAGTACAAAGGGCGGATTCTCTAGAAACTTTCGCTCTTGCCATTTATAGTAGTCACGCTAACACCTGTCACCCAAATACCCTTGCACCCAACCCCCCCCCTTTTTTTTTGTGTGTGTGTGTGTGTATGTTCGCACGTGTTGCTCTTCTCCTCCTCTCTTTCTGAGGACGGGGGAGGGTGTACAAAGGCGTACATAAACGAACGCTGGAGAAGGCAGTTGCCGCCCTGACGAAGACAAGTCCGCTTGTCGAAACGTTGGCTCCCGCGACATTCCCTGTTTTAAATCGTACCTTGCGATTTGTTCATCAATACACAAACCTGATATTCTCATCCTAAAGGAAACGCTCTCCAAAGAGATTACGCTACCAGAATATCAATCCTTCAGTAACCATGCAGACGGTAGAGGATTACATACACTAGTCAAGAAGCAGCTTACAACCATACAGCACGACACTCATCTTGCACAAACAAAACATACACTAATTGAAATCATTCCCACCAAAAACGGAAGAGCAGTCTTATTATACTAAATGTATACAGCACCCCGTCGAAACAACGAGACAGGCTCCGTACAATACTCCTTAAGGTAACCAAAATAGCGGGTTCGAACACACTCATCATAGGTGGAGACTTCAATGCCCCCGAGAAGCAATGGGGTTACGGTTACACCTCGTTCAAAGCGAGGCAACTCGCCCAGGACGCGCTCGACCTGAACCTTACGCTCATAACATATCCAACCAACCCTACCAGAACCGGTAACCACCGGAGACACAACCCCCCTTCTCACTTTCGTCTCCAATTCACGACCCAGAAGCATCACGTGGCCAAACACCTCAGCCGATTTGGGGGGCGACCACATGATAATAGAAATCGTGGTAGCCACTGACGACATACAGCAAGGCAACAATCGTACGTTTATATGGACGGACTGGGAAGCCTTCAGGAAAACGCGCGACACCCATAACAGACCAGCGCAGACAAGATAATCGACATAGATTCATGGATGCGAACCCTTAGAAATGACATCAAAATCTCAATTAAAACGATTGTGACGAATATCGAGACGCCACAGATGGGCAGCCGCCTAGCTCATCTCATGGAAGCTAAAAACTCTATCTTGGCCAGATGGAAGAAACAACGGCCCGTACGAGGGAAACGTCAACGAATAACTCGAAACAGTCTTCAGTGTAGATGAGATAAGGGTAGCGCTTCATGGACTTAACAGTAGACCAGCACCAATCCCGGACCTGATCTCGAATCACGCCCTGAAAAATCTAGACGACCGATCGATCGAACAATTAACGGAGTTCATCAATGATTGCTGGCAGAAAGGACAAATCCCACAGACGTGGAAAACGGCGAAGATAATATTAATCCCCTAACCAGGAAAGGCACCAAGCCTCGACAACCTCCGACCAATCTCACTCACATCATGCGTGGGCAAGACGATGGAGCATGCCCTGCTCAATCGATGGCGTACCTATCTGGAGCGCGCGGATAAATACCCGGCGTTTCTTATAGGTTTCCGCCCCCATTTGTCCACGCAATATCCTATGCTACAGCTGAAACACTACATCCTTGGCAATACAACTAGGGGCACCAAGGCGATCCAGGGCCTGGACCTCCAAAGCGCCTTCAACAGAATAGCACACTCGGCCATACTGAAGCAAATTTCAGAGCTGGATATGGGAGCACGCACATACAATTATGTCAAGGACTTCCTATCCCACAGAAGGGCTGTGCTGATTGCTGGTGACCTTCAATCAGATGAGAACGAATTGGGTAGCTTTGGCACCCCACAGGGCTCTGTCATTTCACCCACGCTATTCAACCTAGTCCTGATCGGTTTACCAAAAAACTGCAAGAATCGAATATCAAGCATACCATCTATGCCGATGATATCATGATTTGGGTAAATGAAGGTAGTGACGGCCACGTCGAGAGCACGCTACAGCTAGCTGTGGACGTGGTTGAAGAGCACCTCGAGGACACAGGTCTCAGATGCTCGCCAAGGAAGTCTGAACTCCTCCTTTACAGACCATCACGCAAGGGTAAGCCGCCCAAGATCGAGAACGACGACATCCAAGGAGCCTATGAAGAAATTAGTACACATACACACAACGGTTCGGTCATACCAATCGTACCCAAAATCTTCGGCATGATTATTGAACACAAGGCGTAAACGGCGAGACAATCGCCAAGCTCAAACACAAGACGACTAATGCAATCCGACTTTTAAAGAGAGTCTCTAGCCAAAGGGGAGGAGTCAAAGAAGATAACCTCATTAGACTCATTCACTCATTTGTTATTTGCCACGCTGCACATGTGGCGCCATTTCACAACTGGTATAAGGGAGAAGAAAACAAAATTGATGTAATCATAAGAAACGCATACAAAGTAGCACTCGGACTTCCTACAACAAACAGCACTGAGTGCCTGTTGCGCCTTGGAGTGCACAATACCTTAAAGGAAATCGCAGAGGCACAACGCACATCACAGCTCGAGAGATTATCCAGTAGCAAGGCCGGTCGGCAAATCTTCGTAGACCTACAAATCCGATATGTCATGTCCAACAGGGGCAGAACACAAGCATCCCGGAAGAAATGAGAAACAGAATAAGAATACAACCAATTCCAAGGAACGTGCACCCCGAGCACAATCAAGGCAGAAGGGCAGCCAGAGCGAAGACCCTTATCAATGCACACAATAAAGTATTAGGCACACGATTCGTCGATGCAGCGGAATATGTAGGTGGCTCACGATTTACTATCGTAACAGTGAACTGCACGGGATCGTGCAGAGACTCTGCCAGCATCACATGCGAAAAGGGCGAAGAGGCCCAGGAGGTGGCCATTGCACTGGCTCTCACGGACCCGTCACGCACCACAGTCCCCAGCGACTCGCGACCATCAGAAACTTTGCCAAAGGTTGGATATCTGAGACGGCCTATCGAATACTGAAGCGCAACACCACGGTACTAACAGCAGAAGACCAATCCCGGCTACAATGGTTCCCCGCACATATGGGAGAAGTCCACGAAACACTCCATAACCACAATGAAACGGCAAACGCCAAGACACGTGAACTTACAAACCGTGCCGGCGAGAACCGTCTCTACATCTCCAACAAAGATCGACTGACTAGCTATAACGAGATCACCAAAGCCTACCATCTAGGACGTTGCGTCTATCCCCCACCAAGTCACAAACTGAGTAGAGTACAAGCCACAGCCTTCCGCAAATTACAAACGAACACATATCCCAGCAGAGCACGTTACCACCAAATATACCCAGAAGTATACACCTCAGACGAATGCATAATATGCCAAAC
>CM023491.1:41935211-42091208 GCA_013339685.2 Hyalomma asiaticum | reverse complement strand
AACAAAACAAGGTTAACAAGAGTAATTAGGCTATATAAACAAGCAGGAAGAATGTTCCGTCTCTGGCGCATCGATAATATGTATAGCGTGTTATGAAATTCGCAGAAGAATTGGAGGCAACATATCGCATTTCTAATGTTTAATTAATACACAAAGTGCGAAAAATGAGATGATAAACGGAAATTGTTACAGTCTACAATGCCCCCCCTCCGAAACAGGGAACTACCTACGTGCGTATGTGTTAAAGAGTACTACCGAAGTAACTTATACTAAGGAAAATAAGCGCGTACAGGAACAATCATATTCATCATCATCATCATCATCAGTCTGTCTCTCTACGTCCACTGTAGGGCAAAGGCCTCTCCCATGGATCGCCAATTATCCCTGTCCTGTGCTAATTGGACTCAATTTATTCCCCGCAAACTTCCTGATCTCAAGTGCCCACCTAACTTACTGCCGTCCGCTGAATACTTTCGAGCAATCACAAAAGCTGGTAGCCATTCCCCGTTTCGACCACGTGTCCTCAACCTAGCCGTCACCACTTAGAAACGTCTCGTTGGTTTAACAAACACATATAGCTAAATCAATCCATCATCACTCACCTGGACCATGGCCGTGTCTCTAGAGCACACCACCTGAATGGGTCAGGGAGGCAATGGGTGCTATCCTGCTGCCAGTGGGTGGACGGACGTCCAAGCCTGCATGTGTGCGAAACAGCGTACCATTGATGGTTGTAAACGCTTACAGTAGACAGTGCAGACTCGGTGCATGGCAGTACTTCTGATAGGAGAAGTCGTGGCTACGCCTCCACTCATTTTTTTTTCTTCTCTTACAAATAACTAGTGACATTCGCTCCCCACGGCAAGCTCACTGTGACGCTGCTTGCGGTCCTGGTTGTCGACAAAGTATATTTCCTTATCATTCAAATTATAAATACTAATGTACTCATTGTACCCTAAACCATAGCTGCGTGTGACGATATCCGACTGTATTGGCTTCACAAAGTGGCTAAGGCCAACAGTGTGCATTGGAAAACCTCCTGGGCTCCCTCACGAACTCGCATGTGCCCTCAATAAAAAAGGATTGCTTTTCGAGACTTACAAATACGGCACACATCCTGAACATTAAACTCAACATTAGGCAAGCAAAACTCTTCATGTTTGTTGAGGTTGAGGGCAGAACGTCCGATGTGTAGGGGGTGTCCCCTGCCCACTCGACATCGAAAATGCATTACACACGTAGAAAAGCAAGTATGCTAGTTCAACATTTTTAAAAATCCATCAGAATAAAAATCAAACAGTCGTGAAAATTACTCCATTTATACTTTTTCTTTTGAAGATGGCTCAGGCACTGTTATCTCGTGCGATGCTTGGCCTTTCGCGCCGTCCCTTTCCCGAGGGAGATTCAAGATCCTTCCGTGACTGCGACGTGGTCTGTTGCCGCCAAACGCTATGATTGCTGAAAGGCGCGCAGGGCCATGCTGGCTTGCTGGTCATGAGAACGCTCGTGCTGTTGCTAGTCTTCGATGATGTCCCTGAGCTCTTCCGCGACTGATGAGAGTTACGATTCTGTCCACTGCAGCTTGAATGATTTGCTGCGGTTACAGTGGAGTCGTCAAGTCGCACGCGGGCCCTTTCGTATAAGTCTTGTTTGACGTCTCCTCCATGGCTTTCCGTATTTCTGGTCGTTTCGAACATCTGAAGTCGGATGGAGCGGTGACTGCGGCAGCGATGGTGCAGACAGTGGAGACGTGAGGCCCTAGTCGATGGCGTCGGTACCTTCGGCGGAGACGGGTTCGATGTGGACTCGCAATACGTCCGATGCGCACACTCTGTTCGAGTGACCAATTCGGAGATGGCGGAGGCGTGGATGATATTAAAGCGAAAGCTTTACTGGCCTGGTCGAACGAGTTTCGCCGCGTATCTCCACTTGGGCTTGAAGCGACGAACAGACACCGCGTGACTGGACACCCTCCGCCACCGCGCGCGCGCGCGTGTGTTTGAGGGCGTGTTTGCGTACGTGTGCATGTCTGTGCGCGCGCATGTGCGCGCTTGAATGGCCACGCACTGTCGCCGCGGCTGACTACCGCTACATCGCTATTCGTACCCACGTGACTCACCGCTCTCCGTAGGTTAGCGACGTAAGTTAGCAGGTTCGTTCTTCGCTTGCTTCTGTTCAGCCGTTGTGGCATGGTCGCGCTATGGAAGTAGTGAGTGAGGACGCCGGTCCACCTGTGCTAAAGTAGTGTGCCGTTCGCAGTGGGGAAAAGGGCAAGCTACGTCGACCCCAGAAAAATATTTGCTGCCGTAAAACCAAACCGTGAATAAATCATGCACGAGGTGGTCTGTATGAGCCAAACCCGCCTAAGCAACACAGCACAACAAGCTTTCGCTTGCCCGACCGCACCGCCCTAGTTGAGCTAAGCCGTGCCCGTTCCCTCGAGCGGATTTCCGCGCGAGCGACCAGCTGACTTCGCCTGTAGATTGCAGTCGGAGTCTTCACTATCCTGTCGCCATCGGACCTTCTGAAGAGGTCACTCTCATCGTGTTTTGCCAGGACGAAGTGCAGATACTTCTATTTCTTTCCCGATCGCTTCAGCGGCGCTAGTACTCGGTCCATGTTGACGCGGACGTGTGTGCTTGTCGGAAAGGACGTGGGCTCTTTCATGGCCTCCAGTTTCTCGTGCAAACTCTTGTACGACTGACTGTCGTGCATGATGACCTCTGTCCCCTCCTCGGAGGGCGCCACGCTGCTTGTCTGCGGCTTGGCCTCGAGGATTTCCGGGGTTTCACGTCCCAAAAGTAACTACGATTATGAGAGATGCAATAGTGGAGGCCTCCGGAAATTTCAACCACTTGGGGTTCTTTATTGTGCACTGACATGGCACAGTACACGAGCCTGAGCATTTCTATCCACTCACCCTCGGATAAACAGCCGAGTACTACAGCCATTAGACCACCGTGGTGGAGCCTACCTTGGCCTCTGCTCGACGATGCATCATGTGGCGGTGTTTCTTGGCGATGCCTCCGGTCAGTGGTTGTCGCTGCTTTTGTGAAAGCGCCCTGAGAGCGCCTCCGGGAGTAGATGCGCTTGGGATTACAGCCGCGGACCAATGGTGACGCAGGTGAACGATGCGATAGACGCAGACGTTCGCCGCACTCATGTCGTTCGCGTCAATGGATGGCCTTGCTTGTTAAATGCCTTGCAGCCATCCAAGCAAAGGCTGTTTCCACTGCACATAGGCTGTCGGTGAGACGTTGAACGCGTCCGGTTGCCACCCTCCAGCAATTGTCGCAGCCGGTTAACACGCTTCTCTTCGAGTCTTGAAGTCCGCCCTCCTGAAGTTCATCAGTGAAGGGCAAATTGCGGTCTCACATCATTACGATGACCGTATGGTCTATGTTCGGACTGTTTACGGAGCAGACCTCTGGAACCTCCAGAGCATCAAGAGCGACATCGATAGAATCAGTGCGGTCACAAAACGTGACGTTTTCTTGTCGGCATTGACAATGCCGTGTGTGGGTTCACCCGTCGAAGGCGAACATGTCCCTTAATTTCCTGTGCAAGGAACAGATAGGTGGTGCGACAGATCTTTACGGATATACGCGCGTTGGCTTCCGTTGTCAAGTAGCAGCCGTACTGGCAGCCACCCACGGTTTCCGGACACCTACAAGACGCCCTTTTCAAACAACACAGTCGGTGATCGCGTTCTGCTTGCGGTAGCTGTTATTACCTGCGTCTCTCGCGGCGTAGCCGCTTCTCTTTTTTCAGCGTCAACAGGAGTAAACTTCGGAATGCGGACGGCAAGTCGGTCCCAGATGTCGTAAGGTACGGGAATGCGACGTCAGGAACAACGGTCCCACTTAAGCCAAGCTGCAGTTTTGTAACTTCGTGCAATGTACCCATGCTTTCCGCACTTAAAGGAAGCTTTGACTTCGTACGTGACAAGTTGTTACCGTGTCCCGCGATAAACGAGACCACCACCCCACGCAAGGCTGAACAAGCGACAGGAGAACACCTGACACCGGCTGCAGACGCACACGTTCCGTTCCCCGATTATTTATTCGCACATCCACCCCAATATCATCTCCCATAGTTTATTTTGTGCGGGAATTTCCAACCTTTCACATATCCTCTGGGCCTACAGGGAAAACCCTCCCTATCTGATCTCCTAACCACTCCTTCAGCTGCGGCGTCGGAGGATATACTTCACGTAGCCCGTCGATTCAGCTTCGGGCAGCACACAAAGCAGAGGAGGTGGCTGGGAGGCACGACCTGGCAGACTTGCTCCCGTAATTGATTACTGTGCATACAGCCAATAAATGTTTTAACTGTCCACACTTAAAAGAGCGATTCCTGCTCGAAAGCCGCTGGCGCTTTACCTCCGCATCGTGTAGCCCTGCAATCACGTGTCACGTGTCCTGCTATGCCGCAAAGGGGACACGTAGTCGGTTCAGGCACTGATGCGACACTCGGTGACGAGGACAGTGCTGCCACTGTTATGGCATACGGTAGATGAGGCATTACGACGGGATCCCAGCCATAGTTCTTGCTGACGCGTTCGTACGTACCCGGCCACTGGTCAACATCAACGTCACTCGTCCCAGAAAAGATTAGGGGTCGCGAGGTTGTGAGAGAGCTACTGCAACGAGCGGGGGTGAGAGAGACGAATAACCAAAAGCTCTCTATCTCTCTCTCTTAGAAACGAGACGCTCGATTTTGTGTTCGAATAATCACGAAGCCCTTTGTACTTTTGAAACAAACAGTGCACTTACATAAGAAGTAAAATGATCTAACATTTAAATGAAGTAGAAGAGAACAAACCATGCAAAAAGGAACACAGTATGCCAGAAGTACAGTAAAGGTCACATGGGCAGAATGAAAAACGCGCAAAGTTCACCGATGGGCAAGTCGGTGATCGGGCACTGCAGCAGGTGAATGCAGAGAGGGGACGGTCGATGTTGAGGCAGCGCAGTGGACACGATGCCCGATGCCGCGACGCTGCGGTCAAGAACGCTGCTTACACTTGAGGCCGTTGACCTGGAGCGCGTTCGGCATGTGCGCTGCTCAACCCGGACGGTGGCTTGCGCTTGCTGAAGTGGTGGCAGGGTTCGCCCGGCGGGAACGTCCTGGCGACGTTCCGCCCACGCCAGGCCCGAAGTAAGAGGTGGTACAGCGCCAGGTGGGAGCCCGCTGCGAGTCCGCACCCGACGGGTCTACCGCGCGCTGGTTCCTTGATGGCCCAGCCACGTCTGCCTGGCTCTTCTCAACCCGCGGATCTCCCCTCTTCTGCCGTGTCGCCTCCCGATTCGTCGGGCGGGTTCGCACTGCTTCGTCGTCGTCTTCATTGAATGCATCGCTGGCGCGCACTTTAAGACGCGCCGCATACTTCAGTTTCCATGCTTTTTTAAAGCCACTGCATTGCCTAGGCAACACGACGCTGTGTTCCATCCGACGAGCCATCAGACGTACCGTGACCATTCGTTCATCACAGCTACATACTGGGTTGTTGTGTTTGGTGTCGATTCGCGGCTAGGTGGCCCTCGACGCCGAAGACGAAGAAGCCCGCATCAGAGCGCCGACGCGGCCGGCGGGGACGTCGGCAAGCCACGAACACGGTGCGGCGCAGAGCACCGAAGAATGTCCAACCTGTCTGAAGTCTCGTCAAACACTCCTTATTGTACATGTATATACAATAGACCTCTTGAGCACCCAAAGCTGCGCATACTAATATCGTTGCCGCGCGAGGCGCCACAGGCCAACTTGACATGAAATCGAAACGGAAACAGTCGGATCACGACACGACAGTCGACTTGCCGATGTAGCTGGCCCAGACGTGTCTTCGCCGGTAAGCATGCTTGTTGACTCGAGGTGGCGTCCACTGCGAAGCTCCGTCTTTAAATGGTTACCCAGCACCTCCGCCAAGATGTTGCGTTGACATAGAAACTGGGAAACTATTTAAAGGATATATATTGTGATGGACAAGCAGAGAGCAGCCCGACAGTCAAAGCGCGCCGGTCGTCGTCGTCGTCTTCCTCGCTCATCCAACCGGCACCATTAAGCATAGGCTCCACTGCAGTTACTGGAGGTTAAGTGTCCTCTCGCGTCATGTAACAATAGTGATAACCATAGTGCTACACGATAATCACGGCTTTAATTTTTTTTAACACCGGATGACCTAGTGGCTCATTGTAACACGATATTTCAATGTCTCAGCAACGTTTCCTTTTCTGGAATAGAAATAATAAGTAAAGCATCTGCACACTTCGTCACGATACAAAAGACAGCTGGCACCGCAGCCGTGATGCAATCGCTGCGGTTGCGGGCTACTCGCACGAAATACGCGGGTTGGATTCTGCACACAGCACTCTCATTTCCGCAGGAACCGAAATGCCGCGCGCCCGTGTACTTGTATGCAACTGCACAGTAAGCAGTTGCAGATGGTCGAAATTCCCGGAGACTTCCGCGACATGTCCCATGACCTTAATTAAAGCGGCCCAGCCCAGTAAAGGCCATTAATTACTGGCTGTCCCCGAGTAATAATGGACACACGTGATCCAGCGTTTCCAGATGCAGTTCAGCTGACTGAATGTAGTGCTTCGATGTTAAGACCAAACGGCTCGCCGATAAGGTCTGGTGATAACGACCGCCAGTTCGAAAGCACGTATCTCGTGTGCAGATAAAGTGCGGCGGATTCAGCAGACAAAATTGTTGCGATGTGAAATACCCGACTGAGCTGGGCGCTTCGCCTGTTACTGTTTAGCCCTTCCAATGCCGCAGCGTGAGCCAGTCATCAGAGAGATTAAAGTGCTGTTTATTTTCTAAATTATTGATGATAAAAAATACAGCCACATTTAACATGCACCTGCTTGCCGTTATTCTGAGGAACATTCTTATATGACTCTCAAAAGTGGAAGCTAGAGAAGCTCTAATTTATTACAAAGCCTAGTAATCGTAGACAATAATACGCTCAAATCACTATGCTGCTACGCTCTCTGTAAAAATTAAGCAAAAGTTCCTTTTTTTAAGTGCAACGACGCCAAAACAACTACGTAGTGACAAAAGCTAAGACGTGCCCTTTTCCAACGCTTAATTACTCTATCCATATGACCTATCTACAAAAATTATGATCGCTATGTCTTCAGTTACAGTAAGTGAGCCCGTGAAAATAAGAATTAAAGTAGAAGGCGCAAAAAAAAGCAAATGAAAATCATTCTTCGCGGGTTCCAATTTCAGGACATGGCCAAGCAAAACGCTAAGGCTTAGCATAATGCAGTATTGTCCAAAATTAGTCACAATGGCATATTTCTTTGTAGATTTCAAGGAACGTCGAATTCAATTATATTTCTATGTATTTCAAGACTTGGCGTGGTATAAGCATCCAAGGGTCAAAATCAAATCTGGCGTCCAAAGAAAGGACGACATTTAAGTGCTGTCGACATACGTCTTTGAGCACTGCTGTTACAAAGGGAACCGGGACCTGGAGTGCCAAATTTATTTGGAGCACTTCGCCAGTATGCGTAGTCAGTATCACCATTACAAACGCGCATAGGCGTCTTTGATGACGTCTTAGAACGTCAAAAATACTCCGTCTTTTATGGACATGCATGTATTTTCATCCCAGATCGTTGTGCTGCACGGACGTGTAATTTCGCGATGGCCTCGTTGGCGTTTTGCCGGTGTGACAAGGTCGTCTGCATCAATGATGTGATTAGACAGTTAATAATTAAATAGATAACAGCTCGTATTTTACGCACACTAGGGACCATATTCTAATTATCATGCGCATCGCACTGTCGATGCACGGAGTTTGTTCTCCATACGTAGAGAACGTAGTAAGTGCTATAATAAATTGCTGAGATATCTGAATTATAGAACTGCTCTGTTTCGGGACTTTGAAAGGCGCAACTATTGTTATAGTCATTCGTTGTTCTTGAAAGCACTTGCGATCTACGGTACAACCGGAGTTCACGGAAGAACGATGATAATAAAAAAACTGTGTGTGTGTGTGTGTGTGTGTGTGTGTGTGTGTGTGTGTGTGTGTGTGTGTGTGTGTGTGTGTGTGTGTGTGTGTGTGTGTGTGTGTGTGTGTGTGTGTGTGTGTGTGCGTGCGTGCGTGCGTGCGTGCGTGCGTTTACTCTTCGTAGGAAGCTGCGCCAATCTGTCGCTGCCACATTTCTACCAAGCTTCATACACCATCAGCACTGACATATGCTGCGGTTCCGCGGGCATTTCCTGCTTTGCGCCTCTGTCAAAGCAATCACCTCCGGCGCACAACGCAGTAACAAGCAGACGCATATAGCACGCCTTCTAACAGTTTCGAACAGTGTTCTAAAATTTCCAGCAGCCATGATTACCTGCGAAGCGGACGGTCCAGGAACGGAAAGCACGTCGGCGTGCTCAAGATAAGATGTGTCACGCTAAGTGTTCCGCGCCAACCGATTTTCGCAAAACTTCCGTCGAGCTTACTTGCATCTCCTCTATGCAGAGCAAAACATTTCGGCAAGGCGCAGTCTGGAATATTGCACGCGTTTTGCAACTCGTTAAACAATCCATCACCGAAGAACAATTTCAACAGGAGAGCTGATCCCATAATTTAGCAGCATCGAGTCGTCCCAATTCATCGGCAGATAACAACGTAGTGAAACAAGCACTGTCTTATGGGACTATCATAAGGTTAGCGAAGCCAACTCACATGGTAAGTCCGCAAGGCTGTGGAAATTGTTGCGGGCCGGCAGCATCCAGTTTCGCGAACCTGCTGCACCGATTTCATGGGAGAGACTGAGCTACGTCACGTGGCGAATTGTGTCACCGACTGCGGTTGCCAGACAAAAAGGCCGAACTGTCGCCCAATTCGGCATCCTCAATTCGTGTTTGGCAATCGTCACAGTACGTCTGATGGCTCGTCGGATGACACACAACGTCGTGTTGCCTAGGCAACGCAGTGGCTCTAAGCAAGCATGGAAGCAGCGCTTATGCATTATGCAACTCCTTTAACGTTAATTTCTGTCCCTTGGTTCGTATTTTTCACGGTTTCCTTTGAATGCTTTCTTGCAGTGAAGCCCTCTATACCGAGCTCGAATCTACGCCGTCGGCGATGTTTGTGGAAAACTGTGCACGTGCTGTTCCTTGTTCTTATGCGCCGAAACTTGCGCGTGCTATTTTTCTCTTGCGACGGTATTCGCGCTCGACACACCCTTGCCCTCGCTCCACCGCTACATAATGGTAAATATGCTAAGCCCACTACGCGGTAGTTGTTGTTGGACTTAACATATACGGGTCGTACCTATAGCGGTATTTGGTATTTAGTGGTATTGAGCCCTACATCTTTCTTCTATAGGGCTCGACACTTTCTTGCCCTCAATCCCTTACCACACTACGATGATTGTGCAAATTTCAAGGTCCTGTATTTTAAATAAACACCGTGATGAACCAAAGCCAAATGGATGTGCAAGCTCATTTGGAAGACGGCACCGATAATTTAAAAAAGGGGAAAGACTTATTGAAACGTCCGGCGAACTCAGCATTCAACACTAGGGCCCGTTACTGTGCCATCTGTACGGCGTGAATTTCTTACCAACAATATGTATACGCAACTACTTGACTGCGTTGTTCATGGACCTCACCATAGGTCCATTATGGCTATGGTACTCGGCTGCTGATCCGAGGGTCGCGCGATGTGGCCGCGGCGGCTTCACTTCGATGGAGGCGAAGTGTTGAGGCGATGTACTTGCGATGTCAGTGCACGTGAAAGAACCCCAGGTGGTCGAAACTTCTGGGGCAAACCTCTACGGCGTCTTACAAAATCATAGGCGGTTTTCGGTAGTAAAACCCCAGAAATCAATCAAGCAATACATTGTTCATGGATTCAAGAAGGCAGAGGCTGAATCCTGACAGTGCCTGCGTCTTCTTGTTTGCTTATTTCTTCGTATCCCTCAGCATAACTGCATTATGCATTTGCAGTGAAATAATTAATAGCAGTCAAGTACCAACAGAAACGAGAGAACGTGAGCAAAATATCTGCGTATAATAATTGCTGTATCATTTATCAATAATAACTTGCACGGTTTTAAGTGCTAAAGCCCTAAATTACGTGCACCTAAATGTAAGTACACGTGTTTCTTCTGCTTTCTTGCTTTTCCGCATTTCTTCGAAGGCTCGACACGCGCTGTTACTATATACTTACCAATCACGCAAGTTGCGTCGAAAACTTGAGTGCCACCCATCACAACAAATTACAAAAGGCGCAAAACAAACGGACCACATTCATAAAGCCCCGTATTGCCTCGCCACGAAACACCTATAGCGCTCGCCATTCAAAGTAAGGCAACACCTATCTTCATTCATTAGGGAACAACGGCTCCTTGAAAGGAAAGCGGCGCAGGCGCAGGTCGTGGCATTTGTTTTCCAGTCGCGCGCTCCGTCGGCGAGCGGCCACCGATCCGGCCTTATGCTTCTTACCAGCGTTCAGAATTATTCCGAGACAGCTGTGCAGCACTCACAGAGTGAAACTCGTCAATGAGATAGGGTGGATGCTGGTAAAGGCGGTGCCACCCGTTCGAGAGGGCAGAAGCAAGCTCCCGGACTGCGATACCACCGAAGCATGAAAGCGTTCAAGCACTCGATCGTCAATTAGCTGTGTGGGTCACCTTAGCTGTGTGGGTCACCTGTGTGGGTGCCAGCAAGGCGTTGCGCTCCTGATGTGCTTTCCTTGCTGACTGACTTGACTGGACTGTGCGGTGCGCGCAGACAAGTCTGCTGCTTTTGTGCGAAATCAACTGTACAGTGCTCCAAGAAAAAAGCACGACGTGAAAATACAAAATTTTTCCAACAGAAATGCACACTTGCTCAATATATACAGTCGACGTCAAAAAGGTAGAGCTTTGGCTTCTGGAGGTGCTGATTGTTCTGGTACTAATACATGAACCAATATTACACCTGTGGGACATGAACGGGAGATGGTATCTGGAATTGCGAGTGCATTTATTGGCGCTAGATTTCAACTTTCAAACCGTGGGAGCTAGACAGAGGGAACTCTCCTCCTACAGTCGTTTTGCTATAGGTTAGGGAATTTCAGTACGGTGTTTTCTTTTCCTGTGGGAATAAAATAGATACGTGACGTGGCAAGACTGATAGATGTGCAAGGATAGATACAAGAGTAAGTGATAACGCCTCCTTTGTCAAGCACGTTGATAAATACACCGCGTGTTTTTGTAGCGCGGTATACAGAATATCTTGCACATGCCACAAGTTCATCTGATAGACAGCCACATGTATTATTATAGGCAACGCGAACATTCTAGTTCCTTGAAGAGAGAAGTCTCTTTATTTGCCACCCATTGCCGCGAATCGGGCTGTGAGCTTTTTTTTCTCCCGAAATCTCAGTTACAGGCATCACTATGATCAATACACGAGTGAGACTGCTGAGGCCTGCCCAAAGGTACGTGTGCAAGTAGGTGTCGGAACCAGCCATCGGTTCCGCTATCAAAGAAATTTTGTTCGTGGACCCCTCGCAAGCACGTGTGTGCTTTAAAGGGTCCCTGAAAGGTTTTTTTGACATTGCGTCACTGATTAGGCAACAAAATTGTGAAATCATTCACGCCATAAATAAAGCGAAGCACCATGCGCTAAGGCAGCTATGAGCTTATTTCTGTCGCCTTCCTCCTTACCACTGCTGTTCCTCCTCAACTCCATCAGCTGCGGAGTGCGCGCTAGCGACGATTGCGCCTCCCTTGTCAGCCGCCCTGCGGAGCCCTCCGCAGCGACATAGCGCCCCGATATCTTTACTGAGGTCTCCGGCCTCGGCAGTGCTAGCCTCTGTAATAGAGCGCCGGCGACTCGTGTTTACGCCGCCAGTTGCCGCGACGATACCGTTGGCTGCAACGAAGGAGCACGTTGTGGGAGCACATTTTTGCAGTTAGATTGGGAAAATCACGTGCACGCCACTTGTTAGAGGGCCAATCAGCGGCCTCCCATTCCATCGTCCGATAGGCGGGAGCATTTGAAAACGCATTTCGACGAGCCGCTGCGATCTTTTGCGATGCGCGTGTTCAAAGCCTTATTGTAAATTACACACTTTACGCAGAGCTCTGAAATCTGTCTTCTAATGATCCTAATGACTCGCTCTACCGGATCACCATGTTTTCACAAAATCGTCAAAACCATTTTCAGGGTCCCTTTAACGCATAGTCGACGTCCTCTTACGCTACGCGTATTTGGTATCCTCAAATAAATCTTTCGGTTTATTACATCAGCTAAATAAAGTTGTTACCAAAATAAAGTTGTTACCAACCAAATTACATCAGCTATCTTCCGTCAGTATAGTAGAGTATGCTTGAAATTACCAGTGAAAAACGTCTTGCGTGTTCCTGCGAATATCGCCAAATGATAAATCTGAAAGTAACCTCCATAACTGCAATGACGTCAGCAGAGCCCTAGAAATTATATGTTGGACACTCAGTTGCAAGTGAAAATTAAGATCGTAGGGAAGGGAGGGGGCTATACCGGCGATACGCCTCCCGTGGTTGCGCCGCTGAGTCGGGACATAAAAAGAATGACTAAGACAGAAAGCATCCACCGCACATTAGCGACGAATTATTAGCATGCGAATGGCTAAAAAAAGTTCGACAATCCCTAAGCATATTCTTATGAGATGAGAACGCGAAAGCGTTTCTTTTGGCTAAATTGTTGCTGGCGGAGGGGTGCTGCAAACTGGTGTTGCCGAGTTGTGTTATAAAGAATGACGAATTGTGGGAGGCCGGATGTTGTTTATTTACATGATTTGATGCCATCAAAGTGGTGTCGACACTTCACATGTCCCCTTCTATTTCGTCGTCCAGGCAGTATATGCAGGTATGCCCGGGCAGGTCTCGGGCATATCGAAGTAGCACGACCGCCGCGGCGTTGTGGGTGGTGTCTTTACGCAATGGCAGGTGTCGTCGCCCTCTTATCGTTCTGGTGACGGCATACTTGGGCTGGGGTACATAGACAGTATACCATGGCCTTGTGATCTCGCATGGGTCGTTGGTGAATGCAAGATCGATGCACGTACATCTCCACGTCGTGATGGTCTCATTGGGCGTCCTCAATTCGAGATTGAACTCGGCAGGTGCGTGGCACGGCGACGCCACGCAGCTGGGCGCGCGCCTTCGCCAACCCAGCGAAGAAACGCGACGACGCGGCCGCAAGCCGCTACAGGGAGCTGCAGCGGAGCGGTGTGCGCCGACTGCCGCCGCGGCGAGTGTTGGCGCTTGTGTTAATTCCAGTGGGAGAGGTCACGTGCTTTCCGGGCGCGGCTTTTGCGGACGCTTTTTGCGGACGGGAGCTGGGCGCGCACTATCGCCAACCTAGCCAAGAAACGCTTTCGCGTTAAAAAAAAAAAATTACAGCATATCCACGGAGTGAATGATGATGAGTGGGCGAAGCTCGGGATGTGCATCGTAGATCGTGCCGAGTTCCGGATTAATTTAGTTAACGCGCATGCTACGAATCCTCACGGTTCAACTATGCACAATGCACAAGTGAAATCTCCCACCGGCACTTCATTGCAGGTCAAGATCCAGTGTGTATATATATATATATATATATATATATATATAATATATATATATATATATATATATATATATATATATATATAGGTTTTGCCGGTGAACGCTTCTCCAACGCGAGCAGTCGGTATTTCTCAATCAAGAAACTCGCTAGGAGACGCTGCCTGCGCCAACGTTGTCTCTCGCGTTTGCCGGGGCAGTGTCGAGTTTGCCGGGGAGCGCGTGGCTCCCGGCGCTCGCGGCGAGGGCGAGCGCCAGGTGCCACGCGCTCGCCCTCGGCGCGCGCGTGCGCTCCAGCAGGCACGCGCCGGTGGCTACCTACTACTAACTACTACTACTACTACTACTACTACTACTACTACTACTACTACATACATCGGGGACGCACGAAATGGCTGCTAATGGGGAATGAGAGACAGAAGAATTCCGCTTTTAGTTAACGCGCACGCTGCGAATTTTTTATTGTTCAACAACGCACAGGAGAAATCTCCCACCGGCACCACCTTGGAGGTCAAAGCGTAAGACTGGTTACGCACTACTACGACTACGACGAGGGACGAACGGGTGCCGCCTTAAGGAGCTTCGCCCCTAAAAAGAGGAAAAGTTGTTCTTAAGGTTATCCTAAGTAAAGTATCAAAGCCCTATCCTCTGAGGATTCAAGCAACTGCTTGCTGATGCAGGCGAGAGCGATTCAGCTCCATGACACCGTCGCAGAAGACCGGGGATAATCCACACTATTGGCCTCGAGATCGACATGTAGATGGCAGAACTGTCACCGCGTGATAGTGTGGATAGGCGTTCGCCGGCGCCATTGAAATGTACACGTTGGCTCTCTGTTGTGAGTGGTTTGAAGCAGCTGTATAGCCGAACAAAGGCAGTAATTGCAGTCGAACGATAATACATGCGTACTTGAATCTGTCGTCAGTGCAATAATCACGCAAAACGTTGTTATTGCGAGTGAACGAAGCGTGACATGCACTACAACGGGGCACTGACATCACCCACACTCACAGTTTGACTCCTTCAGCGGTTCTCTCCGTCTATTTTTCATTCACCATCGTCTAAAATGTCTAAAATGTTGGCATCGCTGTTACGTGACTGAAAGAGTTTAGTATTGAGTTCTCGCTCATTTTTCACTGTTGGCTGCAACAAAAAATAAAGGGGGGGGGGGGGGGAGCTGTTACAGCGCATTGTGTTTGAAGTGGCAGCTTGTGTACTCCGCTGTATCACTTGCATGCATACTTGCATTTATATGCCTTGCATGTCGTGTTCCATGAAACACAAGGCAGTTAACTGGCTCCATTGGTCAAGCTACGTGACTGTATGAGCCGCTTGAGTACTATACCACGGTATTTGACACACGCCTATATTGAGTAAATGTTTTAATACTCAAACGCGTCGCTTTCTTCTCATGATTACTTGCGTGACCGTGACAAAAAGGTTTTTTTTTTTTTTTGCGCACATGAAAAATATGTGTTCTTCAAGCGAAAAACGTCTGATATATTCCGTCATGCTCACAGTCACATATCGCGAGACGATATCGCTGCAGCACTGCATGTAGACGTTCATGTTTACCGCTTAGGTTATTCAGAAGGACGCTAAGTGCACTTTGCTTTGTACTTCAAATGCATAGCAGCAGCCGAACTGAAATAAACGTGCCGATCCGGAGGTCTGACGATGACATAGCACGCTCGCGACACAGGCGCTCACTGATTTTAAGAAAGAGCAAAGACTGCAGCGCAAAGCCAAATAATACTAGAACTATCGCCTTTATGCTTAGATAAGAATACATGAAAGCATTGAACACTGCACCGGCCCAGGGAACAAACATATTGGAGGGCATGTGTGGCGTACGCGAGCATGTAAAAGCGCAGTGGCTAGCAGACAACGCTAGGAGCTATCCACACTTGGGAGCTTCGTCCACTCGCCGCCAGGCACCGACTGTGTTCGATCTGCAGGCCATACGTTTGCGAGTTCGCCGTTATTGCGACGTCTCTCTCACCTCTCGCTGCTCCTGCGAAGGGTAGGTTACATCGATGTCCGTGCACAGCTTCGCTGCGTGTTAACCCTAACGTGATGGGTTCGACTCCTGCTAGGTCGTCGTAGAGGGCTGCGATACTACTCCGCCAGCTACTGGCGTCCAGCACCTGGCGGATTCGTATCGTAACTTGTGTCTACAGTATCTACAACACATTTCAAGCAGACAGTGGCGTATTGTACATGAAAGCATGTGAACAGTGCCTACCAGCGACTGCTGTCTCGGCGACCTGCTTACCTTCCAACGGTGATTTACAAAGACCTTGTGCAAAGATCTTTGCTGCAGTGACACGAGGTTCAGCAGACGGACGGCACCGTAAGGATAATGCTGAAGCATTGGCATGAATATGAACGACATGAATATGAGGCACGTCGCTGCAGTGCACGGCTCCGAAAATTTTGGCCACCTGGGGCGTCCTAGCGTGTACTGATAACGCGCACTGCACAGGGGCTCTATCATTCCACCTTTACGAAATGCGACCTCTGCGGCCGTGGTCGAACCCGCCTTTTACGGGTAAGGAGCCATGTACATACAGTGACCACTGTAGCACAGAGACGGCCTAATGGTATCGTGAGAGTGCAGTAGGAGAATCGCTAGTCGCACCCTCAAAGGTATCGTTATCGCGGCCCTTTACTCCTTTAGTGGGCGAACGTGTGCCCAACGAAAAGAGAGCGACTCCCTCTTTAGAATATAAGCGGCGAACGTCATCGTCGGTGGTCGATAGCAAGAAGAGAGCACAGTACCTTCCAGAGTTATCACCGATGATCGCGGGTAATCCGGAAAATGCTCAGGCGTACGCGTCGGTCATGAAAAGCTTGTAGAACAGTCCGAATCGTTTGAGAAGGAGCATGCAAAAGAAGCGTGGCCTACTATACGAGAGGCACTTTGCGCATAGCGGAATATCGAGTGCAAACAGCGTATGCGCAAACATGGCCGCCCATCCAAACCGTATGCAGTCCGCTCGCTGTTGCTGAAAGCACTGACTGTTGTTGTTTTGAGCCACAATGTTGCTAAAAATGACCGAATGTGCCAACGGACGATAGACAAGGCGTGGCGTCGCAGGACGCCCTCAGGCTTTCAACTTTCTTCCCCAAGGCCATTACAAACGGGTATATATGCCGATCGATCCAGGTGCCACACATGCATAGCTGAAGAAAACGCTGTCGAACCTGGATAACCACGAAGATATCAGTTGTCGAAAAAAATTACTCCATCTCCCGCTAAAGGGGACCATGAGGCGATGCGAAACAGCACGGGGGGGGGGGGGGGGGGGAGGGTGCACACCGCGTTTGCATTGGTTTGACGCTAGCAGACGCTGCCTGCGTCAGCGTTGCGTCTCGCGGGCGAGGGCGCATTCTCGTTCCTTGAGAGATGGTGAAGCGTTCATCGAAGAAAGGGCGTTTCTATAGTCAACGCGCGCCGTTCGGAGAGGAGATGAGACAAGGAGAGGAGGGGGAGGAGGATGCTCAGTGCGGGCGTGGACACGGTGTTCGTGTGCTTTCTCTGTTGCCTTCCTCTCACAGGTCCCGTCAGTCTTTTTGCAGCAATGAACCATATTGACCCAAACTAGTTTTATTGTCCGTTTTTTATTGTGGCGAGTACCGTGCGAACAAAACAGTGGATGCTTCGGGGTTTCCGGTCACCCTTGCAGTGGACATGCTTAAACTGGATGACGCCTTAAGCCAGTGGCTTAGCAAGAAACATTTTTTCGTGGCCTTATACGCCGCCGGCAAACCAGAGAGAGAGAGAGAGAGAGAAATAGAGCGTGCGTTGAAACAATATCTCTGTCATCCTTCTGATTTAATAGAGCCTCCGGGATGTTCGCTGCTATATCGTTCACTCTAAAACCTAGCACCTACCTCCGTTACATAGATGGATGGATGGAAAACTTTATTTAACGTCCTGCAGATTAAAGACCCGGGCTCAGGTCTCCCATGTCGGGACGTCGAGGCCTTGCCTTGACGCCGCTTCACAGGCCTGCTGGACTGCCCAGCGCTGGTCGGCGAGCGCGGAGCTGCGCAGGGCGGCGTCCCACCTCGCCGAGAGAACATCGGGGTTAATACCTTTGGCTTTAGCCTCACATTCCCAGAGCATATGCTTAAGCGTAGCTGTGTCTTTCTGACAGACCTTACAGATACTCGTGTGATAGATATCGGGGTAGATTCGGTGGTATAGCAGTGGATTGGGGTAAGTGTTCGTTTGCAGCAGCCTCCAAGGCTGCTTGAGCTCTGCATAGATTGCCATTAGGTGGAGGGTAGCACCGCCGGGCCAAGTAGAACGCCTTGGTTATTTCGTTGTAGCTCGTGAGTCGGTCCCGGTCCGCGTACTCTTCGACGGATGCGTCTACTACATAGACGATATTTTATTATTTTTCACAACTTTCATCCCAGCATTAAGTTTTCCATGCAACACTGTTCTAGTAAAATTGATTTCCTCGACACGACAGTATCCATCGAAAAAGGAAAAATAAAGACACTTTACAGAAAGCCAGCAATATCTAGATTATAATAGTCATCACCCGGGACACTGTAAACAGACGAGAAAAGAGAGCCCCTAAAGCACAGGCCAACCAGCTGCTAGCGTTCATAACGAAATAATCCAATGTGCTTCCAAACATAAATAATATTCTTCGCAAATACTATCCAATACTAACAAGCAACGATCGCCTTAGAAAAGAGTTTCCGGAAATACCGAGTCACCTACCACCGCACATGCCAAAGTAAACCGTCAGCGCACCGCCTGCGTAATAACTTGCTCTCATCCCAGATGTAAGACTTGCAAGCATATTAAGAATGATCTTAAAGTTAAAAGCACGGGAAGTGACTACAACCGTCACATAAAATCAAGTTTCACTTGCACTAGTTCAAACGTTATTTACATGTTGGAATGTCTTTTTTGTTTGTTTTTGTGGGGTTTAACGTCCCAAAACCAGTTCTGATTATGAGAGACGCCATAGTGGAGGGCTCCGGAAATTTCGACCACCTGGGGTTCTTTAACGTGCACTGACATCGCACAGCACACGGGCCTCGACATTTTGCCTCCATCGAAATGCAGCCGCCGCGGCCGGGATTCGATCCCGCGACCCTCGGATCAGCAGCCGAGTACCATAGCCACTAGACCACCGTGGCAGGGCACATGTTGGAATGGTTCACTCTGTCACAAGCAATACATCGGCGAAACCGGGCAACCGATTTATGTTAGATTAAACGGGCACGGCGCGGACACCGCGAATAACCTGCCGGACGCAGTGGCGCAGCATTTTAATATGACAGGTCATAATTTCGACAAACTGAAACTCTACATACTTCAGGGAAACTTCCGCTCACCGAGGGGCAGAAAATACAGGGCTCAAACCAAACGCAACTTTTATTCTAGCACGTTACCATCCATGTTGCAAACTAACCCCAAACAATTCTGGAAGATAATTAATCCTAATCAGTGTGATCAGATTTCTCTGGTTAATAGCGACGACCTCCAGATTCCTGAGGCTGAGATTTCTGACTGTCGTAACACCACATTTAGTGCTGTTTTTACTAGGGAACCACCCGATGCCTTACCCGGCCCGCCATTCTTTGCCCATCCGCTGCTGCAAAATATCACATTTGATCCCGCCGGTATCGTCAAGGTCATCGAATCGCTTAATAACTCGCCACCCATGGGTGTAGACGGCATTAACGCGAAAGTGCTAAAAAATACTAAACACGTGAGTAGTCTGTTTTTGTCACTGATATTCCAGGGATCATTTGCGTGCGGTTCTTTCCCACGAGACTGGCGGATGGGCAAGGTCATTCCAGTCTTCAAGAAAGGAAACCGATCATCGCCGAGTAACTGCCGTCCTATTTCTATAACTAGCGTTGCTTGTAAATTAATGGAGCATGTTGTATACTCGCATATTGCTACGTTTTTAACATCCGCAATTTTTTCTATCCCAATCAGCATGGCTTCCACAAAAATCATTCCTGTGAAACACAAGTTGCTCTCTTTGTGCATGACTTGCATGTTAATCTAGATAATAATATACTGATCGACACAATATTTTTAGATTCTGAAAAAGCCTTTGATAAGGTCCCCCACCGTCGTCTCTTACTAAAATTATCACACCTTAACATTCATCCGTGTGTTCTGAGCTGGATTAGGGGATTTTTAACAAATCGTTCGTAGTTTGTGCATGCTCTCACTCTTCATCCCCGACACCCGTGCTTTCAGGTGTACCGCAAGGCACCGTACTTGGCCCCCTCCTGTTTTTAATATACATAAATGACCTACCTTCAAACATTTCTTCGCATATCCGATTATTTGCAGATGACTGTGTTATTTATCGTGAAATTACTAACCCATCTGACCATCTCGCACTACAAAGCGACCTCACGTGTATCCAGAACTGGCTCATGTCATTGAATGCATCCAAAACTCTCCTGATGTCTGTTCACTGTCGTCGCAATCACGTTACATCGACTTATAGTATTAATGGTGTGCCTATACTAATGACCGACTCATTCACATATCTTGGTGTATATATCTCGCGAGACTTAACTTGGACATGTCATGTCACCAGTATAATAAATTCTGCCAATCGCACTCTAGGGTACATCCGCCGTAACCTCTTCCTCGCTCCACCCTCTGTTAAGCAGCTGGCCTACCAAACCCTTGTACGTCGGAAAGTGGAGTACACCAGCGCTATCTTTGACCCCCACCACAGCAACCTTTGCAAGGCTCTTGACTCAGTTCAGAACCATGTGACTCGATTTATCTTGTCTAATTATTCGTATAACTCAAGCGTCTCACAAGGCCCAAATTAAATTGCCAATTCTTGCTTCACGTCGTAAAATAGCCCGCCTCAATCTTTTTCATAAATTTTTTTCATATGTTACCTATCCGATAATCCATACATAAGAAGAGCCCATCGTATCGCCCGCAACAGTCACCCTAACGCTGTATATCCCCCTCAAGCCCATACTGTTACCTTTCTGCAATCTTTCTTCTTACGTACAGCTCGAGACTGGAATGGCCTGCCTACCAAAGTTGCCACTGTCATCAAGTCCAGCAGCATCCAAGCGGCTCATCGAATCCATCTCATCATAAGTTCCTGTATGCCTTTTTTCGTTACTTTATGTCTTTTTGTTCTTCTTTTTCTTATTTTTTGCCACTCCCTCATGTAATACCTCATCTTGAGGCCTTTGAGGAAATAAAATGAATGAATGTACAAGTTCAACACTCTCCAGCCTACAGGCATAAACCTTTCAAAGCGAACCCTTGAGTCCATTAGATACGGTGGGGGGTTAGCGCTCAGCACACAATGTATTTCTAGCCTTCAGCACACAATGCATTTCCAAGATATGTACAACAAGCGGACTCTATGGAAGCTTTCGCTCTTGCCATGTATATTAGTCACGCTAACACCTGTCACCCAACTTCCCCTACACCCTAACCCCCCCCCCCCTTTTTTTTGTTATTGTTCGCACGTGCTGCTCTTCTTCTCCTCTTTTTCTGAGGACGGCGGAGAGTGTGCAATGGCGCACATAAACAAACGCTTGTGGAAACATTGGCTGCTGCGACATCCCCTGTTCTAAATCGTATTTTGCGATCTGTTGATCCATTATAGCGTATCCAGTAGCATTTAAACTTTTTGCATTTTGTCCCTTACGGAGCGCTTCTTGCGGCAACAGTTGTACTTTTTGTATTGCGAGGTGTTAATTTACTAATACGCAAAATTTTTTTTTATATTTCCCCAGCATGTGTCTAATGTAAATATTTATTTATTTGTTTGTTTGTTTGTTTATTTATTTATTTATTTATTTATTTATTTGTTTATTTATTTATTTATTTATTTATTTATTTATTTAATTTATTTATTTATTTATTTATTTATTTATTTATTTATTTATTTATTTATTTATTGAATGAATGAATGAATGAATGAATGAATGAATGAATGGACGTGTTTTCGTTGCGCAAAGGCGTCTACCTCACGTAGTGCGGCAGTAATTTAACAACAAGAAACAGAGAACTTGTTCGCAATTTCACTTTCCCCAGCTTAGAGAAACAAAAGTCTTCTCAGCGGCTGCATTCGGTCCCTTCAGTGTTCGTCGTCTTCGTCTTCGTCGTCGCGGTGACGTGCAAGCATGTGCTCCCTCAGTTTACTTATGTCCCAACACCCTCTGCCACAGTGCGGACAGTGCAGCGGGTACTGCCCCGCGTGCACTACCCGCTCGTGCTTCCTGGCACTGCTCCTCCGTGTGAACCTCTTCCCGCAGACGGAGCAGGCGTGCAGCCTTTCACCCGTGTGAGTGAGCACGTGCCTGGTGAGAGCTGACCTCCACATGAATCCCTTCCCACATTCGGCACAAACGTAATGTCGAGCGCCTTCGCCCGAGTGCAGCGCTCTACGATGACGAGCCATGGAGCTCGAGCAGGTAAAGCGCTGGCCGCATTCTGGACACTCGTAAAGTCTCTCCCCCGTGTGGACAACCATGTGGCCGTCGAGATGCGTCCGTTGTGTGAATCCCTTCTGGCAGATGTAGCACACGAACGGCCGCTCGCCCGTGTGGGTCCTCTCGTGCTGGGTCACAAGCCACCTGCAGAGGTGGGGATTCGAAATGAACGAAACAAATCGCACATTTGCGGCTTTCTTATCATTAGAAGTGTATTACGCAGCATCTACACCAGGCTCGACAACGACCTTTACGACGACATCAATTAGGCATAAATGCTGTAAGTTTGCAAATGTGTGAACAGCCTTTTTTTTTATTATTAAGAATTAGATACCGGTAAACCTTCCTTCCTTCTGTTTGGTTTGTTTGGATATGTATATCCAAGGAAACCAAGCAGAACAAAGGAAAGTTTACCGGTATCTAATTCTTAAATAAAAAAGGGGGAAGAAAAAAAGCTCTATCAGGCTAACACTCTCTCCCTGGGCAGTTTACTTTATGTAAACGATTAATACACTGCGTACAACTACGTGCATTTGCACTTGTATACACTGGAATTCAAAATAAATGCAATTTGTAAGGTGATCACAGCGGGAGGAAAATTGATCAGTGCCGTGCGAATGAATGACCAATGCAAGCCCCCAGCGCCTTATGTACCAAAATCGCCACCAGTGCGCCCATATGCATAATCCTCTACTCAGTGAAGTGTCATGTTGTTTAAGAATGCGCAAGGACTGGTGTTCTCTATCTTATGTGACCTTCAATTGTAAACGCTGTATTGTGTGTAGCGTCTTCATGGTACTGGGTCTACTTGTTCCTGCGACCTTTAGTAGTGCTGACGCTGCCTTTAATGCTAATGAAAAATCATCATCATCATCATCATCATCAGCCTATTTAGGTCCACTGCAGGACGAAGGCCTCTCCCATCGATTTCCACTCCACCCTCTCCTGAGCGAGTTGGTTCCACTTTACGCCCGCAAACTTTTTAATTTCATCGCTCCATCTAACCCTTTGCCTGCCTCTGTTGCGTTTTCCCTCTCTTGGTATCCATTCCGTCGCTCTTACTGTCCATCTGTTATCTGTTCTCCTCATGACATGTCCTGCCCAGGTCCACTTCTTTCTTTTAATTGATATAATAATATCGGCTACTCCTGTCTGTTCTCTGATCCATTCCGCTCGTTTTTTATCTCTTAGCGTTACCCCTATCATTTTTCTTTCCATTGCACGTTGCGCGCTCCTTAGTTTCATCTCTAGTCTTTTAGTTATCCTCCACGTTTCTGCACCGTACGTTAGTACTGGGAGGATACAGTGATTGAATACTTTGCGCTTTAGTGAGAGCGGTAAGTTTCCAGTCATGATTTCGTAATTCCTTCCGAATGCGCTCCAGCCCATCCTTATTCTACAGAGAATTTCTTTTTCGTGGTTGGGAGTTCCTGTTATTAACTGTCCCAGGTATACGTATTCGCTTACACATTGTAAGGGTTGATTGTCGATTGTAAATTCCTGTTCCTTAGCTAGGCTATTGAGCATAACTTTGGTCTTTTGCCTATTCATTTTTAACGCAATTTTAATACTTTCCCTGTTTAGGTCATTAATCATGTTTTGTAGTTCGTCTCCATCATTGCTAAAGAGTACAATGTCGTCTGCAAATCTTAAATTGCTGAGATATTCTCCATCTATTCGAATGCCCTTTTCTTCCCAGTCTAGACGTTTAAAGATTTCCTCTAAACATGCAGTGAATAGCATCGGGGATATCGTATCTCCCTGTCTCACACCTCTCTCGATCGGGATTTCTCTGCTTTTCTCATGTAGGAGTAGTGTGGCTGTGCAATCTTTGTATATGTTGTTTATGATTTTCACGTATACGCCAGGTACCCCTTGTCGTCGTAGAGCTTCTATAACTGCTTGTATTTCTATGGAGTCAAATGCTTTCTCGTAGTCGATAAACGCCATATAAAGAGGTTTGTTATATTCGGCGTACTTCTCAATTACTAGGTTGATAGCGTGGCTGTGGTCCATTGTCGAGCGAAACGCCTAAACTTGTGACGCCACTGTCGTTACGTACGTTAATAAGAGCCACTTACAAGTACATCAAAGGACACATCCTATGTGCCCATGTTAGGTATAAGCGCACAACGCAAAAAAGTTATTTCTCTGTCCTTGTACAAACTCGGATTTACGTTCACTCCCGCCAGTGTTACCGCATTTAAATTAACACCTTATGCCTGGTATCTAGAGCGAAAATATTCCTTCGTTGCCTATGAGCACAACCATCGGCGTCCTTCCGGGACGGGGACGGATTGGGTGTTCAGCAACACCTCCACCTCTTCGATGGAAAATCTTCGATTTCTATGTGTATATATACGCGCACACTAAAAACACACACGCAACCACACATAAGCAAGCACTACCAAATTTGATGACGATGACGGTGCACAATAGTAAACTCTCGTGCTTCCAATTTTGCAAGTTTATGCTAAGCAGAATTGTCACTGATGGATCACTGTATGCCAAAATGTCAGAGGAGCTCGCCCAACATAGGAATATTTGGCATTGCTTTTTCGCTACATACGAAATAAATGACATGCTGCATAAATTTTAGAACGTATAAGTACAATTCTGCGAGAGCTCTTTGCAAACGTCGCAAATCAGGCGCTGACATAATTATTTTTTTATTCTGATTTATGCTGTCACCGCTGTTCAATGTCTGTCTAAACAAAGCCTTTTCCAATTTCACACACTCATACACGATGCAATGAGTGCGCACTTCCGAGTTCATTCTGTTCTTCAACACATTACATTGCATGAGTACACAGATACTTTGTGTGCAGAAGTACACAGATGCTTTGTGGAGTATAAAATCGGCACAGATGACATTCACGCGTTCCCTGCGTGCTATCGAGAAAACAACAGCACACCTGTGTCACACTAGCAAATGACGGTACTAACACCTACATGCCAAAATGAAGGCATAACATTTTCTAGGGCATCACGCCCCCAAAACCAGGCGTGATCATGAGACGCCGCAGTGGAGGGCTCTGGGAAACTGACCTAACTGGGGTCTTTTAACGTGCTCTGACATCGTGCAGTACACAAGCCTCTATAGCATTCGCCTCTAGCGTATTCCCAAAGGCTGCGGTTTTCAACCCCGCGACCTTCGGACCGCAATAGCAGGCATCAGTCATGTGCTCTCTGACCTCTTGTTGCTGGAGTAGGGACAGTGGGCACATCTGTGTATTCCCTGAGGCCTTTGGTGGTGCTTGCGTCGCCGGTGGTTGTCCAGTAGACTTTGCACGGAGAACATTTCCCCACACTCTTTGCAGGAGAAGACTTCTTGTGGTCCAGTGGCATCCTCCTCATCACCTTAAGAAAAAGCATGACCAATGTACGTTTTTCCAGCCAGCAGATATTGAAACTGTACAACACAAGATAATAGAATAGTGCCATCAAAGGGAACTTGAAATGGTTCCGATGGTTTGCCACAAATGCATTCAGGCGGCAGTGCGAGCGTCGTAGCTTGAACCCATGCCGCAAGCAACATGACAAGGAACAGCAGTACTATGACTTGAGTCATAGGGTCACACAAAGTCGTCTAGCTACCTCGATGCTAGGTGCTTCGCTTACGGTGCAAATATTTGATAACAACATAACCTCGCCTGTGGCATTCTTAGAAAACCGCCTCAGGGACCTTTTAAATAAAGGCAATGTTATTCGCATCACCAACGTTCCCTCAGAGCCACGACACAAGGAGTTCTCGAAGGATTTGTGGGCAGCTTTACGTATGGCACATATAAAAAAGAGAACCACAGAAACTGTATTTGATGCACCCTTCACAATGCAAAGTAATCACATGAAATATGGACGCAGAAATTCCAACTATAACAGAAGCAAGATGGAGGCTTCACTAAACTGATGAAGAGATTGAAAAGAATGGAAAAGATAAAACGCTGAAACGTGGAACGTCGCTAGAGGTAACGCGACAACAAGCAGACTTGTATTCGCCAGGCCACCTCAACGATCTCTTCATCGAGGTCTGGATGTGTGCATCATCTATTTCAAAGAAGGAGAATCAGCACCGCTTTTCCAGATAATTCCAGAAGGACACACATTCACCGCAAGGAACAAACGTGTACGGCCACCAAGCATGCAATTCAGGACCAGCAAAGAACCAGCTGAAAAGTTTCTTCAATAATACATCCTGAAATTTTCCAGGCATTCCTATTGGCGCCATAAGTCTTATGACATGCCTTCACGCATTAATCCTTCTTAAGGGAATGCGTCACTTTTGCACGTGGCACCGACTAAAGGGCCTTACTGTCTTGTGAGTCCGTTATGACGACTAGCGAGCCGCCAGCATCACTGAAAAAAGTGATGTACCCAATAGACATGACAGCACCATGTTGAGGCTGCAGTAATTATATGTGCCGCGAGAACTGTACAGCAGCACAAGCATGGAAGAATAAAAAAAAGCTAGGAGAGGGCCTCACCTGGCAATCTTGAGGCCTAGCCATTAAAAAATATAAGGGAGGAAAACAAGGAAAATGCACCCTCGTCACGTGATAGGCAAGCGGCAGATGCATGGAGGAAGCAACACTAAGGAGGTACGCTGATGTCCCATTCCTGGAGCCTCCACATTGCTATCATCGGTATATAGCGTTGCCTATCAATAAAGCAGCTAAACAGGAAGTTTTCTGCGTGCCCTCAAGGACTTCACACAGGCGCGGGCTGATCTCGGAGTTTATCTGCAGTTTCCGGTACGTTGCTTGTAAGTTACCACGTGCCAAACGACTTTGAGCGGCCCGGCAATCATGTAATTTTATTCCACGCGGAGAGATAGGTGGTTCATAGAGGAAAAGAAAAGTGGCACTAGTTTAGGCAGCCCTTTAGGAAGTGCGTCTCAGCACCATGAGGAAAGGCAAGGTAAAGAGTAGTGGGGAGTAGACAGATGATGCTGTGTTCGAGCAAGAAGTAGCCACCCGAAATACTCCCCACTGCCAATTATAGAGGCCAAACAACAACTACTACTCCCCACTGTCATCCGCCTACGTGGACAGCTGTTGTCACCCTTACCGTCTTTCAGCGTGATTCACTTTTGTTTGGCATAGAATTACCCATAAAATAGTTTGACCGTTATCCTTTCGTGGAATGTATCATCATCCGCAACGTCCTGAAGTCTTCAGCAGGCCACGCTTCCAACGACGGGATCATCTGCACCACGACACGGTCAGTATTATGTGACAGTGCTCAAGAAACTACCTAGCAGCGGATTGTAATTTTCGAACCAGCGCAGACGCGGCTGCGAATCCGACAATGCTACCACTTCATGTGGTCGTTTCGTTTGCTATCTTCGGAATGAGCAGGCCCAGCAAAGGCTGTTTGCATAGGATTTGACATTGAAGAAATCCTTTGATTTCACACTGCTGCTGTAATCACCGTCAAAGAGCAGGAAAACGCGAAAGTGTTTAAAGACGTTCACAAAACCACTACGAGCATCTGCACAACAGAAAAGCAAGGTAGCTCCAGTAGCTATCCAAAGAAGAATCAACGTTGTTGGCGCTGTTACGCGCAATTTAGCCCGGACATGTGCAAGTTTGAGACAGCGTCCTGCAACTACTGCAAGAAATACGGACACATCGAAAAGGCGTGCATCAAAGTGCGGAAAGAAGCAAGAAGTAATAGGAATAACAACATAAAATATCCACGACAAGGAACTTCGACAGCAGCCTCAGCACAGGTTATGACCCACTAGGACACATCAGACAACGCGCTTTATGACATCAACACCTTCAGAGGTACGCCAGGCACTCAGAAGGTCACGATGCAGTTAAGCGCACATGGCAAACCTTTGCATTGCAAAGTGACTCAAGTGTAGCCTGCATTCTCATCAGTAAGGCTACATTCAAAGCAACTTGGACACATCACCAAGCTTCAGAAGAACAACATTCTCCACACAACTGGTAGAAGTAACGCACAAGGGCAAAACTTTGACATTGCTGCTTGTTGCTATCAAGGGAGCCGGGTACAACTCCCATGGACGAAACTGGTTTCCTAATCTGAGCATCCAGATAATAGGCGTCAATGACGTATCAGGCTAGGAACTTGTTTGAAAGCTTCTGGACAAGTACCAGTCTGTGTTCGCCGATGACATCTCGGGACACGTCAGTCCTGCTGTACAACTCGAACTAGTAAAAGGAGCAAAGCCAATGTTTTTACAACACGGCCAGTTTCTTTTGCACTGCGGTCGGCTGCAGGTGCTTAATTGGATCGACCACAAGCTCAAAGCATAAGTCAGCCAGCACAGCATTTGGACTGGGCAGCGCCGCTCGTACTTGTTTGGAAGAAGGGTGGCTTGTGAATATGCGCCATGCTACCGGTCGTCTCCTGCGAAGGCGACCTCGTAGCCAGCTACTTGAAACACACCAAAGAAGATCGACAGGTAGCCCGCCTGCACATCAAAAGCCAGCAGAGGGTCGACAGCCGTCACTACAACCTTCGACGATGCCACCAACCCGGCGGCAGTGTCTGGGTATGGACGCCGATACGACGACGTGGTCTGAGTGAAAAGCCTCAGCGGCGCTACTTTGGACCCTACAGGTACTCCGACATTGTGGTGAACTGGACTAAGACGCCGTGCCCGATGGCTTAACGTCGTCCCAGCAGCGCCGCGCACTACCCAAAGTTGTGCACGTGTTGCGCCTTAAACCTCACTAAGCGGGCTTACTAACTGTGATACAATCTTAGCTTACATCATTTATTGCATGCATTTTCACTTTTATGCTCTGTTTTCGGCATCGGGTCTACCTTTTTTCAGAGGGGAGCACTGGTGGGTGACTTGGTTTTGGTTGGTTGACGGGCTATGATTTCTTGTGATCTCGGGCTACGCACCGGCTATGACGGGCTATGATTTCTTGTATTGCGCTATGATTTCCTTGTGACTCGAAGCGGAGTCCATGCTTATATATTATGTTGCTTCGCGAATATTGTGGACCGTTCCACAGACTTGGCATACCCGACGCGAATGTTTGAGTGTCTTCCAGAGCAACAGCGATAACACTATCACCAGCGATAACACTCAACAGCGATAACACTAGCACTGCGATGAATGTATAAAAGCCGACGCATTTTACCCCCTGTGAATTTTTCTCGTCGACCGACGACTGTTCTCGGCGCTACCGTCTTGCCGTGCGATTTGCTCTGCTTTGCTGGGCACAGGATTGCCCAATAAACAGACCATTAACCATTCTTCCACTGTGCCCTTTATTATCGCGACCACATGAGAAATATATATGTCCATGCCATTGTTGAACATCTCACCTCTTCATCTTTCCCATTTTACATAATGCAAGGGCGCTATACCTGTTCTGGCACTCCCTGTTCCATTCGTTGTTAAGTTCGTGCGGCTGAGCTTAAATGCTCACGACCCATGTCGAGTTTTAAGTTGCCATGAGTCAATGCCTCGTTTTCATTGAAGATGTGCAGAATACAAATCACATGTTGATGAATAACCGGTCAGATACTGCAGCAACGACTATGCGCTTGAAGAAAGAATACAATCTCGTATCATTGTCCACATTTAAAGGCAAACGTACGCGTCCTACCAATATTCGATCCACTTAAGACTTCAAAGGATACAGCACACATGGACCACAAAAATAGCACAGTCGTTGCAGTCGCACAGACTATACCTGCGCGTTCAATTCTACCCCTTCCCCACCCGACACTTTAAGGGAAGGGATAATGTCGTCACACCACAACGAAAAATCGGATCCCATTAAAGAGACAGAAAGCTCTACAATGAAAAGCAGAATGGTTAGCCAGCGTAAAGTTCGCCTACTTGCTATTCTGCAGTGAATGGGGTGAGGAAGGAGAAAGGCCATAGAAGAATGTGGGCAGACAGATTAAAAAAAATTTCGTTAACTCACTAATGTACCACAGAAACTACTAGAGGGGCCGGGATAAAATCGGGGCAATGCCGAGATACAAATGCGGAACACAGCATAGTTTTTTGCGCCATCCTCTCGAAGACAGTCACGATAACATTCCCTATATCGTTAAGGATATCCGTATGTGTGCCGGAATATAACAGACAAAGGCAGCAGAGACAGGTAAGCCGCTACGAATCGGCAACTTCCTTACAAGTGGTTCGTTGAACAGCGTCTTAAACAAGTACAAAGCAAAATAATGAAGGTTGTCTGAGTTAATGCAGTCCCGATGGACAAATACATGTAAGCGAAGTCTTATGTACCCTGATTGTTCTGCGACTTGCCAGTTCCAGTGTTGCCCATCAGGCCGAGCTCCTTGGCGAACTCGTCCCCGTACCACACAAACAGTTCCTCTCCGGCGTTTACTACCCGGTTAGTGCGGTAGTAGACGGCTCCCCGGCGCACGAAGGCCACCAGGTTCTGTTGACTCTGCATGGGGGCGCAGTTCACGTACCGCATCCAATTGGATTGGTCGAGTGGTCGGCCGTCCACCAAGTACACGTCACCACCATGGCGGACCTGCGACGGCCAACATTCCAACAAGTGTCCTGGACCTTAAACAAGGTAAGTATAGATGTTTTATAGACCCTTTTCATAATTCGCAAGTGCACTTCTATGCACTGCACATTTGCCCTACTAATGGCGACAGCTTTCTTTATTTAAGTGCTGTCAAAATTCAAGTTGCACATGCTGCGGCTCGTTCTTTAGGAATATTTATATCAGAAGGGCTGCTTCGACATTTTACATGTCCTATCGCAAGCAAATTGCGCTTGCACACGCTGTTTGCCGGGTTGCCAATGCCGCCATTAGTAGGGCAAGCTGCGTTGCACGGAAGCTAGCTTTACAGTTTATGAAAAGGGTCTATTGCGCAGCGTGTCGCGACATTATTTCGGCTGCTCAGCATTTCCAATTCACCTCCGGATGGCGCTGCTATGAAAATAAGGAACCTCGGGAAAAATAGAATATTCTCAAAAATAAAGTTAAGTGTCATGAGGTAGATCTGATCTTGGCGCATTTTAATCCAGCAAATAGACGCTTAGCCACCAGGTTAATTAGTGACATTTTTAAAACGGAGGTACGTTCACACCACATTGGATATGAGGCTGTGAGCAGAAATAAATAATAAAATAAATAATGGCAGGCTCGCACCCTCATTGGATGCATTGTTATGAGCCAGTCCCACTGATGTCGAACTTAACCAACGATTGACCTCAGTGAAGCAAAAGGGCACCATATTGACACATGCAGTTGTACCGATTGTTTAAGAGGAACGTCGTTATCACTTTCTGTTCATTCATTCATTCATTCATTATTCAATCATTCATTATTTATACCTTAAGGACCCCGACAGGAGGTATTACATAAGGGGTGGAATTATAAAAAATAAAACATTGTTACTGTAAAACAAAATGCAGACACTTGTTCTGTGAAAGCAGATGGACAGGTGATGGCAGCGATGTCGTAGGGAAGGCCGTTCCAGTTTACAACCACACGAGGGAAAAAAGAAGACGAAAATGTGACAGTGCGCACTTTGTGGCGAGCAGAATTTAAACAGTGACCTGTGCGATGTGATACGTGTGCTCGCGGTGAGATGTATGGTGCGATGGCAAGAGAACTGTAAAAAAAAATTGTGAAATAATGATAAGCTGAAGATGCAACGTCTACGCGAAAGAGATGGTCGATTGTAGGCTGATTTTAATGACGATATGCTGATGTCACAGGAATATGCTGAATGAATGAACCTAGCAGCACGATTCTGAACGGATTCAAGGGTGTTGATGACGTAATTTTCATGCGGGCACCAGGTGAGAAAAGCGTATTCAAGTTTAGGTCTGATGAAAGACGTGTGTGCTAAATGTCTCACGTGAGGAGGAGCTTTTAAGTAAATGACCTTTAAATAATCCTACCTCTTTTTAGCAGATGTTACAATGTTGCTAATATGTTGTTGTTTTGTTGTTTTGTGGGGTTTAATGTCTCAAAACCAGCGCTAATATGTAAACACCAATCAAGGTCATTAGCTATAGTGATGCCTAGGTATTTCAAGGACTTAACTAGTTCGATGCATCCATTATTTATAAGACGTGAGAAATTATTGCGACAGCCGGTTACTGACATGGCCTTGCACTTAGAAGGGTTTAGTAGCATTAATCATTTGTCACACCAGTTTTGAATACTGTTTAGGTCAGTTTGGAGAAAATTTGGTCATTTGTACTGGATATAGTGCGGTAAACAACACAGTCGTCAGCAAACATGCGAATATTACTAGAGACACTGCAGCGCAGACACGTGCAGCCCAGGCCGTGTTTATCTTGCATGTCACTTCGGGAGCCGTGTAGACCATTCTTGAAACTCTGCATGCCTGACGCACACATTTGAGTGACTTTAGAGATTTCAGAGGATTTCAGAGATAAGGCGAGATTGCGTTATGCTGTGTGTACAAAAGCCGACGCATTTCGCCGCTTGTCAGTCTTTATATCAGTCGATGACTGTCCACGCCGCTATTGCTGTGCAGTGTGATTGGCTTTGTTTCGCTGGGCGCATGTTCGCCCAACAAACACTTCTCCTGAAATTGTCTTGAGTTATCGTGCTTTTAAATCGTCACAACCACGTGACAATATGCTAGGGGCTAGAACCTTAAAACACACTTAAATGAACGTTGATTGATTTGGGGGGTTTAACGTCCCAAAACAAGTTCTCATTATGAGAGACGCCGTAGTGGAGGTCTCCTGGAATTTCGACCACCTGGGGTTATTTAACGTGCACTGACATCGCACTGTAGCACACGGGCCTCAACATTTCGCCTCCATCGAAATGCATCCGCCGCAGCTGGGATTCGATCCCGCGACCTTCGTATCTGCAGCCAAGTGCCATAACCACTAGACCACTGTAGCGGGGAATTAAGTGAACGTTACGATGACCTTTGAGAATTGTTTAAACTGCTATCCGGATTGCCTAACCAGAGGCAGAACGAAGTTGGGATCCCTCACTGGTTCACTATACTGTTCATTCCTGCGTTGTAAGTGACCTGCGACTGACTCACGACTGAGCCGTTATGCTGTTCAGGTGTCAAGGCATGTAGCACGCACCTGCCACGTGTACCCGTTTGCTCCACTGCTGCCCACCCTGACGCCCTCGTAAGGTCCAAAGAAGAGACGCTTGGACAGGCGCTTAAGGGTGAAGACACCATACTGGGCGCCCTTAATGGTTGATCGTCGAATGCACATGCCATCAGGAACAGTCTTGTTGGCGCGCTGGGGGTCGCCCAAAGGAACCTGAAATGAATTGGCGGTGCATATGACACAGAAAAGTGATCTGTACTGTGGGTATGGGTGCCTTTTCTTTTCCCTGTTCTTTGTTACTTAATAAAATCGCACCTTTGTTTAGCCCAGAGGTGAGCTTGGGTTTTCTTTTTTTTTTAATGTGGTTTGTCCCTCTGTCATAGGAATATGTATAACACCAAAGTGAAACGTGTCTTCGCGAAGTCGTAGAATGCGTAATCGGCAATCTGGTGAATCGAGGGGTGGGAGATGTCTTGACTGGGAAGAACACGTTACGTGTAGACATCAGCCGCACCTCGACACGGCACAGAGATTCTCGACAGCTGTACACGAGGGAATGTTCTGGAGCGACTCAAATTTCTCCGGAGATACTGAATTGCACGCGCCAGAGTCTTGCGGAAGCCTGCCATAAACAAGGAGCGTCCGCAAACGGTGACACCTTGCAAGCGAAACCGAACGGGTTGTCAGCGGATCGTTTTGTGAAAACGCAGCCCACTGCAACGAAAGACCAATCATTTGCTTGTCGACAGCCGTCCTTGCGTTGCAGGTGCAGCGTGCGTCGCAACTCAACACACCTGGCCCCGCAAGACATTTTGCAGTGGCCGGGTTCGTACTTCGCCCAAGGAAACTCGGCACCGTCACTAGAGTTACTGTATATGCTCCTGTAGGGAGCATATACAGTATACAGTAGAGTTACTGTATATGTTCCCCAAGGCGAACATATACAGTAACTCTAACCATAATGACGCCACCATGCCAACTTCCACGGTGGTCGAGGCATGAAGACTACCGAAGCGCTGACAACCGGCGCGAATTCGTATGACAGTCTGCCTCTCTCTACCAACTTTCCTAGATGGCGGTATCACCGCAGCGAACCTAAGCGAACCAAGAGTGCAGTATAAGGGAAGCTATATAATGTAAGAGTAGTTTTGCTTGTTAAATACTATAGTTCGCTGTACTGAACAGCTTTACTTTAACCGGACGATAATCAAATGCAACTTGTAAAGCGCTGTAGTTAAACATATAAGTCCCATCTGTTCCCTATATGAGCAATGTTGTGATGGTGTATCGGTACAGAATCACCGTGCGTCTGTAAGCAATTTGTTACATGACACAGCCGCCTTAGCGTAGCGAACTGTACAAGGTTAATTCACAGCTACCTGGTGCAATAGCGTGACAAACGTACGTGCCAGAACGTAAGGCTGGAATACTCGATGCAGCACAACTTTACTGCACCTGGTTTACGTAGCTCGTGTAAAGCTGAACACTATTTCACGCGCGTAAGTAATCCTTAATCCTAATGAACAAAAAAGCGTACTTCACTTTTAACGTTTAGAGATGTCTCCGCTTTTTCCGCGCCTGCATGCTTCACCAAGCGAGGCTGATTTACGTGGCTCTGAGTCCCGTTCGATGTGTGCCTCACCTGCAGCATTACAACTAATGTATGTTGTCTTGCACAACTTTTAGCTATGGAATGTTACGCTTTTTGCGCGTCCGAAATATATGTGGCATTTGTTTGTTTTGTTTTGTGTTTGTTTTGTGGGGTTTAACGTCCCAAAACCAGCTCTGATTATGAGAGACGCCGTAGTGGAGGGCTCCGGAAATTTCGACCACCTGGGGTTCTTTAACATGCACTGACATCGCACAGCACACGGGCCTCAACATTTCGCCTCCATCGAAATGCAGCCGCCGCGGCCGGGATTCAATCCCGCGACACTCGGTCCTGCAGCCAAGTACCATAGCCACTAGACCACCGTGGCGGGGCATATGTGGTATTTGTGAAGTAAGCCAGGTATGCACTCGAAAAATGATTCAACTATACAGTACACTCGCACTCTAACGTTGCTGATAAGTGCCGAAAAAAAAGCTAAATCACGATCTCATATTTGTCTACATAATTATGCCCAACCCTTAAGTACGTCTACTGCACCGACACTTGTGAAAATCGAGCTGCGGTTAGCACGGAAGCACATAAAAGGCATACGTTGTCGTCTTTCCTTTCAGCCGTAATGCACAAATTCACTAACTTAGAAATTTAAAATACCGTCACAGTTCCAGCGAGAAGGCGAGGCAGCGAATGCGATAGCAAGAAATCGTAATGTTCTACGAAGTGAGGCTGACGGCTAACTCTTTTGGATATGATCTCACGTAACTCTACAAAACGTTGGTGTAAGAAAATACGGCTGCTACAGCTACGCTTTTCGCAGTCTCTTCGTGGTGAGAGCGAAGCACGTAGAAAGGTTTACGAGCCGCCCGCTGATGGGCGCCAAGACAGCGCGCGTGCTAGCGACGGCGACCACGCGAAGTCCACAGTTGCTGCTCGAGCAACACGCCACCCCCCTACGGTCTTTCCTGCTCGTTAAAGACGGCCGAAACGTTTCCTCTCCGCTTCGACGGCAGGCGTCCCGATCGGGGTGATGTTATCGCATGCGGCCTCCGAGCGACGGGGATGGGCCAGGCTTGCTTGATCTCTGCTTCAGCCGTGTTCGTCGCCCCCACTGGCGTGCTTATACCCGCGAGTGGAATGTACGATGCGCAGCTGGTTGTTATCAGTTTGCGCTTTATGGGAGACATGACAGCGACGGTGATGGCTAATACCCGTCAAGACTGTCTATATAATCGCTATCGTAATAATTTGTTGGAGGACGGTTCAGCTCTGTGTACAATGCGATAGCGTCATTGGGCCCCATTCGCACCACCTTCTAATAACAGAATTATGCTTCCTCGAACATTTAAATTACAGGCCGAACCATCATCTGGGTAGGATTCACTTAAGTCGCAGTTTACGAGTTTTCTGACGGATTTTGCTTTGAGAAATTTAATTTTTTTTTTCATTGACGCACCTGTGCCATGGAGAAGGGCTTGCGTGGTCGCGTGTTTCACGAAAGGGAAGTACAGCTCGTCACCATTATTTTCGCCGTTAATGCCGAAGCCGATGCCGGATTTGCTGCGACACGAGGTCCTTAAAGGGCAACTCCTGCCGTTTTTTTCACCATCTTCTCATATCGCTGTTTTCCAAGTGGCACTGATAGTCCTGTAGCAGGCAGGGTGGTTCAATTTACTCAGAAACTCACCAATAATTTTAAGTAACCGAGTTAACGATGTGCTATAACCGAAACCGAAACGAAGTAGATGATTCGTGCAGCCGCACGCAGGCTGTATTATGGGCAGCGAGGGTAGTATGACGTGTGGAAATGCACAAACGCACTTTTTCTTGCAAAAAGATTAGGGAAGAACAGCACTTACTGGGGTGTCCTTGACTTGTATGAGGGGTCCGTGCACGGGGCAGTCTCCAGGGTAGTCCAATTTGCAGTCATCGCAAACTGGGGACAAACCGTAGACGTACTTCGGGTCTCAATTATCGCTCATAAATTACCACACTTGTGTGCGTTGGCTTAGTTACCTCCTTTTAGCAATAATACGCCGTCTCCTTTAAAGACCCGTTCAGCAGGAGACATTCGTCAAATTGTATGTCACGTCTCCGTAACTATATGGCATCTCGTTGTGTACATTCCCCGCTTGTCATGATCACTTTCTTTACAATGAAAAGATTGGGTTGTAGCATGTCGTCAGTCCATATATCTTCACCGTATGCTATCAGTTCTCTTTGATAAGACAGACAGACAGACAGACAGACAAAGAACTTCTAAAGAGAAAATATTTTATTAACTAAGAGATTGCTTATCAAAGCAGTGTTGTTGAGGCGGATATGCTTCCCAATATATACTACACGTGAAAGTCGAATTTGCTTCGAATCAATGTTCCGGGGAATGGGCATATGTATCTTTTATGCTTTGACCGCAAAGGTCTTGTAAATGAGTGCACCTCTATTGCGACAGTAAATACGTCTGTTATAATAATATATAACACGCACAGATAAATGTTTACTCATAAGTGTTTCTTGCGCCAAGCCTTTAAAAAAACCCACAGGCACATTGCGGGGTAGTATACTGCCTACTGTCGTTATGACCACTTCAGACGTATCAACTGACCCAACGCTTCACTGTTCTGAAATACTTTAGGCTATTTTCTTATTCAGCTCAACTAAATATTACGGATTGGTTAACCAACTTAAACTGTTGCTTTAAGCATAAGATGTTCAATGCAGAAGTTGTACAGCATGCTAATCACTGCCCTGTTACTGCAGTCTCTCTTCCGGCCCAGAACAAAGTTAATCACAGTTATATTCGTTGGCATTAGTTGTAAGATAAGATTATCTATTAAACCTCACATATTACTTGATACCCCATGCTTATAACACGTGAATCAGATCTCCATGTGTTGTTCTGTTAAGGAATGCCCCATCCCCCTTAAGGATAAAGTTATATTTTGAACCAAAGCTATGAATACCGAGCTGTGCCTTCTTCTTAACTTCCCAAATCAGGCACTTAAGATATTTTGAGGATGTTGTGGATATCTTTACGTATAAAGAGATCTTAATGTGAAATTTTGCTGCGTATGCTTTTGATGAATGCCGGTCTGCTGAACAAACATGCAAATAAATAAGACGTCATCGCAAACATTTCAATCGGGGAATTAAGAACCACTTACACAGATAGTCGTCGTCCGGACCCTCCTCGCATTCCATGTAGTTCACCATTTTTCGCTGGCGCCTCGGGTAGCGGAACTCGCAAGAAGAAGTTGTTTCTGTGGAGGCTGAAATGCACCCAGAGACTAGGACAATGTACAGCAATCCTTCCACAACGTAAGCTGCTGTCGGCACATTACAATGGCCAAAAATTGTGGTGATGGCGCCGGCCGCCGTTGTCCGTAACCGCTGTCACATTCAATGAGAAAAAAAATCTCCGTGCCTGTGCGTATTTCAACTCATCCCAATAGGAAAAGTGCCGCCACACCTGACTCTCACCACATGGTTGAGCATCTTCCACTGTCGGCCACAGCACTGGTTCGGTAGGAGTGGAGTTTCAGGAGACCGTGTGTTTCTCGGTAACTGGCTGTAGCTTCATTGATGAAGAAGAAGGAAAAAGAAGGAGGAGGCGGGGAAAAAAAGGAGAAAAGAAAGAAGGTGATGAGGATGAAGATGATGAAGGAACAGAATACGAAAATGGAGAGAGAAAAGAATAGCAGCAAAAAAACAATGACTACGAAGAAGAAGAGGAGGAAGGCGATGACAACAACCAAAAACAAAGAGGAAGCGGCAGAGGGGAAGAGAAGAACGAGAGAGCGTGCAGCAAAATCTAGCTTACGCTGCCGATGCGCTGCGTCCTTTGTGCAAGGCTAGGAGTTTTTGCTTCGTTATTGCTTCCTGGTGTGGTCACATGTGAGCCAGTCATAATTATGATGCCATTAACGGGCTTCAGAGAGCTGACGCACATCGTTTGCCCATGCGTGAACATTGCACAGATTACTTATATTGTTCTTTCCCCGTTACTGGCACGATGAATGGCAGGTTGATTTCATCGGGTACACACCCTCCATCTTGTTGTACGACAAGATAGAGGGTGTGGGCAACACTTTTCGCTCCAGAGGGAGTGGAAAGAAACTACTACTCTCTTTGAGGTTTGGAACGAGACTACTGCACAGCCGTTGCTGGCAAGGGGCGGTGCATAAGAGAAAAGGCCATGGAGAGCATGAACCACCAGTCCCTTCTCTCTGGCCAGAGTGGACCGTGTGTTGCCGCCGGTAAAGGACGTACAAATGGACACGCGTGTGTGGGGGCCATAAAACGCCGTGCTTTCCTGCATCCTGGGAAAAAAGGTACCGGCGTTGACGACCTCCACAATCTATTGCTTCTTGGCACGTGCCGTAATCACGCAGTTGAAACCGGCGAAGATATTAATTTTAGTAGTCATTTCTAAATTTCACATCGGGCTTGAAATGTACCGTTCACTGAAATACCCTCTCTTACGGTCATCTTTCTAACCCTCCCCTTTCTCCCCAGTTAATGGTAGCAAACCGGAGACTAATATCTGGTTAACCTCCCTGCCTTTTCTCTTCATCTCTCTCTCTCTCTCTCTCACTGAGATATCCCGCAGATTACGTCATGGTGATGTGCAATTTTGCCTATCCTAAGAAAACCGCAGCAGAGCATCCGCCTCCAATACGGGATGCAGTAGTTTAGGTTCCCAGTGGCTCAGGGTACCCGCATGTTTTTATAATGGGGAAAGGGGTATCCCAGCCTGGCAACCTGGCTCTTGGTTGTGTGGATATGCTCATGCCTCAACAAGGTACTTCATCTTCCTTTCCAATCAGTTCCTTCATTCCCCCGCCCCACTAAAGATGCTGAGTCGTTCTCCCTTTAAGGGACCCTCAAACCCTAATTACCTACATCACTTTTATTGTACATTTCCTTGATGTGAGACTTGACGATGACCGTACTAAGTTGCTGTTGTTATGTGGGGTTTGTTTGTTTTGTGGGGTTTTACGTCCCAAAACCAGTTCTGATTATGAGAGACGCCGTAGTGAAGGCCTCCAGAAATTTCGACCACCTGGAGTTCTTTAACGTGCACTGACATCGCACAGCACACGGGCCTCAACATTTGGCCTCCATCAAAATTCAGCCGCCGCGGCCGGGATTCGATCCCGCGACCCTCGGATCAGCAGCCGAGTACCATAGCCACTAGGCCACCGTGGCGGGGCAGACTGTACTAAGTGAGGCGATGGAAAAGGGTGAACAAGGTGAAAGGACAAAAAAAAAAAACTCCATTTTTCTGGCTGAGGCAATTATCCCCTGAGCAAAGGACAGAACGAGTCCCTAAAATTCGCGAATATTGCAGGTCGAGGTTGGTGCCATTTCCTCTTCCAGAAGCCTCAAATTACCACAAGAACTGTTGATACAGCAGATACTCGTGGCCTTTGCTTAGTTTCTGCTTCTGTTTTGCCTTTCTCTAGTACACTTCGCTCAGCCGATTCGAGTCCTGGTAGAGGTCACCACGTTAAAGCTGGACAAGGCTGCCAAAGCACTCTTTTTTAAAAGCCCCAGATGCTTCAAATAATCTTGTAACTTTTGCAAAGGTGGTACTTAAGGCTCATTGCCAAGGCATCAAATACTGTTTCACAAACTACTTAGCGCCTTCGCCAATTCAATGTATCAATCAATAAATCAATTATGATTAAATGTCAGACGGTCATTTCTTAGCAATTGCAAAGCGCAGTGATTTCAACGGCACACACTCACAAGACGGCTTGTCCGTCGTCTCTTCCTCACTGCTGTCGCGCTCGGCGTAGTTGATCACCTTCTGGGCACGTCTGGGATGGCGACCACCGTCGGGTTTACTTGCACCGGCATCTGCAGCGAAAGACGCGCACGAAATCACAAAATTCTCACAATCCGAAAATCTAACATAAGTTTAGCGGATCATGGGGGCTTTGAGATATCGCTGTGAACGTTGGAAAACACACAATATCGTTAGAACCAATCTATTCGACAACTGGACTTGTCTTTGGCAAGGCAACCACATGCTGTTGATGTGATTTACCCTGGCAATATAAGGTGAATTCCCGTTCACACGAACTCTGTTAAGCCGAATTCTCGGATGTACCGAACATCATAAGTACCTTTGTTTGGTTTCCACAGACGGAACACAAAAGAGGAACCCCTCACGGGTACCCTTCTGTTATGACGAACTTTCCCAATTCTGTGGACCACCACCCCTAGCTTACTGAAGAAGCCCCCAAGGGATGGGAACCTGCGTTCCCATCCCTTGGGATGGGAACGACTACAAAGGCGAAGCCACTATGGTACCCAGAAATAAAACTGTAATGCTGAGTTTTATTGTTGCAAGCCCCAAGTACTAGGAGCACCCTGCCTTCTTGGGTTCTTTTGTTGTCTTCACTTCAAGGCCTCCAGGGGCAGTACAAAAAAACACAGGGCAAAAAAAAAAAAAAAGAACGAAGAAAGACAATACAAACCCCCTCGAGTAATTAAGAAGGAATATGGCCACCAACCTCCATCAGTAGAGCAGTGGTAAAGCAAAGCAAAGGAGGAAAAAAAGGGAAGAGCATGGGGTCCTACGATGCGCAAAGAGAGGGGGGGAGGGGGCGGATATACAACTTTTGGCTACTCTGCACCTTCTGAAGCAAGTGCTGCAGAAATGGCCCGAAGAAAGACAGGCCTTCCTTCTAGAGTGGGCAGTAAAGGTCTCCTCATGGACATATATACTTATTTGAATGTCCTTACAAATGTGCCACAATTCCCAAACACATTGACTGGCAAGTGAAGGCGCAATTGATATGCTCATTCAAGAACTTGAGGAACGTTTGGAGAATATGTGAGGTATAACATATGCCTGCTTGAGTTATCTATAGTGAACCTTTTCAAGCAGCATGAAGCATGGATTTTTAAAATTAGGTGAGGTGTTACTTATGGCTGCTTGCTGATTAGCACAGCAATGACACAGACCTATTACATAACGCAAAACCAAGAACCGACACTCGAACACACTTTTCATGTTGGGTCAAATGAATGGTTTTGCGTGCAGTGCTTCCTACTTGATTGACCTCTTCAAGCAGGATGTTTGGATCCACCCGAGAATGCGGCCAATCCATTCCTGATAGGACAAACTTCCGATGCGACGAAGAAATTCTCAGAGCACCTACGACCTTGCTTTATAATTACTGGAGCAGGAAACTTGGAGAATACTTAAGAAACTTGACAACACGTAAACAGTGGCGCAGCGTGTGATGGAACGAAGAATTTTAAACCTCACAATCAACTGACACTAAAGTGAAACAGTAAATCAGTTTATACTGATAGATTACTCTGAGAATTCTGTCACTGTCGATTTCGTCATCATAGCTCCAATACTACCGGGATGAAAAAAAAAATGAAGGTTGAAGTTTCATTTCTTTAATATCGTGCAGCACGTCAACACAAGAATGACGTGGCGGGCTTGAATGTCTTCATTTCTACCAGCGAATCTTTATGTGGGCCCCAGCAGGTGCCTTTAAAATATGACATCACAAGTTGGTGTCATAATTGAAGGTGTCGTCAACACCTGTATTTTTTTTTCGAGCGTTTTCACTGTTATCAAGCACCATATTGCTGCTTTAGAGGTGCATTTGGTAATATTAAAGAGTGATTCACCTATAGCAGATAAATAGTTTTGTAATTTGTGTCACCAAACCCGTGCCCTGAGGTACGGGACGCGATCGCCGGAAATAATTCCAAGAACCAAGGCTTAGGTTCCCCGAAAAAGATCCCACGAAAGCTTGGACAATAAGATTTTTGGTCCCCTTCAGCACACTAGCAAAACGCCAGCAGTGGTTCAAAGACCGAGTCAGAGCCAAGGGTAGTCAAACAAAACAAATATATTCTCATCAAATAGGCAGTCACACAAAACGCAGGCAAACACGGCTTTTGCAAACTCAAACACAGATGGGTCGCAAAGTTACACAAGGCCAACCAACATGAACAGGCTCATGCACTGCAACAAAGAACAAAACACAAAAGAGTTCTATTCACCAAGACACTCGGTGTCTTCTCAGTTCGAAGCTTGCAGGTGGCTTGTCAGCTGGCGACTGAGTCACGCACGACTTCTTGCTTCTTTTTACTTGCAACTCTTCTACTCTCTTCTCCTAATGCAGCCCGTGTCCGACTGCTTTTATAGCCCTGGGAAGCGGTGCTAGAAGGTTCCGCGGGGCCACATGACTCAAAGCACACGCACAGTTGGGAACCTTCTCGCCCATTCTCGGACCTTGTTCGTTGGGGGGGGGGGCGTGCCTCTTTCTCTCTTTCACTGCGCGAGGAGCGTCGGTGTGTACTCTCCGCCTCCCCTCTCTCTTTACCTCTGTGCCGCGCACGTGCTCGCCGCGATAAGAAAGCTTCCACAATTTCTCGCCTTTTGTAGACGCGGTGTGACTTTGGGCGCCTCCTCCGGGCGCCGCTTTTCTTGTTGTTGTTTCGGCCTTTCGACGCCGGGTTTTACTTCCAAATAGGCACTACTTCGTGACAATTCGCGAAAGAGAGAAAGGTGTATTGCAGGAGAAACAAGTGCAGTTTGTGCCTTGTTGCAAGTATAGATAAAAGAGGAGTGGGCATGTGCTGGTCACTCAATACGTACAACAGATAAGCTACGTCAGTGAGAGTGACCTACAACTGACCATTGATGGAAAACACAGCCAAGGAGGGATGATGAAGTTCGCAGGCATAAAGCGGAATCTCCTCTAGCAATTGACAGGGTAAACTGTAGATCACTCGGAGAAGCCTTCGTCCTGCCACTGCCACTGAAGGTGATATGGTGGTGATGGTGTAATGATAATCTTCTAACACAGCCTCCATCTATTGTTGTCGCGGCACAGTTGCGCATGTCAGAGTGTCACCTCTCTCATTTAAAAACCTCATAAATAGCAGACTGCAGCGGTATATGCGGAACACTTTTACACCACCCTTGTTTAGGTCACAAAACATGCACTCTGAGCCCCACCCGAACTAAACCTTAACAAAATTTTACTCAGCCGGGTTCCCTTTGAGACTGACTGAAGTTTCAAAAAGCCAGGCTCAGTCATCACTAAACATACACTCAGGTCCATTCACCCGGATCACTATCCGGAACTGTGGTCGGCTGGACCCTCTCAAACTCATTCGTCCACCTCGATGAGCCGATGCATGACGGACAGTGCCAGCAGATGCTTGTATAAGTAGCATAAATAGTTAGCTTTGCATAAAAATATTAACTAAAATTTAATCTAGATACGTAGCTTACTCAACCTGTTTAGTTTATTTGTTATTAACACGAAAGTGTGTTATGCCGGGGTCCAACAAAAAACCACGTACTTCCGTAGCGAAAGTGGATGGCTGAAAAAAAAAGTACCTACATTTGCAATGAAAAAGTACTGCCCCATCGGACTCGATCCCACATTTATCCACGATGCGACGAAAGGAGCTGGAAGCTCTACTGATACACCGCTAACTTTGTCATACAACGAACAGACGAGCCTTATGTTCACTACAGCGCTTTACAAGTAAGTTCTATCTTCGCATTGGCTTTCTATCGAAAGCCAGTGCGACAGCGTGGCACATCTATCGATGACCAAATAATCCCTTCTGTCAGGACGCATCGATTCTTAGGCGTGATCACCGATCGTGACCTCTGTTGGAGTCTTCATGTGGCCCACCTAAGGAAGTGCTCAACTGAGGTGTCTAATTTAAGTTTCTTGGAGGAAAAGCCTGCGTAACTTCAGTACAGTGAAAGATGCAGCTACACAGAACGCTTTCTAGGGTATATGAGATACAGTTTGCCTGTGCTAAAAAATACCATTAGAACTAACATCCGAATGCTAGAAAGTGTCAGGCCCTGGCGTTTAGAGTGTGTCTTGGATTGGCGCGATGCTCGTGAACTGTGGAAACCATATTTATTGCAAACGACTACCCTGCCAAAGACTCAAATCTTTAGGAAGCGCTCAGAGCACATGTCAGGCACATTGCCCGAGCCCCTGCCCACCACGTAGCTTCGCTGCCAGAACATCGACCACGTGCCTCCTCTAGGGAGAATATCTAGGTCTATCGTGCGCACCTTCTTTCAGGTTTCACAGCCCTAGCACCATCCCGGTTCCCCCATGGTGCTTGGCTCAACATCAAGTTCGCCTAATGGTACCAAGGATGTAGACGAAAGCTCAACTCACGTATCCTGCGTTCAAGCAGCTTTCCCTGCTTTTGCTGCATGAGACGTACAATGAACACTGCCATCTATATACCGATGTGTCAACGACGGTGAAGAAATCTGCTAAATCAGTAATCTTTCCTGTAAAAAATACCACCGTAAAGATTAGGCTATCTCACAGATGATGTCGACTGCTGCAGAACTTGCAGCCATTCGTTGTGCACTTGACGCGATTTGTAGTGAATCGTCCAAGAAATGGAGCGTGTTCAGCGACCCCAAGTCTTCTCTTCATTGTCTGGTTTCAGCCTTACGCCACGGACCCCATGAGCAGCTTTTTCTTCAAATCAGGTTGCTCCTTCACCACCTCGTCGAGCAAGGGCACAGTATCACCTTGCAATGGATCCCAATGGATCCCTCATCTCGTCCTTCTCTGCCTCCTCATCCTCACTTGCTTTCCTACCCCCTTCTCATACTATGTTATCATGACTATGCTACTTTAGAGCTCCTTGTCACACACCTCTCTTCAGTGATGCACACCCACAGAATTTGCTTAAATGACACACGCACAAATCTCAAAGTCAAACAGCTACACTATTCGATTGTCGCTTGCTTTCCATACTTTACGTTACAGATGTTATAAGCTACAAGTGTGTGTAACCGTGTTCTGTTAGAAGTGTTATTTTACAGTTTCACTTCGCACGTGTCATTGTGAAATTCAGTTACTGACACCTTCCCAGTAGCCACCTCCAAAGAGGGTCAGCAGTATAAATAAATAAACTAATAAATAAATAAATAAATAAATGGCTTTCTTTAGCTTACTGCCCTCCGTACACATTTACCACTCGATCTGTCAGAGGTAAGGGCGCACTACAGTGGACCACACTTATAACGATATTGAAGTGCCATGGAAATTACATTGCTCTAACCATCAATTGATATAACAGGGTTTCATGGAAAGAGCTAAATAAGGGGATCAGCAGTATAAATAAATAAACTAATAAATAAATAAATAAATAAATAATAAATAAATAATAAATAAATAAATAAATAATAAATAAATAAATAAATAAATAAACAAATAAATAAATAAATGGCTTTGTTTAGCTTACTGCCCTCCGTACACATTTACCACTCGATCTGTCAGATCGAGTGGGAGGAAGGACGGGGGAGCGATGGCAGAGGAATGGCTATAAGCACCTTCCCGCACACTGGATTCTTCCCAGCATGACACTGAGCACAATGACCAAGGAGCTAACACCCTGAACCAACCCTAGGCTGCAATAAAAGACCTCACCCTAACCCCTCCCTATGCCTCGCTTCAGCAATGCTGTTTTAATCTTTACTTCAGTGGCCAGAGGTGACTGCAGCTTCTCTGGGAAGGCTAGTTGAGGTTCCTTGGGGCCAGCTTTGGAACCACAGTCCATTGTTATTTTCTTTTCAGCGTGGGACTAATGTTTGGGAGGGTGCCAGAATGCAAGAGGGACCTTGGAGGAAAAGTTGGTTTCTGTTTTTTCTATTATATGACAGTGGGGCCTCTTGTAAGGGGCAACAGCAAGTGTGCATTAGCAGGAGTTTGCTTTTCAAAGGTTTCACATTCCATTACCCCTAGGCAGCAACACAGGGCACACCCAGAAGCCAGACTTCATTTTTATAGCCAATAATGGGGCATGGGGACATTGTTCTAAGAGGGTCTGTTCACCATAGAAAACATCCAGAAAGTTGATGCTAGAGCAGCTCAGCCTTGCTATAACCGATATATTAAGGCCAGTATTGTTATAAATATGCACAATTTTATACTGTTGGGAGTCAGAAAATCACTAGTGTTTCTTGACCGTGATTTGTATGAATTGCCGAAGAATTGACGGGTACCAAACGTAAATCCTGATAGCCAAGTGAAGTTGCTCAAAGTACCCCCTGTGTGTTCTTTCACCGCACAATCTTCCCATGGGGCTTGCAGAGGTGCTTACGAAATAGAGTCCACGTCTGTAGCACATCGCAGTTCACGAGGTGCGCATCAATTGTTCAGTCTCTGTACTTGCATATGCACAAAATAAACTTAAATAAACGCAACGTTCAATATTTTCGCAGCAAGCAGTGTAGGCTGCAAAGTCCATTTACGCTCGTGTCACTCTTCGAATGTTGTTGGTGGGATACTCACTCTGGTGGTCGTTAGCAGAGCCACTGGGGAGTTGCTTGCTCTCTGCGAGGACGGCACGGTCTTTGACGGGAGCTACCCAGGTCTTCTTGGGTGCAGAGAGTTTTGCCCCACCACGGTTCTCTTTGCCTCTTGCTCCGGTTCCCGGTGCCTGTTGGCCCTAGTACAAAACAGCGGTGGAATTATCTTTGGTAACGTGCTAGCCAGAGACGCGTCTGTGACATATATCAAATCTTTATTCCCAACATTTTGTTGCAATTTGTTGGGTGTCCTTCAGGCAAAAAGCTGTGCAAACAGCTCGAAAGTGCCTGAAGGCCCTTTATGACAGCACTACAGACAACGTACAACAAAATGAAGTATATAAGCGTGCGTGGATTGTATTAATAAAAACATTTTTGGTATCAGTTTGTGCACAACAGTGGTCATTCGACAGAGTTACTGAACAGTAAAAAACAGAAAAACAATGCAATTTCATGTCATAATCAAAAATAGAGTAAATACCATAAGTATAGCAAGAAAGATAGCGATACAAGAAAGATAGCGATATATATATCATCTAGGTGTCACAGGAGTATTAGCCCTGACTGTCCCTAAGTTAATGATACATTGGAACGAAAACTCCGTACCTTAAAGGTGTTCGGTTTCTTCAGCTGCTTTCCATTGCGTGGTTCTGGAACAAAGCAATCCACTTAATTCATCGCATGAGAAAGTGCAGGTGTGATTTACGCTGAGCTTATTGCCACAAAATGGTCCCTTTCTTATAACATCGTATTTGTGTTTATATTACGTGCGATACGGATACAATATGAAGCAAAAGTGGCAGCAATTTGAGCTCGATCCGCAGGCTCACAAAGGCACAAATGTACAGACATATACTCATAAAGGCACAAATTGGTCAGCGAAGCGCGAAATAGCGGCAAGTTTCGCAGAATCTGCAGCTCATTCTTGCACCGTAAAAGGAAAAGGGCGCCGACGTAGTGCAGCGTGAGTACATTATCTTTAACGAACTCCAATTTCTGCTGTTCAACCACGCTCATAGCCAACGCCAGTCGTAAGGTATATTATGCAAGCAGATGTGGTAGGCACCATACAATATGCTTCTCACAGTCTATCTTCATGATCGGACACAGGTTGTTCAAATAAATGACCGTTTCTCAGCACCCTAAACCACTAACACAGGAGCCACCCAGGGGTCAGTCTTGGGACCTCTCTTGCTTTTGTTTTTCATTAACGACTTGGCACTTCGTTTGAAACACACCAGCTGTCTTCTCTACGCTGATGATACCACAATTTTCACCACACATAACGACGCAATCATGCTCCAACAGCTACTAAACGTCGACCTACATAACGTTCACTCACGGTGCGAATCGAATGCATTACAAATAAATCCATCGAAGACTAATTTCATCATGTTTCATTCCCCTCAGCTATTGCCAAACATTTCTTCCATAACGGTGACTAACGGACACATCATTCAAACATCTGCGTCTGCAAAATTCCTGGGAGTAGTCTTAGATGAACATCTGAATTTCTGTGACCATGCTCAGTTCCTAATTGAAAAAGTTCCCTTCGGTGTCCATGTCATTATCAAAACACGGCCTTACTTTTCAACTGAAATCCTTCTTTCCGTGTATTACGCATTTATTCAGTCATCTGACGTACTGCCTGTCCTCGTGGTCACTTTGAAGCTTACAAAAGCAATCCTTAACATTGATCACTTTCAGTCCATTTTCATCACCATCCGCCCCCATTTTTCGTGACCTTAATGTATTGCCTCTACGTAAACTTGTCAGTCACAAACTACTGATTATTGTGTTTCGTCTTATAAATTGTGTTTCGTCTCGCATTGTGTTTCGTCTCACATACCGATCATTGTGTTTCGTCTCCTAGTTTTTTCTGATCTTAAGCTCGTTAGCACCAACAACTCAAGGTTTTCAACTAACCAAAATCTGCTTTTATGTAAAGTACGAACTAATTATGGTCGAATGTGTGGGGATCGGGAGCCGGGCGTCCCGCGTGACGCCTCGTTTTCCTTGGAATGCCCTTACATCCCCTCTCCCAGCTGGACGGAGCGCCGGCCAATCGCTGTGGAAGGCCGCCGGCTTTGCCCTTGTCAAAGATCATAGATTTGCCTTCATAGACTTGACACCAGCGTGTGCTTTCGTCTTCCAGTCCGGCTACGCCGAGATCAAGAGACGCTGTTGCACAGGCTACGGTTGGGTGTTGCCTATACTCGCAGATATCTCTTTAAGATCGGACAGGAAGAGAGTCCCGATTGCCGCGTGTGTCACACATCAGAGACTATACACCATATCCTCTGCGTGTGCCCTCAACATTCGGCCGAAAGGAGAACACTTCGGTGTGTGGTAGATGGTTTGGACTCCCGGCCCTTTTCGGAGGAGAATCTTTTAGGCGCATGGAAGCTCACGGACCACGCCCAGCGCAACTTAAATGCCCTTTAGGGGCGAAGCTCCTTATGGCGTGGCCCGAGCGTCCCGTTGTAGTCGTAGGTAACCACCTCTCGTGCATGCAAACTGCAGTTAGGTGACGATATACTAGATGGCGCTGGTCGTCATCGCCCTTTCGGTGAATATGCCGCGGTCGAGCTCGACGACTCCTCCTCTCTCGCCCCCACTCTCTCCCTTTCCCTCCCTCTCTCCCCTCCCCTCTCCCCCTCTCCCTCACAACCATTCAACGGTCCCCCCTCTCTCGCCTCGCGATGCCGACGCAGGCAGCGTCTGCTAGCGAGTTTCTTGTTTCCCCGTATATATGGCAGTGGATTTTGACCTCCAAGGTAGTGCCTGTGTACATGTAGTGGCTGTGTACAGCGTACATGTAAAATTAAAGTGAGCTGCAAGTCACCATAACTCTCATCGACCCTTTAATAAACGCGCGCGATCTCACGTCGATGATGTATTGGGCAGAATTCACGGTTTACCGATGAACCTCCGCAGCTTCGCCCACTCATCATCATTCACCCCGTGGATATGCTGTGATTTTTTAAATTTTTTGTGTGGCACAGGTTTCGATGCCCGTCTCTAATACTGTGCTGTAAAGACTACGGCTCATGGTGCACATCCGCTTATAGGACGTGTATAGTGACTCATTGTACTTTACCATCGTCACCTCTCATACCTCCCTCTATCTCTATCCCTTTTCCCTTTACTCCTGTGAGGAGTAGCAGGCCAGAGACTCACTCTCCAGGTCGACATCTCCTCCTTTCCTCTCATTAGATGCTTTCTTCTTCTTCTTCTTCTTCTTCTTCTTCTTCTTCTTCTTCTTCTTCTTCGTCACCTGCTTTGCCCACGTGGCCAGTCTGCCCACGTGGCCAGTCCGGAGGTTTGCGCGTTTCGGGTTTTGGAGATGCTGGGAGAGAAATCGCTGGGGCTCGGAACGGTGCACGCGTACTTTTGCGACCCTCCGACCGACGGCCTCGTCGGCCGGATCACGCGCCATTTCGAGCCTGAGCGACCACCGGCGGCGACCTGCGATCGGCACCCATCTGTATGTTATTTTCCTTCTATTTTCCTTTCCTGGACACGCGCGGTCGCAGGTGCGCTGGCCGAGGGTTAGGTGGTTCTCCCCCTGCGTGGTCTTTGTGTATTGTGTGTTCGCGTGTCACTGACTGTTATTATCCTTTCTTTGTATTTCATTCGACTGATTCGGCCTGTTTTGTTTGTATTATTAACCTTGTTATTAAATTACGATGTTCGGGTAGTGGCGCCTAATGTTCTCCTCTTTCGCCGTGCGCGCCGGCTCGGGCTGTCCCGCCTCAAGACGGGCTGCGGGCTGACGCGCGCGGCAGCGCGGCGGTGCATGGCTTGAGACGAGCGAGCGCGCGGACGCGACGGCCCCATTCTATGCTCGTCGAGTGCCGAACACCACGGCACGGGGCTGCTAGCGGCGAGGTCGCTGTTGGTAATCCCACAAATGACGGCAAGGTTTTCATGCATTAGAGCAGAAGAGCGGATAATCGGGCCAGTTGGTAAGCATTCATGGTGATAAGAGCGCAAACTCAGCACAAGGGCACAGCAGGGATTATGCTGTGGAGCAATGCTACCTTTTGAAATAAAATTATGTGCCGCGCACTCATTCCGGTGACGTCTTCACGTTCATCGGTTAAATATTTTGCCTGTTTAGTATATTATTTTAAATTCACGGTCTTTGTGTATTCTTATGTTACACTATGTTTATGTACGTATCTCTTTTTGTATATATATATCTTGCTGCCAATCTGCCACTGCTTTATTGAGTGATCATCTTACCCTCTGTTTAAGTTTTGTTAGGCGGTCCCTCCGACTGTTCTTACTTCGGGACCTCCGATTGTTCACTTGTCGCGCAATGACGTACTGTAATACTGTAATCAATAAATAAATATAGGTTTTGATTTCTTTTACATTCCGCATACTCTCACATTAACGGTGGCGCAGTGATAAGCGCGGATAGGTGTGTGCACTATAGGAAGGGAAGCCGACGAGTAAATAGGGCGGCAATGAAGGTAATTTTCCAATGGTAGGCGCGCGAGGTCGAACTGACGCCCACCACTTCCGATAGCCCGTCCCCCGATCCGACTGAACCTTTGAAATTCGAAAAGCGCGCCCGAGGAACCAACAACGGCTGCTGTGCGTGCGAAACAGCAGTCCCACCGCCTAGTGTTTACCCTCAAACAACGGCGACTCTACTGCGGGAGCTCCTCTGTCCTGGTGGGAGGAGATAAACCGTTCATGGCACTGGCACTGCTCCCTTTTGCTTTTGCGACTACATCGTAACACAATTCTCGCGCTCCACTTTCTCACTCACAACGCGAGATTTGTATCCTGCAACGAGAGAAATTGATGAAATGTCTGGAGTTAGCAGGAATGGTCTGGACGAAGTGTTCAGTTCACGCAGTAGCCGCTGTACTGAGCTCGCTGTTGCGGCTGACACTTGTTCTCGATGACGACATGCTGCTCGGCTAGGCGCCCCCAACAATGTTTACGGAGGAAAAGAGAGAACTTGAGCTTTGCACGTTGCTGGTGCGCGAAGACGCAATAATACGCGTCTTTTCCAAGTCCTGAAAGCGCGCTCCTCGCATCAAGCATGTTATTGTAGCCGGCACTGTATCGAAGGGTCCAAAGAGCGATTCGATGGGGTCGCTATGGAAAATGTTCTTGCCGGTACAAACTTGAAACCTTTGTTTAAAAGGAATCGGATGCGCTGCACGGTAGAGACAGTGGTGAATACCAGGACATGATGCGCTGCTTTCGTTAGGGAGTTGTGCGGTTCGCATGACGCGAGGTTTTCAACATGTTCTAAGAACACAGCCTCCGGCCAGTCATGTCTGGAGTCCTCCGGGTCAGAAAACTCCTTGGTGCCCCGGTGGTTCTGATTAACGTGCTGCTGGTAGTTGCTGACATCCATGAGGGTCAAACCCATGAACATGTCCTAAACCTTGCGTGGATGCCGCAGAGCAAGAAGCACAAAAGCGAGTTTGCCAATTCCTTCCTCCCAGCTCCGACAAGACGTCGTTTAGAGAGCCCATGTCAACGTCTCCTAGGAAAACATCTATCTCTCTGTTTGTTGTATTCAAACCTCTGCTTGATGCTCATTTCGTCGACCACAAGGCTGCACATTCTTGCTTGTGCCGTCCCGAGACATTTCGTGTCAGTGCTGAACCTTTTCATGAGTAGGTCGCTGAAATCTATTTGCCCTGCAGTAGTTCCCAGGAATTTCTTAATCGTAGTACTGCACGGAAGTGCCAGGAGCATGTCCGTATATATTCATTCGACTTTGTGGAAGTGTTGCGCAAAATGACACAATGCATGTCATATCGTAGTTTCGCACCACTCTGGTTTTTTTTCGCCTTGTAGTTCAGCACCTGGTCCACAATTAATCTTGCTTTAGTGCTCCCCTGTTCTGAGTCTCTAGCAAGTTGAAGAAATTTGTCAACATTGCGTTCTTCTTTGTTGTTGTTGTTTTGTGGGGTTTTACGTCATGAGAGACGCCGTAGTGGAGGGCTCCGGAAATTTCGACCACCTGGGGTTCTTTAACGTGCGCTGACATCGCACAGCACACGGGCCTCAACATTTCGCCTCCATCGAAATGCAGCCGCCGCGGCCGGGATTCGATGCCGCGACCCTCGGATCAGCAGCCGAGTACCTTAGCCACTAGACCACCGTGGCGGGGCACGCGTTCTTCTTTCAAACTTTGCCATTCCTCCTTGTAAGAATCCACTGTTGCTTGCAGCCTTTCATTCTGTTTCTTTTTCTTCAAGGTTCCTTCCCTCTCGCGCCACTTCTTTCGTTCCAAAAAGGCAGATGCCGAGGTTCTCAAGTCAGTTTGACTTTCAAAAGACCTCAAGGCGCGAGCGGCAGAATCCTCTACTGGGGGCACATCTGTTGACACAGCGAAGTTTGCGGACTTCAAGTAGACTAAGTTGTTAGCCGATGCCGCGGAAAACAATTATTCTGTGTATCACAGGAACACTTTCTCATGGTGGCTGCCTGCTGGGCTCTGTGGCTTCATCAGACACGTTCGCAAACATTTCCAGTGCACGTACCTGACGCTGATGTAGCGCGCTAATCAACTGTCTCACTTGCGATCTGACTACAACCAACGTGTCCGTAGAAGAATGACTCTTTCTTTTTTTGCATACTGCTGCAATTGCTCACCTTGGGTGGCTCCTTATCCATGTATACCAGCGTGTCCGTAGAAGAATGACTCTTTCTTTTTTTGCACACTGCTGCAATTGCTGCAGTGTGCAATTGTGCTCCTTCTTCGGGTATACTACAGATAATGCGGCAGAACAGTCGGCACCGCATCGGGCTTCAGCATACGCCTCTTTGTGTTCGCACGAAAGTCCGTTTGCACGAAATGTACACTGAACGCGGCCGAATAATTCGATGTGGAATTTGGCAGCCAGTTCCTTCGTGCGATATAGCTCGCAGTCATTGTTCACGTAGCTTCGCGTGTCCGCTGGTGTCTCGTGAAAGAACACTCCCGGTTGTTTTTATTTCGCTGGCTAGAATCGCAAAACGGAACGCAGCAGCAGCGCATCGTGGCCGATAAAACGGCCGAAAAACATCACCGTTGAAGCAGACAGGCGGACCTACAGTTGCCACGGCGAATAATCTACGGTTTAAACTGGTCGTCTGCAAGTAGAGAGTGAGAAGCATATTATGTTCCCTGTGAGTCACGTTGGCGCTATATTTCACCGTTGCTCTTTTATTGTACATGAAGATTATACTACTCTTTATTTCATAGTGAAAAGGCCCAACAGTGTTTGTAACTCTTTCTTGCAGACGACAGAAAAAGCGCGAAAATCCTGCGCGCGAGCGGTGGAGAGCGTCGTTAGAGTGTACTAGAAAAGTACACTCTAGCGTCGTCTGCTCGCCAGCGGAGGAGGTCGTCTACAAGAGGGCTAGAGTTACTCTATATGCTCCCTCTATACAATAACTCTAAAGAGGGAATAAGGCAGCATATAAGGCATTAGAGTTACCCACGGTAGCATATAGAGTAACTCTATAAGGCATAGCATTCAAGCGGCACCTAGGGCGAAAGCGAGAAAGTATCAGCCACCGCGGCGCTCACGCGACAGACACTGATTTTAAAAAAAATTAAAATAGAGGCGCCAAAACACCCAAAACTTGGAGGCGCTGGTTAAGGAAAGGGCGTTATTTTTTGCAGCCCATGTCGGGAGCACGGCTCAGTGTCCGTGGGCGTAGGGGAAAGGGATTTTCGCCTCCATCGAAAATGCGACTGCCGCGGCCGGGATCGAACCTGCGCTTTTCGGTCAGCAGCTGAGTATACCATAACCACTCTATCGCGATTTCTAGCTCAGCAAGCGTGTCCTGCTCGCAAAATTGGTGTTTTCTGATGTGTTGAGATTTAATATTTACTAATATACGACAAAACGAATTGTTTTTCGCTTCACTATCCCATTAAAATCCCTTCGTCGCCACAGACTCGATAACCCCATATAGTATGCACGCAATCAGTGGTCAGATTTCTCGTACCAACTAACTAAATAGCTGTAAGTGACCAATTAACTGCAAACAAACTAATGATTAAATTTTCCAAAGCAGACGAAATTAAGTCTCCACACAATAACGTATACGCATTGTGTGGGCAAATTTCCTGTGAAGCAACTCTTGCGGCGTTATTCTCCAAGTACATCAGCTCTGACCTCTGAAATTTAACGACGCGCATTCACATCACGAAAGTATTAAAAGAAAAGATGCACTCACGAGCGCTGGGCTTCTCCACTGGTTTCGGTGGTGCAGGCTTTTCCTTCATAAACTCCGGCATCGCCGGTCTGAGGCCTGCGAAGTGTTAAACGTGAAGATTTTTGAATGAAACGAATCAAACCAAGTGCAGCGAACATGGCTTGCACTGGAGAAAGCCTTCGACGAGAATCCTTCACTCACCCAACCCGACCATGGCATCGTAGTTACGCTTTATGTTGGCGTATCTCTCCTTCGTCAGCTGCGGCATCTCTGACCACTCGTCATCCGTGAAGTAGCACCTGACTTTTTGCAAACGCTCCTCTTGTGACATCTTTAACCGCAGTTGTAACACAGGACGCTGACACTGCAACAGCTGAGCTGAGCTTCCGACAAGATCCCCGCTTCAAAGTGTCGTCTGCATTCGCGTTTGACCGTTCGAATTACGCAGTTCTCAACTAAAGAGCAAGCTCACATAAACACGTTTAAAATGAATAAAATTTGACGATAATTCGACGTACTTCCACGTTGTACAGTTATATTCTGTAATATTTAAACTTGTTTTTAAAAAAAGGTGGCGTGCCAACTCATGTCCGAGTACGTGTTGCCAATCTTGAAGGCCATGCTTTCATGCAACGTAAGCAGCAATACGTCATGGCCACCATAATAGATTCCCAGGGTATACGTTAGATTTCTCAAAATTTTCGCGTTTCTCGCAATGAATTGTGATGTTGGAGCACGCCCACCTGCTTTTCTATACGCCACATCCTTGATTCATACCATAAGCGAAGATATAAGGCCTCCGGGATCCACAATTGCTGCTTGTGGCGTCTTGTCCGCGTTTCAGTTTCAGTTTATTAATAATTCAAGTTTGCAATGTTTCCCTCGGTTAAAAATAAATATGTATAGTCTATAAAGTATAGCAGTTCCAACAGCAAGAAATAAAAGTAAGCAATGCACTGGTAAAAAATATATAATAGATTATGGAAAGGAATATTTTCGTATCCCGTTCCTTTTGTCGTCTGCTAGCGCGCGGTAGAGCTCTCCGGGCCACGACCCCCTTCTGGGACTGTTTGTTGCGCCGAGCCGCCCATACGTTTTGCAGTGCTTGCTCGGTGCACGCGCTGTTTTTCGCTCACTAGAGCGCTTTAAAATGTCCTTAAAGGGCAGCCTATCGACAGGGCATCCCTGCATTGTTTACCGTTGCACCTACAGCCAGCAGAAAAGAAATGCTGCACGTTAACAGCTGTACAGCAAGCACAACGTTGCCCAGGAGGAGTGTGGCTGCGCACTCACTGACGTACTCGTGCCAAAACGCCACACCGCTCATGTTCCCACGCGGTCTAACGCTGGTGCCGTCAACACCCATTCAACTCCAGTCAGTGTCGTTCTTAGCATACGGTACGAAGCTCCCAGATTTCTTCTTTCGTTCTCTCTCCCTACTCAATTAGCTTCAACCATGAGAGCCAAACGTGCCTCAAGGTACTAGCAAAGCGAGCGGTTTTAGAACGGACATTCCTTTTTCTTTTCTTTTTTTGTTGCTCTTATCCTTGCTGCTGTATGACTTCGGCCTGTGCAGCGAGCTTTTAATTTCCTCATGGACTTTCAGCCTCTAGCAGCAGCCAAAAAATGGTCTGTATCCTTATGTGAGCCACTGTACACACATCCCCTGAACCTTTGTCGTTTGTTGGAGGGAGGCTCTACGTTTGTTGGAGGGAGGCCATCCACCTAGCTAATAGAAAAATCATGCAGAGCAAACAAGCGTCTGGGTTGGTCCTGTGCAGAGAAAACCAGGTGGGCGTGTTTTGTTGAATGGCAAACATTCTTCAGCACCTTCTGTGACGCGGACACTCCCCTCCGAAAAAAAAGGAAAAAAAAAAGTTGGGAGCTTGATAGAAGTCGACAATGAACCAAGCTGCGAAAATGGGCGTGAATGAATGCTTCTCAACCAAGACTGCGAAAAATGGGAAACCTGGTCAGAACAAGAAAAATCCAGCTCTCGCGCACCGTGGAAGCCGATGTTATGCCAAGATGCCCGCAAGGTTTGTATGTATTACCAAACGTTATTCATTACATAGAGAGTCAGCACACAATAGCCTACAGTTAACCAAGATGAACGAACTCTAGCCAAGAGCAGCTATCTAGCACTAGCTTTAGTTGAGTAAATGCCGCTTATACATCATGTCCACTACATTTTTACTATGTTATGTACACAAATATACGTGCAGAATTTACTGACTGACTTTATCGCACCTTGTTAAAGTTTACTTATATTAGTCTCAGCCTCTCAACACCGCTGCACTACTTCTTGAGTTTTTCTTCATGTTGAGTCATAATCATGGCGAGCCACGATCATGTCATGTCATGAACATGATTATAACATATCACATCCCTCGAGCTGTACAATTTGTTTGACAACCATCTTAACCCCCTTAAAGCTTTTATGTTGTGTCATAATCATGTCATGCCATGATGATGTCATGTCGATGACTATAACTCATATCACATCTCCGCCTGTGCTTTTCGTTTTACAGCCTGTATTGACCCCCTTTCATAACTTTCTGCATAATGATGCTCATGTCATACCATGTAATTAATGTCATGAACATCATTGTAGCTTATATCACATCCCTCGAGCTGTACCTTTCGTTTGACACCCATCTTAACCCCTTCCGTTAATTTGCGCTCTGTCACGCTCATGTCATATCACGTATCTCATGTCATTAACATGACTAACTCATATCGCATCTCTCGATCTATACCTTCCGTCTGACACCCATCTTGACCTCCCTCCATTACATTTATTTTTGTAGTCATGTTCATGAAATGAGCACATCATGTTGTGAACGTGACTATGACCAATATTACATTCTTCGACATTCACCTTTTGTTTGACACACATCTCAACCGCCTTCTTACAGTTTCAAGCTTTTCCTAGGATCATGTGTCATTAATTACACGCTTTTCAAAACCAGGTCACTCTTTAATCATGATTTGGTCATTATCAGGGTGTACTCTTATTATCATAACCACTATAAACTAACCTGCATGGCCTACAAACATCAATCTGCGATTTTCAATCCTTGATTTCTGGACAGGCAACTCACTTTTCAGTTATAGTCACGAGCATGACTTAAAGCCTGGCTATGATGCTTATCATGCCTTAGCCACGTCCGCGTTCCAATTAAGGCCTCGTTTGATATATCGTGTTACACGATTAGCCATTTATTTCTCAAGGCATCATTTTTTGTGATAATTTTCCATAATTTTGGAACCACCCTCATTTTAGGACACTCTTGACTGATACAGTGAGGTTACTCTAATTGAGACATTAAAGCTCTCGCCTTAATGAGTGGCACTATTGTTAGCAAAAGCAACAGTATTCCTATTATGAGGCGAGTTATCTTACAACAGAAACACAAACAAAGAAGAGGCAACATGGTTCCCAGTTTCCCTGTTTTACAGCTACCAACCAACCCTGCTGATCCCGCCTCTGCCCATGCAATAACACGCAGTACGATGCCGATGGCAACTGCCCCGCTAATCAATCAGATCCCACACACTCACAAATGAACCTACCAAACGATTCCACGATGTTTACAAAGAGCAAAAGCAAGATCTTGCTGATACACACACAACGAGTGCACGCACCCGGACGGGGAGCCCGGCGAGCAAAGAGCCCAAGAAGGTGCCGCCGCTACACGTCGCTAGTGGCACTTTCATGGCAGTGCCCAGAAGGGCTCCAGTGGAGAGGTCTATAGACTCTCACAAAGACACTGCATGGCAGAATGCATGAGAGTCACGACCCGTGTAAGCGATTTAAACATGTGGCAACGTTGCAACGTTTTAGCAATTCTACCTACAATATTTACGCGACCTTCGAGTAATCCGAATGCAACATGCATCAACATTGAGGCAACTTTATTGATATAGCTGCTGCGCAGTGCACGTGCGCCGAGTAAAAACGAAATTAATTTGCCGCTGCACGGGCGAACCTTTCGTCACTAACAACGCGATCATGGATAAGATGGCCATGATATTCCGCAAGCAAAATATGCATTACCAACCTTTTCACAAGTGCCTGTAAACACAAATTTCATGAGGCGTGCTACATTTCATGTCGTTCCTGCATGGTTCATGCTGATGACGATGGCAGTTTGGACTGTGCCACTTTGTTTCAGTGGGACGCTCACGCCGATTTCGCCATTTTGCGGAGCATGTCGGCGGCGATTACGGCTCAGAAAATATCAACGATCATCCGAATTAACCGGGGCGCGGCCAAATATAACCGAATTACCGAATGTTCGGCGCCATTGAGTGATGCGTATTTTTGCCCGGACTAGACAACATGCCTGAATTATCCTGTTTTTCAAATTAAATGAAAGCCAAATTAACGAGCTTTTGCTGTAATAACTTATCAGTACAAATTGATTTACCATTCCACAGTAGTGCTCCTTGAAGTTCATCCTTCCTGATGTACCACATCCACTAAGTTTTCACGAAGTTGGCAGGACGGACAAGGTCACAAAGAAGGAGGAAAACAAGAACTCAAGTCGTGATGACATTTATATGTGAAGAATTTACAATATGGGACGCTTCTCAACATTAACCAATGCCGAGGATGACACAGTTTATGGATATCACAGCAGGTTCTCCTAGGTACATTGTCTTCCAGACATTCGTTGCAGTCTCTGGAAACTGCCCTGCAGTAAAGCAAGACAAAAAAAAAAAAACAAGCAGCAAATCAGTACACAAGAGGTTAGATGAAGTAACGCTGCTACTACTCGTTTATTCCACTTCAGGAAATGCCATCTGATAGAGATGGAACCAGCTAACATTACTCGTTGGCAACACAAATGCGTATCTGCTGCATTATTCAACATTACCAGAAAAACCTTGTTGCCAACGCTTTATTTTAGCGAGTACTGAGCTGCTATAAGAATACTAGAAATGGAAGAACCAAAGCTACATTACTTCCAATGAAGCAAATATTTCCTTGCTTGCATCGCAACTGAAATGTACATTTTGTCTGCAGAAATCTCAGTCATAGTAGCAAGCATGTCATGAGGTCAGCCAGAGAATGTCAAAATGGCACATTCCAGATCTGGACACATGTCACAGCAAGTGACTTTCCTTGTCCACAGCCAACACCCTGATCCCATGTGCTCACAGCTCTCACATTGCTGGGTATTGTGAACAGTGCAAAGTGTGCTAATAACTCATTGCTGATCAGCTGCCACACATCATCACAGCGAGAGATTATCTGCTGGTTCGTCACAGGCACTGCTCTCTCTAATCACTTCCTATTTCTTTAACGATCAAACTCATGATTGAGAAATGCACCTTGCGTTAAACAAAAGCCTTCCAGAATTTCTTACATGCTGAAAAAAAATTCGGCAGCCAAGAAGAAAGAAGAAATTCATACCAGGCTTCCGACTAGTCATTTCCGCTGTGATGGTTGGGTGCCAACGACAACTGAATAAGTTGAAAGACAAAAATAAAACATCAAATGAGATTAATTTGGACATTTCAACATTTTGTATAATGTAGAAAACAACACAAGCGCAGTGATTTTATTCTTTCCCGTGCTGAAAGGCAGAAACTAAGCATTTATTACATGCTGAATATTCCTGTTAACATAAAATTCATTTGTTCTTTCTATTACCTCCCTGTGCACCATTGGGATCCTCTTTACCAACTAGTTATAACTCGTAATAAAAAATGGCAGGCCTGCACAGAAGACACGGCACATGGAAGCTAAACTGTGCTGCATGCTCTCTCGTTCTTTTTATTTAGTTTTATTCTATTCATGCTTCTCCTCCACTCTTCTTCCTCTTCTACTGGTAGTCATTTTTTGTGTTTAGGTAGTCCAAGATTGTAGTCATTCTTGGGCTACCCAAACACGAAAAAAACTCTGTCACTCAATTCAACCACCCCACCAAAATCGATTCAACTGGCTGACCAAAACCAAGCAGGCTACTAACACTGATGGCACGGGGTGATAAATACTACGCAGTGCAAAATCATCACTGAAAGAATATCTCATAAGGCTACGCACTGCAAAGCGTGCGGGTGCTCTCCTCAGGTCAAAAAGACCAACATCATCGCCACAAACCATAACCAGACAACTCGTGGGATAATCGAGGCCTTGCATATACATAATAACAAAACTTCATGTATCAGCGCCCCATCAATTGCATTGCTGACAAAGGAAATTTTATATCTGAATGGACACATGGGATTTGTTTTGTGTATCTCTGCTGATGGTACCCACGTGTGGGCATATAAATGTGCGTGGTGTGGAATAAACTTTAGTTGTGAGTCCGGCGTTCGTCTTCGTGTTTTCTTCTTCTTTAGTATCTCGTTTGTGTGTGCTGCACCGTTTTCTTAATAATGAATATGTACCACCTCGCCCACTTGTCTGTGCTACTGGTGTGAAACAATCACACTGGTGTCATCATTAACTTGCAGTACTTTTTTTTTTTTTACAAGAACACTACAATGCAACCCAGAAAATTTTCAAATGCACTGCGGTTCAGCAAGATGCTGCAAGATGCTGCAATCACTGCTGGTTCTTATTCCGCCATCAATGGCTCCGATAACCCGTATCCGTGAACACAAAGAAGCCTACTGACAAACTGAAAATCCTCTAATAGTAGCTTATTTTAACAACTTTGTTATACCGAGGTTTAACTGTTTAACTGTTTAATTTTACAAGACGGCGAAGGAGAGTCAGTCATCAGAAACTTGCATTAACAAGTTCCTCACAGATGTCAGAGCCTTTCCCATGACTTGGTTCAGCCTGTACCACACGTGACCCAAACTGCATGGCCCGTTTACGTCGAAAGGCAGCTTCATTGAGGCCCAGATCTGCAGCCAGCATCCGCAACAGAAATTTGCCTCCGACATAATCAGGCAGGTTGGGGTTCAGCTGCAAGCAAAGAAAGGCATGGTCAGCTCCGCTGCTTCTACGAACATTATCAAACAGGAAAAAGTCACGCCCTAGCATTCACGGCAGTCCAGCCTATGTGAAGGATGGGTAGCAATTGATTTGCTGCTAAGATTTGTTGTTGTTACGTGGGGTTTAACGTCCCAAAACCAGCTCTGATTATGAGAGACGCCGTAGTGGAGGGCTCCGGAAATTTCGACCACCTGGGGTTCTTTAACGTGCACTGACATCGCACAGCACACGGGCCTCAACATTTCGCCTCCATCGAAATGCAGCCGCCGCAGCCGGGATTCGATCCCGCGACCCTCGGATCCGCAGCCGAGTACCATAGCCACTAGACCACCGTGGCGGGGCGCTGCTAAGATTTGTTACTTAACCTTCAGATGACTACATACAGTCAAACCTCGTTATAACGAAGTTGAAGGGGGAGTGGTAATTACTTCGTTATAACCATTAGTTTGTTATAACCAATATCAATTTCATCTATAGAAATTTCAAGGGGAATCGCGATTGCTTCGTTATATCCGATAGTTCGTTATGTCTGGGTTCGTTATAACGGGGTTCTACTGTAGTGAAGGATCACGTGGAGGAATTCGGTACATATATGCATGCGTCCTGGTTAAGGACAGTGGTGGACACCAATGCCATCAATTTTTGGCTACTGTGATGAGCCCAGCAATGAGCAACAGCTTTCGCTGCAAGATGCTTAGAATGCTGCAGGGAGGAATGTACTCCAGTAGAACCTCGTTATAACGAACCCGGATATAATGAACTATCGGATATAACGAAGAAATCGCAATTCCCCTTGATATTCCCAAAGATGACATGGATATTGGCTATAACAAACTCCCCCTTCAACTTCGTTATAACGAGGTTTTACGGTACTCAGATTTAGGTGTATATTTATTTCCAGAAGCACACAGGGTTAAGATTATTATTCGGAAACCCTAATTGTGGCACCTTTCATGCCCAAAGTGCATAGCTTCAACAAATTAAGTGTCGCATTTGGTGGCCATATATAAAGCAGCTCAGTACCCACATTCACCCGGACCTTAAAGGGGCCCTGTGACACAAATAGACCGATCTCACCAGCTAGTTTCACTACGCCACCGCTGCCGTGATGCATGCCGGTAGTTGTAGTCATCCGTCCGCGCGCCCGTGTATTCGTTGCTGCGGCGGGCCGCACCGCAGTGAGATTTATTAACTTTCATTTATTTTCCGCGATGGGTGGATTCACATGTTGTGTTCCTGGATGCTTCAACAACAGTTCGAAACGAAAGGGCCTCGGATTTTACGTGTTCCCGAAAGAGACGAAGCTTCGGCAGCTTTGGCTGCAGCGTATCAACAGAGCTGGACAGCGTGGCAAGTAAGTCTGTCTTTTGTTGTGTTTTTTGCTGCGTTAGGGTATTTAGCTTACTCAGTTCAGATTAGCCGATCGACTTGACACAAAATAAAGTGTAGCGAGGCACGTCTAAAAGTGGTTTTTCCACGGTAAGCGCAGATATCTTCATGTCACAGCATTCGATCCTACACATACTGCAGTACTGCAGACGGCAGTTGAAAAAGTGTCGCAGGGTCCCTTTAAAGGTAGCGTTAGCAACTTCCCAGAATAGGAAAACGTCGGCACTGCAAATGTGAAGCAGCAATGTATTACCTTGGATCTGACCTACTGAAACAGGTGGTCCTTAGAAATGGTGATGGTGCATGAACTGAGTGGCTGAGAAAAAAGCTAGACACTGCCCAAGGGGCATTCATTGTGAAAAATAACTGCAGTATATCGAAAGAAAATATATATATATATATATATATATATATATATATATATATTTTTTTTTTTTTTTTTTCATGGCTAAGTTTACGTGCAGGAAACTGTTACAGTGGACCTCTGAATTTAATGAAGCGAAGCGGGTGAAAGCACAACTGTCTGTGAAGTTCTTGATCTCATTACATCATATACTGATTCTTTCCAACTTTTCCGTCACATACTGCTTCTTCTCCCTTCCCCACAAGTTCTTTAAGTCTACATTGACCACTGATTGTTCGTTCCAATGCACCGTACAGCCTGTCCAGATATATTTCTCTCAACTAAGTAAAATGATAGCCACTGGCCCTCCCCTGTCCCTTGCAGCATTTTGGCACTGTACTCTTTATCTGCCATGCTGCTACTGATCGCACAATATTTTGTTTTTACCTTCTTGTCCAGCTAATTTTTTATCCTCTCCATTTCAAATTAATGCGTAAATGGTTGAACGAATAGGTTGCACACCTTTTAAGGAACAGCAATAAGGCCAGCCAGCATGACTGAAGCACTTACTTTCATCCAAATCGGTAGTTGGTTCAGGAAACTGACAACATCTCTGTCCAGGTACGGAAGCCTGGCTTCTCGGCCGTGGTCAGACACCACACTGCAAAAAGTGGCAGACGTAAATTCTCAAACACGGCTAGACAGCTCAACGCACTATTTGAAAACAACAAGAGGAGAAGAACAAAAAAGGAAAGCAATGAGCAGCGGTGTCACTGATCTAATCAACCGATGTGGCAGAGCCTTCAACAATTGAAAATGCACTACTTGAAATTATTAGACAAGAAAATTAAATATGCTGTCCCATCACGTTTGTTCCACTACACGGGCTTCCCCACAGAGCTATTCATCATAATAATCATCAGCCTCCTTAAGCCTACGGCAGGGCAGAGGCCTCTTCCATTGACCTCAAATTATCTGTGGCCTGACCATGGTAGCTGTGGCCATGTTAGCCCCACGAGCTTCATCTCATCTGCATACCTAACTTTCTACCAGCTCTGCTGTGCTTGCCTTGTCTAGAGATCCATTTCGTTACCCTTACTGACCAACAGTTATCTTGCCTTCTCATCGCATGCCCTGCCCATGCCCATTTCTTCTTAATTTGTACCAAGACATCTTTAACAGCCGTGCGGAATAGATAACAATTTCTTCCTCATTCTAGCAGAGTACGCTTACGAGATCAAACAAAGCAGGTTTCTGCACTAACGTTACTCCAGGGCGAGGACTGTCCCTCAACAGTGGACATTGCTCCAACTGCCAGCGGGAACATTCTTTTTTTCTGGCAAGCCAATCAAATCGCAATGCAGTTAAAGCACTGCATCGCGATCTGCTCTGTAAAATTTCGAAACATCCCTGACACTACGATATCACCGCACCGACGCTCGTGATGATAGCAGAAAGTATTCTCAAAATACACGTTCAAGTCAACATGGTAACATATTTCTGGGCCAATTCATGATGCGCAGATCCAGAGAGCCGTAGCGGCCTGGTTAAGGTGACAGCGTTCCAAACTGCGTTTGCTACAAATCTGCCATTACCTCCTCGCATCAGCACGTTCAGCCATCGGCCATATAAGCCTAAAAACAGTGCACATAGTTTTCCAGTAGGAAACTCTATAGACTTACTGTATAGCCTCCCGCAGGGAGGCAGAGTTGCGCGTCTTTTTCTATTCACCACTTGCAGCCACACTCTGTGGAGGAGCTGCCGCCCAGGCACAGACAAACAGGTTGTGATCGCAGCGCCACTGCGTCACTACTTTTTTAGAGCCTTATTCGATAACCAACAAAGCAGTATCCAGGCCGCCGTTGGCGAAATTTATCTGAATTGTTATTCTTCCATTCTAGCAAAACATCGCCCAACAGACAGCTTCTTTTTATTATCTTGAGTTTGTTTATCGCTACTCACTGACGTTTTCTTCGACAGATGGCGCCACGAGGCTGTGAGCGAAGAACAACCTGTGGTAGATGACATGTTGGCTAAAGTTGGCTAAAACAGCAGGATGTTTATCATCGCTGACATAAATAGAACAGCTACTGTAGTTCAGATGTACGTGTTGAATCAGTTGGTCATTGACTGCCCCCGATAAAGCGGCTATAACACTGGGTTAGTGCACTTTCGACTACGATCTGCATATGTTATGAGAAGCTTGTCTACAGCAAATGTCATGCTTGGCTTTCCCTCAAGGTCTGGGTTGTTTGCGTGCTCAAGATGGCGGACCTACTCGCAACTCTGCCCCGTAAAAAGTATATACAGTAACTCTAGGAAGCTCTGCAGCAGCGCACACCTGGACCAATGCTATATGAGCCATACTAATGCCCAGTTCATTCTCAATGCCTTAAGCTGCATATTCGTTATCTTCTAAGCAGTGTTGCATAACTCGGCCTCACCTTGCTGTGAGCATCAATATTTTGAAAAACGAACCGTCTCAAGCTGTTTCGGTGCAGTGGTGCAAATTCGGTCACTTTTCCGTGTTTGGCACAGTTTGATGCAAAAATGCATGTTGGTCTCAAAATGGCGCAATTGGCACAGGAGTCCCACCCCTGCCAATGAATGTCAAACGCGAAGTGCCGTGTCATAGTGATCACAATGCAACGAAATTTGCCGTTGTTCCAGTAGCGCACTCAGGATCTCTGCAAGGGGGGGTTCAATTTTTCACGAAGGGCCGGGCATGCGATTACACAGTTGTTGCGTGCGTAAAAAAAAGTAAATAAAATGCCAAATAATAGCAACATCAATGGTGATGACTTTTTATTATTTTTTTCGGCATTTTGCAAAGACATTAGCTCCACATTATTCTATGACAAAGGAGCAGTTACGGAGTGGGATGGGGGTTAGGTCGGCCTCGGGGGGGGTTACAACCCCCGAACCCTCCCTCCCTCCCTCCCCCCCCCCCCTGTCAGTGTGCCACTGCGTTGTTCATCGCAACAGTTCAGGCGGCAGGACTCTGCAGAAGGCAGTTTCTTCACTGAAACAAACTTACTACAACCACTTTACTTCTGGCGCTTCCACTCTCGCTGCGACCTCTACACGTGCCGCACCTTTAGAGTGAGTGATAAAAACTACATGGATGATAAAAGTGGTGTCTCAGGGCCCCTTTAACAGAAGTGAGGATATGCGCACTTACTAAGAAACCACAGTACACTACAGACTCAATTGACAAATTTACCCGGTGTGATAGAAGTGTGTGACAGCTGTGTTTGGTGCTGTGGCAAAGGCACCGTGGACGAAGTGGCCATGCAGAAACATTGGTTCAGCATGCAAGGCGATGAAGAAGACGACGAGAGGTTGCGGCACACGGCCGCAAAGAGAAAAGACGGAGGGTGGCGCACAGAGCATGCCCGTGAGGCGCCCTGTTGGAGAAGCGAGACGGCGTTTGACGAGGGTGGACGTGGTTGCAAAGCTCTCTGCCGGAATCACGGTCACGTGTAGTCCCGAGCATCTGGCATGCGCCGAGTGTTTGGCTTTGCTTGGCAGCGAGCTCCCGACACCGTCTCCATGCAATGCCCCAACGAGCTGCCGCAGTCACCAACAGCACAGTCAGGTGTAGGCATGAGTGCTGTCCCGCCGGCCCAGATCCCTGCGACCAGGTCCACGACTCTGTGGGGTCTCAGCTCCGCCTGTTTCCTTCACGGAGGTCCAGGAAGACCACTGCTACCGGCATCAAGGTCGGGCGTAGTCCTGCGTGCTGACCTGTTTCTTCAAGTCACGAGTGGCAACGCAACGCTTTCCGTGTCCTCGCTACACGTCATCCTCCTCGTCCCAGTACCTGGCCTGCATCAGCATTGACCACAACGCATCTACGAGCTACAGCCACAATCCCTCTCTCACGCAGATGCTCCTTCTACGTGGACTTCTCCTTCACTAGCCGTCTAGCCTCGGTGAGACTGTTTTGAGGTGTAGGACTTGAGACTCGAATGCTTGTATGTTTTCAGTGTTCGGAGGTGTCGCATTCTTTCCATCATGTTTCTTGTTGTGTGTCTTTGTTCGTTTGTGCTTTGGTAAAGTCCTCACAGAAAGCAGCCTCGCCACACTAAAGAATTTTAGTTTGTGAGGTAACCCGCAATACGCAATGGACTTTCCGTAGAGCAGTATACCGGGTGTAAACAGCACATGCGCAAACATGGCCGACCACCTGGAGCATATGCTGTCCACTTCGAATCTTTCGAGTGGTTGTTGCACGCTCTGTGGCCCTCGAGTTACTAATCGACGGTTGTATTTGCTTTAGTTTCGTATCATGAAGCTTGGACAGTGAAGTGTCCGTGACAATTCGACACCGTTTCTCAGCGTAAAACTGAGATTACCGAGACTGTAGACTTATCGAGTGGCCACCGGAATTTCGGAGGACATAGATCATGCGGTCTTGTTTGTTTTGTCTATCATCCATAGCTGGCGTCACTTGACTAAAAAAGCAATGCTACACGCTATCCAGTATGCTTCCGTGCATACAGTTTACCGGACACATTGAAATTCCCTATTGTTAAACATGTCGCAGTCATCACATACAACGTATGTTCCTCTTTACTGTCTCTCAAGAATCCCATTACACCCAGAAGCAAACATGACGCTCAGTAAGAAAGAGATGCTTATGTGGAAGAAATTACAGATGGTGGATTTTGCAACCTACACGTACTCTACAGCAAGTGGCATCCAGGAGTGTTTAGCTCGGAGTGCAAATTTTGCGATGAGGCACAAAATTTGGTCCACATGATGCGGACATGTCCGACTAAATGTGACATGTTGCGCACTTTACGATCCTCACAGGCTTTGCTCCGTAGCCCGGACCACAACATCCGGCAGGATATCATCAGTCCAGCCATTGCAGCTGCTGCATCTTGAAGGATTCCAGCCGACAGCTAGGAGCAACAGGGGAGACAGACTTCTCTCCCGATGTTTACTGACTGCTGTTTAATAACGCTATTCTCTGTGGTCTAGTGCCTATGGCACTCGGCTGCTGATCCAAAGGTCATGGGATCGAATCCCAGCCGTGGCGGCCGCATTTTGATGAGGGCGAAATGTATTTCCCCATGTGCCCATGTGCCGTCCGATGTCGGTGCACGTTAAACAACCCCAGGTGGTCGAAATTTCCAGAACCCTCCACTACGGCATCCCCTAATCATAGCGTGGTTGTGGAACGTTAAAACCCCAGAAATCAATCAATATCCCTCTCACCGGTCATCCCTGCCCAGGTTCCGTTCAGCTATCCTGTTGATATCCAGGGCTATCTCATTGATGAGGCCCTCCCACTGAGAGTATCTGCAACGTCGTAGGCATAAAAGAAACAATAAGCAGCAGCTTCAACTCAGCGTTGCACTGAAGCACAAGAAAGCTTGAGAGCACTACGAGACGTAATTGCCGTTAAAGTGATGACACACACACACTGAAAGAAGCACAAGCAAAATGATGTGGACAGCTTTTCATCTTTCAGCTTATTAAATCTTTCTTGGGCTGCCTAAATGTGAAAAACTTAGTACGTCTGTCTGTCTATCGGTCACATGGTTCAAATGCTCAGCCGACTCAAACGGGTGGTCAAGACCAACCACAAAACTAGCACTGGTGGCATAGGGTCATAAACGTCAACATGATACAGAGCAGCCGAAACCTTTGAAACTTTGAAACTTTATTGATTTCAAACATTCCATCATTTGGTATGCTGAGGGCCTGTTTGAGGCAACGTATACGGTAAAACCTCGCTATAACGAAGTTGAAGGGGGAGTTGTAATTACTTTGTTATACAGTAAAACCTCGTTATAACAAAGTTGAAGGGGGAGCTGTAATTACTTTGTTATAACCATTAGTTCGTTATAGCCAATATTGATGTCATCTATGGGAATTTCAAGGGGAATTTCGAGTGCTTTGTTATATCCAATAGTTCGTTGTAACAAGGTTCTACTGTATTAGTTAGTTATAGCCAATATCCACGTTGTCTACGGGAATTTCGATTGCTTCGTTATGTCCCGGTTTGTGATAACGTGGTTCTGCCGTACGTACATAATCGTGATCTGCAGTGTTCACTTAATTAAGAATACACACTGAACTTGTTTTTACATTAGTAGACGAAAAATCAACGCATTGTAAATGGTGTCAAAGAGAAGCTACTGCTTGTCGCGGGAGCCCGAAATGGCAAAATAGCTACTTTCCGGTTTCTCTCTCCTGCCCTTCCTAGGGCGCTAGCTTTTGTACATGCTCGTGCCTTGAAAAATAAAGGGGCAGGTCTACAGTGCAGATAGTGTAGACCTGTGCGCTGCCGCCACCGCCGAGTAAATTGCGGTATGCCGCCAGTGCCGTCCAACAGATGCGAGAGCAGCGTGAACGGCGCAAATTTGAATTGAATTCAGCAAAACTTCCATTGCATCCTTTAGGAGAGGAGTGAGAGTGGAGGGGAACAGTGTGAGCGGAGGGAGGGGGAGAAGACAGGTTGTTACATATCAGCGGTGGCAGAAGAATGTCTTCTTTCGACGTCATTCTCAGCGAAGCAGGCAGATATGCAGGCATTTATTTTTGTTTACATGGGTTGTGAAAAGAATATACAGCTGACAGGTCGGAATTTTCTCTGTTTGAATAAACATCCAACATGCTAATTCAGAAATATTTTGGTGCAATATGCAGTGTGCATTTAATAATGGCCGTTCGAAATCCTAGCTTTCTTGTGCTCCCGAAACGACCACGCGTCACCACAGTCTGGTGCAGTACCAGGCACTATTCACTGACGTGTAAGTGCCATCAACTGAAGGCACAAAAATGTAAACATATTGTTAACTTTCATTTCCTCTAAAATAAAAGATTTATAAGAAAGCTACAAAGTAATATAATCGCTGAGCCCCATCCAAAGCTGCCATACGCAAGAAAAGCTGGATTGCTTTGCCATGGCCTCCGAGAGTGTGCCAATCTCAGAGGCGATGGCAACTAAGGTGATGCCAGCTGCAGAATCGAAGGGAACAAGCACTGGGAAATTGAAGCCGCGTTTTTACTGCTCTGAATCAACCCGTATGGTGCAACGAAACAATGTAAAATATAGGTTGGAAGGCCAGGATTCCGAATACACACATGCGCTGATGTGTCACCAACGCATGTGCCATCCAACTTTCTTTACTGCAATAAAGATCTGTATTGATTCACTGGTAACCTGATACTTGCTCCCGGCAAGAATCTCTCACGTAGCCGTGGTTCATATCTGTGAACCTGGTACAGTAAAACCTCGCCATAACAAAGTTGAAGGGGGAGCCGTAATTACGTAATTACTTTGTTATAACCATTAGTTCGTTATAGCCAATATTCATGTCATCTATGGGAATTCTAAGGGGAATTGCGATTGCTTCGTTATATCCGATAGTTCGTTATATCCGGGTTCGTTATAACGAGGTTATACTGTAGTGTGCAGGTGGGTGTACCACTTAGCTTTCCGTTTCTTTTAGTTGAAATAATGCTGCCTCATTCATCAAACAAGACAGCAGCCAGTCCTACACAGGATGTGTTCCTTTCATTCCTCCTTCATGTGAGTCACGTTGGCAGCAATTATGCCTCTGTAGAAAATATCACTTTGAAAAAAATAAGTCCTTTGGGAACTTCATCACTTACTTGTATGCCTTCCAGTATCTTATGTAGCCGCCCAGCTGCTCATCCGCGCCCATTCCTAGGAAGACAATCTGGAACAGAGGAACACAGCAGACGCAGACTTCAGTAAGGCTTCAATTCCTACATGAATACAATGGACTGACGTTTCAGACATTTAACTTTTTTTTTATACACACCTGGTAATTGTTACCTAATTGGAACAGTGAAGAATTCAGTGGGCAATGTGGCAAAGACTGAACTCTCAGTGAGGCGTTTAGTTGGGCGAGTTAGTTCATGACTTTGGAACGAAAAACCGCAGTGCAAAGTGACAAAAGTACAGACAGGTACGTGGCACTGGCAATACTGAACTCTTTATTACAGTGAAAACTTGTGCACTGCAAGACAAAGTGCTGACAGTGCATGGTAACGGTGAGTTCAGTCGCCAGTTGTTGATATGAGCCCCTTAGGTGAAACGCATCAGCTTTCGTACGTGGGTCACCGTACACTCCAGTGTTATTGCTGGTATACTCACACAAGCACCAAAGTGCATTCAACTACGTTATTAACTCTATTGTAATGCAAGCCTTTTTTTCTTAATTTTCTCTGCCCAAAAGTGACCCTTGCATCATAATCGAATAATGAAGTTCAAGTTGGCTAACAAGCACAATGACGTGCCAAATTCCATTTCACAATCTATGTGAGCCAAATGCCATTTGGACACACTGCAAGCCAATAATTATCTGTTTTGTTTCTGTGATGGCATGTACTTTGCATTAGCTCCTATGTCATTGTGTGTAGTTGTTCTAGGTGGCTTTGATGTTTTGATGACTCCTGTTCAGTTTAGGGTTACCGACTTCAGGTTTAGGGTGACGAACTTTAGGGTTCAGTTTAGGGTTACCAAGCTGGGAAGACAGCAAGGTGGGGGGGAGGGGGGGGGGGTATGAGGGGTAGGTTTGTGATAAGAGCTTTTGTATTGTCATAAACATCCTTGCATTTTATGCAGAAGTTTAAACTTCACCGGAAGCTCTGCCCACACAAGCTCAACATGCATCCTGCTCTCTCATCCCTCAACAATCTCTAGTACGAGTTGGGCACACATAAGGGACATGGACAAAAGGAAGGGACATACACACATTGACACTACTAACAACAATGGTTTATTTGCTTCACCTGCTGACCTAGAATAACCTACCAACAAGCCTGCATCGCCACCATCGTCGTCGCCAAAACAGGGAACAACATCCCCATTTGGTCACCAGAATTTAATGAAAAAGGAAAGAAAATTCAAATGCTAACAAGAGGTCAGGCAGCGTGGGAAACATTTGAGGAAGGCCACCCACTTAAAGCTGCAGGTGACCACACGTTTGCAGACTTGACCATCATGGCATAAAAAGTGCTGCACTTGCTGTAAAGTTCATCGCAGTCAACATTCAGACTGGCGACCTTGACAGCACAGACAAGTGCATCAAAGCAAAGCTCTTGCTTTAGTTTCAGTAATAACTGACAGTGTTCTAAGTGCCAAAACAGGTTATGATTCTGAGGCAAGGCCTGTAGTGGAGGGCTGACACAATGACACAATGAATGTCCTCGTTGATATTTGAAACAAAAGCTTCACTTAGAAAAGTTCCGTAGCACAGTGTTATAGTGAAACTTACTTTAAAGGGCCCCTAAACCACCAAGAGGTCGAAATTTAGTTGTGGTGTTGCTTTTGTACCGGTGTCCGCAAGAAACACGTAGCCGCAAGAATTTTTCGAAACGGTGCAGAAATGGCCGAGTTACACCCGTTTGATTATTAAAACGCGGCGCTTGCTTGTTTCACTCTCTCCTGCGCCCGCCGGCCGCTTGCCAGTGCCACCTCCTCGCCGAGTGCTCCTCCGAATGTCACGTGACATACATCGCCGATGACGCGCATCCGGTTGACTTGCCTCCGCTGGGCTCCCGCGTTCGCGCAAATGTCTCGTTGGTGCTGTGCCAACGCTCTTTGTTAGCTCTATTCGTCGTGTTCTGACAGTTGCTGCAGTTTCTAGTCGGCTGTACCTCACTTGCACTTGCGTAGCGTAGCGCATTTACGAATTCGCACGCGAACACCACTCGAACGACACACGACGAGGAAAACAAACAGGCAGGGAGCGCGTGCATTTTCTAGCAGACTAACCGGAAGTCGACGTCCTCCTTCGACCAATAAGCGGAGCTCGGACTCTTTTGACGTCAGCAAAAACCACAATGTCGTCACGGCTAACTTTGGCATGCCGGAACTGGCCGGAGAGGCGCACGGGATTGTTTTTCGAGTTTGTAGCGCGCCCGCGGCGCGTAGTGCTGCCGCGTTTGACATCGTTCAACGCGACGGCATTTTCAACTTGATGCGCGTGCTAACTTGAAATGTTAAAAAAAATGTCGGGTGTGGTTTAGGGGCCCTTTAAGACAAGCCACTTCTATTCATCTTCCAGTAAAAAAAAGTCACAATGATAACCCTTGTAGAACAAAAGATATTGCTCCACCAATGCAGGGAGGTCATGATAATTTTCATTTTGACAAATTGAGGAAAAACGCTCAATTTTTTGCCCTAAACTTGAGGGCCTGACGTGTGTTGTAGGTTCCTTAAAGCAGAGTAATTATTGAATTTGGCTATGAAAATTTGTGAATAGGTGTGGAATGACTCTAGGAACGTGAATATTTCATCAACAAAAACTCCATTTTTTGTCCAATTTTCAGTCCTGAAGTGCCACGTCCCCCCCTAAGACCAGCTGGCATTCTTTGCACCGAAATCAAAGTAGACAGGTGTGTTTTGCACTTCACTTCTACCGAAATGTCACTGCCGTGGACAGGATTTGGTCCTGCAACCTAAAGTTCCGCAAGCCAACACCTATCCACTAAGCTGCCAGTACGCTGCTTTAGACCCAGAACAGAATGGCAAACGAGCTGAAAGTTTAAGTCACTTTCCTAGCCTCACATAAGCTGTGGAAGTAGTATTCGGAGCTCAATCCGGCACATATCGCTGTCTCGATGTGGGCAAGTCCGGACTCGGGGCTCGACACATGAAAATGCGGGCCAGTCCTGCAAAACCTAGGAGGGTCGGTAACCCCACTTCCAATGACCCTGGCTTGGCAATGCATTGTGCTCGCACAATAGCCATTGCAAAAGGTGTGCTAGGAGTTGAAGAAATCAGCAGATCAGCTGCTACCCGATGCCTCAGTGAGAACACACTGACCATCCTGCAGATGGCAGCTCCAGTGAAGCTCCTTTCTTCTTTTTTTTCATGCGAACACGGCTGAAAATGTTTCCATGTACCTCAGTGATTGATTTCTGGGGTTTTACAACTCCAAACCACTCTATGATCATGAGGGGTGCTGCATTGGAGGGCTGTGGAAATTTCGACCACCTGGGATTCTTTAACATGCATCGACATCGCACAGTACGCCGGCCTCAACATTTCACCTACATTGAAGTTAAGACGCAGCGGCCAGAATTCGATCCCGCAACCTTCGGACCTGCAGCCGACTGCCATAACCACTAAACGACCGTTGCAGGGCTTCTGTGGGCCTTGCCTAGGCAGCCACTTCAAATCGCTGCTGCACGACTCTAACTTCACCACAGAATGGCAAAACCACATCGTGGCGGCCAGTGCTGAATGGATACAGTTGAAAATGAGCAATGTCACTCGGCAGGTGGGTATCCCGTAAACGAAGCATCACGTGGGTGGGTGTGGATGTTCGTGTGTGTCATGAGTAAGAGGGGCCCACAAACACAGGCCACTAGGCCAAACGGAGAGATCGGCGAAGTGGCGCGGCAAAGCACGCGCAGTGGACACGTCGGTGTTCACAATTGGATGTCAGCGGGCTCGCGGCACGCGACCCGAGGAGAGATCGGTGTTCGGGAAGGCTGAGGTGGCATTCTCTGCGCGGCACCGGTCGACGAAGGGTGTCTGGCCAGCTACGGTCTGGTGACGAGGAGACGAGGGCGTCGGGCTCCGGGGTGCCGGCGATCTGGCTGACGATCGAGAACGGACTTCGGAGTGGCAGCGGCCGAACTTCAGCAGTTCCCGGCGTACCCGCAGCGCTCCACCTTCGCCGGCAGAACGGGACGACCGGCAGAAGAATCGCTGCAGAGGGCCGGTCATGGTTGGAGACCGAGCACTACATATGAGGAGGCCTAGGCTGGGCTAGGCCTAAGCGGTGACCCGCCACGTCGCAGGCGAAGCAAGGCGGCGGACAAGGACGGACCTTGCATGAGCGGCGGCCACCATCAGCAGCATCTTCGACGACAGCGACAGGACACGACCCACCAGAGAGCTTCGACTCTGAACCACACCACGTCGAACGCCCAACGTAAGAGCGTCCAACTTCAGTTGAACGGCTAGCAGCTGACGCGCACGTAAACGCGAGGCCCAGTGTTGACAGACTCCCGTTGGAACTGCGCCCAACGCGGAGGTTCTGTAGATTGGCTGTTTAGTTTGTTAACCTAACTTGTTTTAGTTTTCTCTTTGTGTGCGGTTCGATGTGTATTCGTACTTTGAGTGTCTTGGTGTGTGTTTTATAAAGTAACGCCTTTGTTGTTTTTTGTTAACGCTTCTCGCCTCTCGTCTCCGTCACTCTCTCTCAATCCATCGGAGCAAGCGCTCCCGAGATCCGCACACACAAACTCGTGACAATAATTGGCGAGCCTCTGCCAGGATTAACATCTCCAGGCCCAGTCACGAATGATCGTCGGGGGTTGCGAAGATGGATTGGGAACGTTTGGCAGAGATAGCGAAGAGCAGGAACTTACGTGGCAAAGACGCGTTGAGGTTTTTTGAAGAATGCCAGCTCCAACGTGAACGGGAGCGCGAACTAGAGCATGAAAGAACCGTAGCTATGCTAAAGCAACAAATAGAGGAGGTTGAAAGAAAGTTCAAGTATCAGAGTAAGGAGGAGACATTATGTTTAAATTTGCCAGTAGTGCAATCAGTCGAAATCGGTGAACATGAGGCGGAAGTTATCGAAATTCCGGAAATTCAGGCGAGTCAGGAGATCGTCTCGGTGGAGTCGGAGGAGTGCGGCGCGGTTACCGCAAGTCTAGAGGAGCTCGAGTCGGAGGTTGAGGATGCGGGCGTAGGCGCCCAAGAGTTTATTGATGATGCGGGCGTAGGCGCCCAAGAGTTGAACACAGAAGAGGAAGGGGACGCGCAGTCGGTGCAGGACCACTGTGAGGGCGTTGCAGGTTGCTGCAACCATATAGTTAAAGGAATCTGTTCCGACGCGTGCCTCATATTGAAGGATCTGAAGCTTAGTCAGGATCTGGGTGACGAAAGTGCCAAATTAGAGCGCCAGCGCAGTGTAACGGTAGCTGGCGATGATACTAGCAGAGATAAGCGTAGGCTGGTACATAACAAGGAGGATACCTTAGCGGAGCTAAAGGTAGTTCAGAAAGTTGACGGAGTGTGTATTGCAGGTTGCTGCAAACTGAGTTTTGACGGGGTCCATTCTGATGTGTGCCCCACAGTGAAGGACGTGACATCGAGTCACGATCCGCGCGACAATTGTGCCGTTCTCGAGAGCGAGCACTGCGAAGGTGAAGTCCGCTATCAGAGCGGTACAAGCGGGGGTGAGGCGGTTACAGTTGAGGAAAAGGCAGACGCGGACGCTGCCAACGGATTCCTTGGCGCTAAGGCGCATCGGAGAACACGCGTTCCGAAGAAGCGAAATGTGAGGGAAGGAAGCATGTTGATTGAGCGTCGATCAAGTAGACGCCATGCAGAAGTCGGTAGCCAGAGGCAGCGGAAGAAGCGTAAACGCAAGGTACTGTGTGAGAGGCGTTCCATGAGAGCCAGAACGAAGAAACGCCGCGGCCTGGCTAATCGTTTGCGACCGCGTGCAGGAGGTGGACGCGCGAGAGAGAATGTTTCGAAGGAGCGTTTGACCATGAAAGAGGGCAAACGCAGGGGCTGCGCCGAACGTTTGGAAAGATGTGCGGCAAGATCGGGACGCACGAGAGGAGTTCGGAAGAGAGGTGCAAAGCGCAGATCGAAGAAAAAACGCTGCAAAATATTCGGCGGTGTCAAGGAACGCGGTGGTCGTACTGAGTGTTTGAGGGAGCGGGCAACAGCATGGAGGCGCACGGGAGAGTTGAGCAAGACGCCGCATGGGCGAAGGACCGGAATTAAGGCAGAGAGGTTCTTTCTCTGGCCACTAAAGAAAAGAAAGCGGATTTAGCGAATGATGGCTTCTAAGGGAAATGAACAGTGACAGGTTAAAGGAAATAGATAGACACAAGGAAACAGCAGAACAGGTAAAGTAGGCAGTGCTGGAGAGAAAATTCAATAATTTAAAGCGATAGGGAAACTATTGTCTTTGCTAAAAGTGGGTAGAGAAATGGTGATTTAAAAGGACCAGGAGCAGATGATGGCATAGAAAAACAAAAAACCGGAGGTCTTAAGGAATATTAGTTTTTGAAAGGAAAGAGAACGTGTTGATTGCCAAGCTTGTATATAGAGGTAGTGGAGAAAGCAAAATAGCAAAGGTTAATAATTAGGAAGTTCGCATAGATCGGAACGATAGAGAGAGGAAAGAAAAAGTATATGTGTTGTTAGCTAGTGTTGCGAGAAGGACTGCTGTGTGGTATGTCGTACGTTGGGAGAGCAGAGTGTGCTTCCGTGGTGGAGTGTACAGCATGTATAGTTGTGTGTTGGTAGGGACCTGGTGTATTGATATACTGTATGATAGTGATAGGGTATAGGGCAGTGATAGTGACATAGTGTTACAGTGTGTTGATATTGTGAAATACTGATTTAGTGTATTGATGTAGTGTATCATAGTGCGCTGTTCAGTGGACACAAACTCGGACTGAACAAACATTACCTTTTGTGCGTGTGAACATTGTGTGGAGTGATTACTGTTAGTGTTGTGTGTGGTGACAACCAGAGACCAAAAGTTGTATGAAGGTGTGTCAGTGTAGGCGTGAAGAGTGTGGTGGTGACCAGTGCTACGGTGGGCCCAAAATTAAAGGCATCATAAGTTTATTTACAAGAAAGAGAAGATTTGGCAAGGTACCGAAGAATTCAGGAGAGGAGGAGGAAGCAGTTTTTTAGGAAAAAACTCTTAAAAGGGGGGCCAATGTCATGAGTAAGAGGGGCCCACAAACACAGGCCACTAGGCCAAACGGAGAGATCGGCGAAGTGGCGCGGCAAAGCACGCGCAGTGGACACGTCGGTGTTCACAATTGGATGTCAGCGGGCTCGCGGCACGCGACCCGAGGAGAGATCGGTGTTCGGGAAGGCTGAGGTGGCATTCTCTGCGCGGCACCGGTCGACGAAGGGTGTCTGGCCAGCTACGGTCTGGTGACGAGGAGACGAGGGCGTCGGGCTCCGGGGTGCCGGCGATCTGGCTGACGATCGAGAACGGACTTCGGAGTGGCAGCGGCCGAACTTCAGCAGTTCCCGGCGTACCCGCAGCGCTCCACCTTCGCCGGCAGAACGGGACGACCGGCAGAAGAATCGCTGCAGAGGGCCGGTCATGGTTGGAGACCGAGCACTACATATGAGGAGGCCTAGGCTGGGCTAGGCCTAAGCGGTGACCCGCCACGTCGCAGGCGAAGCAAGGCGGCGGACAAGGACGGACCTTGCATGAGCGGCGGCCACCATCAGCAGCATCTTCGACGACAGCGACAGGACACGACCCACCAGAGAGCTTCGACTCTGAACCACACCACGTCGAACGCCCAACGTAAGAGCGTCCAACTTCAGTTGAACGGCTAGCAGCTGACGCGCACGTAAACGCGAGGCCCAGTGTTGACAGACTCCCGTTGGAACTGCGCCCAACGCGGAGGTTCTGTAGATTGGCTGTTTAGTTTGTTAACCTAACTTGTTTTAGTTTTCTCTTTGTGTGCGGTTCGATGTGTATTCGTACTTTGAGTGTCTTGGTGTGTGTTTTATAAAGTAACGCCTTTGTTGTTTTTTGTTAACGCTTCTCGCCTCTCGTCTCCGTCACTCTCTCTCAATCCATCGGAGCAAGCGCTCCCGAGATCCGCACACACAAACTCGTGACAGTGTGGAGCAACAGTTTTTCCCTCCAGTGGACAACCTGTCTTGCGAAAGCGCAGGATGTTCAAGGAAGATTACTGGAATTTCAGTGCTTTCTAATTGATGGCAACAAAAAGCCATCCATTGTGCTACTTTCATGGTTTTAGTTTCTTCCTTGCTGGATGCCAAGAAAAGTCGCGCTTCGGTTTGTGCAAGCACTCTCGTAAGAATAATTAAAAGCACTCACAAAGGAATGCACACATTCAAGCACGGTTTGCACCGAGTGATGACAGGCGTTTTCGTTGAAGAAACACAGAGCACTGGAACGGAACACCAATATTCAGGGTTCTCTTTTAGGGGCGAAGCTCCTTAAAGCGGCACCCATTCGTCCCTCGTCGTAGTCGTAGTAGTGCATAACCAGTCTTACACTTTGACCTCCAAGGTGGTGCCAGTGGGAGATTTCTCCTGTGCGTTGTTGAACAATAAAAAATTCGCAGCGTGCGCGTTAACTAAAAGCCGAATTCTTCTGTCTCTCATTCCCCATTAGCAGCCATTTCGTGCGTCCCCGATGTATGTAGTAGTAGTAGTAGTAGTTAGTAGTAGGTAGCCACCGGCGCGTGCCTGCTGGAGCGCACGCACGCGCCGAGGGCGAGCGCGTGGCACCTGGCGCTCGCCCTCGCCGCGAGCGCCGGGAGCCACGCGCTCCCCGGCAAACTCGACACTGCCCCGGCAAACGCGAGAGACAACGTTGGCGCAGGCAGCGTCTCCTAGCGAGTTTCTTGATTGAGAAATACCGACTGCTCGCGTTGGAGAACGGCAAAACCCATATATATATATATATATATATATATAATATATATATATATATATATATATATATATACACACACACTGGATCTTGACTTGCAATGAAGTGCCGGTGGGAGATTTCACTTGTGCATTGTGCATAGTTGAACCGTGAGGATTCGTAGCATGCGCGTTAACTAAATTAATCCGGAACTCGGCACGATCTACGATGCACATCCCGAGCTTCGCCCACTCATCATCATTCACTCCGTGGATATGCTGTAATTTTTTTTTTTTAATTCTGGGTAGAGGTGCGCGAATATCTGAAATTCCGACGTGAATCGAATATTTTCCATATTCGAAACATATTCGATTCAAAAAATGCATGTTCGAATATTCCCGAATAGTTGAAATTCGCCAAATATTCGGCAAAAGCGGCGACTATTTGAGAGCGGCAACAAAAGCACAAACACACCAGTACTGAACGACAACTGATCATGATAACAGATCTTCACCCATCTGATCGGCATCGCGTGTAAATCAGCGATACTGTAAGATAGGTACATTATCCAAGCGCGCGCGCCGCTGTTTCGTGCCAGCGTGGGAACGCGAACTACATTGCAGCGATGCGAAGTGCGCTTCACTTGATCAAATGCAAGCAGTGTGCTGTCGCAGCATTGATCTAACCCAACACTCACCGCAGTCCCGCAGTCCTGTATAGTCAGAAGAGTGGGTACGAAGAACGCTCCGACAGAAAAGAAGCACGCACGGCACAACAAGCGCCTTCGCGGTGGTGAACGCGCGAGCGGTCAGTGCATTGCACGCAACTAGGCTGGGAGGACCGGCGCCATGTGGCATCAACTACGTTTTGATAACAAAATCACAAGAGGTGCCGGTTCTCGCGCCATAGAAGGCTGCTGTACGCGGCACGCACATCAGATGGGCCGCTCGACGAAAGAGACGGAGTTTCTTCCGTGCTATGAAAAAATAAAGAAAGGCCTTGTCGTGAGTGTTTTACCGTCGCTGCGTTGGCACCGCGAGATCATGGACAACTTTGCATCGCCATCGCAAACTTCTTCCGCGTAATAAATGCACCCCTCCCAACTTTGAACCCCTGCAGACCCGCAAATGGCCACGCTGTAGCTTTCCAATGTCACTCAATCCACGATGTTCAGGCGCCTTTCGGTGTGGCAATTCCTGCGTCCCGATAAAACTGCCGCGCGTTGCCGCGTGCAAGCAGCGATAACATCGTTTGCTCGCACTGCTGTATTCCTTCGCGCTATCGCAATTCCTTTACACTGCTCGCTGTGGCTTGTTGCACAGGCTGGTGCTGCTAAGCCTAAGCATGGTTAGAAAAAAACAACCGAAAAAAAAGAACAGAAAAAAAAAATGATGCATTGTGCCATTTAGCCAGATTTTTGAAAATTGAGGGGCTCACTGTGCACATAGAGCACCACTTTTGTCACCAAGTATCATTCGGATCACAGAGGCGGACAACATCACTGTGACAAAAATGTCTGGCGATAAGCTGCATTCACAAACATGGTGGGTAATGCACTTGCATGTGCTTGCTCAGCTGCATATACAATGTGCAAAAGCCATTCACAACAAAGACAAGTTGCAAGTCAGCCCTTGGTGTCTCTTTTTGTACTTTTTTGAAGATGCACTCACCAATGTTCCATAAGTGAACTTTCGTGCCCTCCAAATTCTAATGTAATGGCAAGGACACCACCTACAGCTTTAGGTTGGGCCAAATTCTGATTGCTTTATTCAAAGTGTGATACACCGAAATGCCCTCACTGTACAGCCATCCAGCCAAGCTCAGTGATATTCATTACGTTGCAAAGAGAAAGCTGAATTCCATGCGCTGTGGAAAGCAGAATGTTGATTTTAAGAACTCAGAGTAAAGCTTCTGTAACCTATACTGACTGTCACTTCTGACAACAGGAAGAGACACTCATCCCAAACATTCATTTATCGTCTCCACTCCACAACTCTGTCGATCACTGCCTTGCAAATGCAAGCGCTCTCACACCTCCATTGCCCTACTTGCACCATTACACCTTCCTTTGGGCAACTTCACTAAAACACGCATTTGACTTCGAACAGCCATGCCCAAACTGACCTCACGTGCTCTTGGTGTGGCTACGCTGTCCAGTTGCTCCTCCAAAGGCATAACCAGTGGTACCGTATTTTTTATATGATTGTAGGTTGACCCTCCCAACAAATCGCAAGTATAAACAAAAAAAAATTACCCCATCTCCCCGAAGGGGACCATGGGGTGATGCGGAGCATCGCTGGGAGTTTCAACGGTGCATTTAACGGCGGTGTTTACAGGTTTGCAGTGTTTTCGGTGTTACCTTTGCGGTGAACCTTGCATGTTATTACGTTGTTAACTTGGATCGTAACCACGCATCGCGTGACCGTTGTCAGAGTGTGGGTTGATGCTGACGCGTACTTGCGTCAACCCACTGGCTGACGGAACTGTTGCTTCCATCACACAACACCACCAACTTATTTCATCGGAGAAGGAGGAGATACTACTGAAGCGAAGCGTGCGCGCTCTCTCTACCCGCTTTATTTATTGCAGCAGCTGTTGGAGAGAGGGAAGGGAGAGGAGAGTCGCGCATGCGTAGTGTGAGTGCGGACGCCGGACGCGTGACATACCAGCGAGCGAGATATGCTCCACATCTAAAACGAGTGGCAGTATAGTTTCGGTTTTGATTGTAAGTCGACCCTCCAACTTTGGATTTCAAATTTCACCAAAATGGGTCGACTTACAATCATGTAAATATGGTACCTTTATGTCAAATGCAACGTCACTGCAATAAGCTTAGAATATAATGGTGAGCTGCAGGAGTGCCCCCTATCTTACCCTTGCTGGGCTCACGTAGGGGGCGTCATCGGACCTTTCAGCACCCGAGATCTTTCCACGGCCACGAGCGGCAAACCACAGAGCACAGCCAAGGCTGTCGTCCAGCCTGGTGTTCAGTGGGTAGATCAAGTTGCGAATGTGGCTGGTGCTGTAAGAGAAAGGCAAAAATGAAGGTCTGTGCAGCTTTCAGAGAGAAAAGTGCAGTGATTATTCAGGATCGTTCAAGACTCCATCAAAGCTTTTCTTGGCAGTAACCAGTGTAGCATTTCTTTACGATACACGGAGAGTTTCCTACAAACAGCAGTTTCCTAGACACTGCAGAGAGCTTCGCTGTCCTAAAGACACAAACATTATATTGGAAATATCCAGCCTTTCTGAGACTTTCTTGTAAAGTTGGAACCTCCTATTACATTCTCAGGGCTGTGTTTTCCAAGCTGTTACAGCCAATAGGGAGATTTAGCGTGTCTGGTAAAACGTATACGCAAAGGCCTACTGGATACCGGATAATGTATAACATTATTTTACAGTTAAATGGCACCACCCATGAGTGATAAACAGAACAAGCAAGACCGTGTGATCTATGTCCTCCGAAATTCCGGCGGCCACCCGCTAGGCCTATAGCCTCGACAATTTGAGTGTCACGCTCACAAACGGTGCCGAATTGTCACGGATGCTTCACTGTCGATGCTTCATGATACAAGACTAAAGCAAATACAACCATCAGTTATTAACGCAGGCGTATAATGGATATTGTGCTCACCTACTGCAGTTTACAGTATGTGTTGTGTGACCACCGCCTACTCCTCCCATCTCCCATGCAATAGGGTGCACTCACCTCCAATTTACCTCCCTCTACCTCAGCCCTTCCTGCTGATGCACCCGAATAGGACATAAAGCAGTGCCTGTCCAGGAATGTGTGCATGCTCTAAGGAGGTGTAATGCCATGCAGAGGTTGTTAAGAGCATACAACGAAAGGGGCTTTCTCTAGCTTGAACTCCACGCTAGTCAAACAAGTTTTATGACCCTGAAGCAATTACAAATAACCATTGTTCCACAGCATGACTTAAAAGTGGCAGTAAGAAACAAAAGAACTGGTGGCACCTCACTAAGGTGCTCGTTAACGTAAGGTCAAATGGTGCAATAACGAAAGCAAAATGGAAGTACACAAGGTGTGACTCACCGCTGACTCTGCAGCTCTTCTCTAGACACATCTATCTGCAAATACAACCATGAAACCATTTGTATTTCACATAATCACAATTTACAAATACAGCAGGTGCTTGTTTAGACTTAGAACAACATAAGCATGCTTGTTTGGCATTCCATAGACTCAATGAAAAAAAGTCCCCTTAATATTAACAGCCTCCCAGGTAGGTACAGTTCTGTTAAGAGTAACTGTAGCTACTGCTGGCTTATTGTTGCCCTCCCCCCACCTCTCCCCTTGCCAGAAATGCAAAAGCATGGTAGATAAGCAAAGCAACTCTAGTACCGAGCAATAAAACAACCTATTACACACAGGCTTCCAAGGTTTAGGGCCACTTCCATTCTCTGAAATTACTGGCCTTCAGGGAGAGCGCAACAGAACAGGAACCTTTGTCCTTTTGTTGTCTCCCGGCGTTCATCTGTTCCCAGTTCAAATTAAAGCTAGAGCCTGTGTACACAAAGTGACCAAGGCACCCAGCAATAAAACCCTCTTCAGGGGACACCAGGAAAAGAAAAAGATAAAGAAAGAAACAGAAGCCAGGAAAAGATAGAAAGAAAATACCCAGTCCTAACTTCCGGTGCCAGGAGTAAAGAAAAGAGAACAAAACAAAAAGTGGGCACTACAGATCCACCCTGCAAGGAGGGTCAACATGGAGGGAAATTAGAAAAAAGAAAAAGTGAATGCTTCCTTGTAGGAACAGCAACAGGGTGTATACAATAGACCTTCTGCCTGCTCTGCTGAGGGATGCATGAGGACCAGGAAAACTGCCATGAAGAAAGAGGGGGCCTGAGTCACGGAGAAAGAAGTATTAGAGGAGAGGAATCTGCTAGGCTGAAGGAGTGAGAGCAGCGGCCCGTTGATGTAACGGCCGGGCGAGGAGGACACTGTGTTTTCTCCACGCCATGACAGATGACATTTCCTGCATGTTGCCATCGTTAACGTGTCATCGTATGGATGCGATGTATAAATATACAAGTGTTGACTGTGTCAACAAGTCACTACAGAGCTGCCCCCCTGAAAATGAAACCGAAAGTGGCTTTTTTGTGCCAAGCATATGAAAATATAATGATTGCATTCAGAGGCACCAAAGTACTCTATTTAGGGTTCTTGGCATTGGCGCTTTTATTTACAGCAATAATACGAATATGTCTAAAATTTGTCTCGGTACTGCTTTAAGTCGTGGAAGCAACGGGAAATGATAACCAAGTATTAGTTTGAAAGTCTTGTGAAAACATGAACTGTGTTCGAAGTGACACCGTCCACCAAGTAAATCACCTAACAATGAGGCAAATGGTATTATCATTAACACCTTGCAACAGGGGCTTTTGTTGTTGTTTGGTTTAAAGTCCCAAAACCAGCTCTGATTATGAGAGACGTCGTAGTGGAGGGCTCCGGGAATTTTCGGCCACCTGGGGTTCTTTAACGTACACTGACATCGCACAGCACACGGGCCTCAACATTTCGCCTCCATCGAAATGCAGCCGCCGCGGTCGGGATTCGATCCCACGACCCTTGGATCTGCAGCCGAGTACCATAGCCACTAGACCACCGTGGCGGGGCAAGTCTTTCGTGGTCTGTTTAATTTGTAGCGTGGCCATATCGAAATAAGGGTTGATCAGAAAGTGAAAACATGGCACCGTGCTCATAAAGGACCCCTCGTACAAGATACAGAAACTGCTCCCTGAAGCGTGTCTCTTATGACAGGTTTCAACTGTACAATGAAGCTATTTTTTTAATTGGATGACTTCATTCAATGGGACTAGAGCACTACAAAGACAAAAAGAAAAGAAGGATTACTTCAACGAGGTTCCATTTGTGCTCTGGAAAAGCAGCCCGGAGCTCCTCGATGCCCTGCCTAGCAGTGACACGGTCGGGGGTGTCGTAGGACTTCACGTAGCGCTTGGTCTTGCCCGAGCTGCCGGTCACCTGAACTTCATGCTCAAAGGCCACATTCAGCAGGTCTATGGGGCAGCGCTTGGGGAGGAACCTGCAGTGTGACAGCAAAACGTGCAAGAAACAAAGGCATTGCTTGTACTTCTGTGGCTTAAAAGAAACATTGCCTGCTTATTTGACTGTTAATGGAAATTGTTAATTATACAGCAGTGTCATTGAATTACATCAGTAACCAGCCAACCCTGATCACACATCATCTTAGAGTGCGCTCACGAACTTGTAACCGCACTCTTCCTTGTGACGCCGGGATTTTTCCCTTATTTGTTTCTCGGGGCACACAGTAACATCGTACAAATCTCTGGATGATTTCAGTGAAACATTTAGCTGCCAGCATTTATATGTGCATAGAGAAAAAGCCCTTCTCACACTTAGCATGCTTCACCGTACAACACTGTTGTACAGTGGCAAAGTGAACTATGAGTGTTTTGCGGTGTGGTCTCGTCAAGATAATGATAAGCTGAATCGTAGATAATGTCTACAGTTCAGCTTGTTACCCCACCCTTATTTTTTTTTCTGCAGCAGTGCTATTTTGATGCCTATATTTTTCTTCAGTGGACAAAGGTGGTAGCACTATGGCCTTTGTGGGAAAGCTAGCTGAAGTTCCCCAAGGCCAGCTTTAAAACCACTGTCCTTTGTTACTTTCTCTTCAGAGTTAGAGCTCATGTTTGGAAGGCGGCAGAATTTCATTGCTTCTAGGCACCAGCACCGGGCACATCCAGCAGCCAGACTTCACGGTTATAACCAATAGTGAGGCACAAGGGCAGTGTTCAATGAGGGTGAGTTCACCACAGAAAACACACAAAGGTTTATGCTTTACGGTCCAGCAACTCATCACTGTCATAACCAGTATATTGGTAAAAGTGTTATTTCTATTTGCGGCTTAAACTGTATCTGCATACAGGTTAGACCACTTATAATGTAAGTCAGCAGAATTACGAATATCCACGTGGAATCGCCTTGCCACTTGACCTGTCTATACATAGCCTTTGCAAGCGAACTTCCTCCCCTGCCTTTTCCTGCACCAGAATAAAGGGGTCATGTGATAAATATGTATCAATACCAGAGTATCAGGGCCCATTGGAATGGGTGTCAACTGTATGTATCAATAGAGCCGATACCCATTACATATGCAGTAAAACCTCGTTATAACGAAGATGAAGGGGGAGTAGTAATTACTTCGTTGTAACCATTAGTTCATTATAGCCAATATCAATTTCATCTATAGAAATTTCAAGGGGAATTGCGATTACTTCGTTATATCTGTTAGTTCGTTATATCTGGGTTCACTATAACGAGGTTCTACTGTAATTCGACATGACAAATATCGACAATGTGAGCAATGTTGCATTTGGGTGAGGCTAACTAAAAGATACCCTAACGCACGTCAAAGAAAAATTCCTAGCATGTACATGAGTGCATTCCACAACGAAAATTTAGTAACCAGGCCCAGATACCGCTGGCTTTGAAATGCATCCTCAGTGTTTCCGATTCTAAAGACAGACTTGCGTGATCATTCCGCATGTCACCGGAAAGTACCGATGGCGGAGTTCGGTCAAGTATGCTGCAAGCTTTTGGAAGTATCGTGATTTCAGCCTGTGAAAACTTGGCCAAGCTTGGCATCACATGCAGAAATTTCACCACATTGCAGTCAGGAAACTGGCACAAACTGGCGAAATCGACCGTTTCTCAGAAACTTGCCACTTAGCGCCTTGCAGCGGCGCAGTTAGCTATTTTGCACGACCAATATCAGCCATCCTGAATGAACATTGCGGTAAACAAGCGCCGTAAGTAGTACAGTAAAACCTCGTTATAACGAAGTTGAAGGCAGAGTGGTAATTACTTCGTTATAACCACTAGCTTGTTATAACCAATAACAATTTCATCTATAGAATTTCAAGGGGAATTGCAATTGCTTCGGTATATCCAGGTTCGTTATAACGAGGTTCTACTGTAATAGTATGATCCAGGAGCGCTCTTAACGATGACCACAACCAACCACAACAGAACATGTGGGCATATAAAAAATAGAGATGCCAAAGAGCCAGAAACACAAGCTCTTCCAGCAACTAACCAGTACCCCCCAGTCTGGTTGTCAGTGTTAGGAGTGACAGTGCCGACCGGAACAGCAGCTATTCCATTGTCTATTGCCACTGCCTCGAGAGCTGTGGGCACCATTTATTTAACTCGGCGGCATGTGGCGTGGGAAGTTGCAAGAAAAAAAATCAGAAAACTTGTGCGCAAACGTATATACAGTAAAACCTCGTTTATCCGGATCTCGTTAACTCTGAAATTCGGTCAACTCGGACTCGCGGCGCGGTCCCGGCGAAACTGTATATACTTCAATGGCGTAAAATGCTCGTTAATTCGGAAGGATTTAGCCGCGCACCGGTTAACTCGGAGAACTCCGGAGATGGCTATCGAGGGACTCCATGCTTTTAGTCGCGCGATCTCGGCGGCTCAAGCACTGCTTGCCATAACCGACGGTGGAACCCGCGGAACCGGAGTTTTGGAGAAACCGAAACCGAACGAACGACTGCAGCAGAATATGATCATGATGATAGTGAAATGAGGAAGTGGCTAGGTGGCGCTAGTCACCACCCGGCGGAAGCGCTTGGGCCGCCGGTGCATCCAGTGTCTATTAAAAGCGGAACGCACACGGACGACGGGACGGCTTGCGCTGCCATTAGGGGGTGCCACCGCCACTGCCACCACAGTTGTTTGAGCTGCTTGCTACGCCTACGCAGCTGGTTTCTTTGTGTACGTAGCGTGCGAGCCAGAGAACACGCGAGCTCGTACACATTGCGTTCTCCGTCTGTGCTTGTGCCATTGCCGCCGCTGTCGCGCTTCATGGTGATGGCGACCGCCACCGGAGTGAAGCGGCCACAGCAGCCAGCAATGATGACAGTCCAGATGAGCCGACGCGACATCGCACCGTGCAGGAGGCCGCCGAAGCCCTCGCGGTCCTCGAGGAGTTCTGTGTCGGTTCTCATGACAGCGAGCGTGCGCACTACCACCTGATGGGGTTGAGGAAGATCGTTCTTTCACAAATTCCGACGACGAAGCAGACAAAAATAACGCAGTTTTTCAAGAAATAAAGGTTTGTCTGTGCCGAGTACATTTTCCTTTTGTTTTCATGGTCCATTCGATAATCCGGAATTCGGTTAACTCGGACATTTTCGCCGGTCCCGTGAGATCCGGGTTAACGAGGTTTTACTGTAGTAACCATATGCCATGGGCAGCTGTGGCAAGTAAATGAAACGTTGCAACGACTGTGTAGTGTCCTTGATTTAATGTTTTTGTTGCCACAAGTAGCAGTACACATTCATTACCCGCCCCTCCGGCCCCCCTCAACAACCAACAACTTTGTACTTTAAAATTTGGATAAGATACGCTGACTTCAAGTCAAGTAAACGTGGTAGATGCCACTAACATGCTCGCCTAAATCAAACAGTAATACAGTAAAACCTCGTTATAACGAAGTTGATGGGGGGTGGTAATTACTTCGTTATAACCATTAGTTCGTTATAACCAATATCATTATATTACATCAAACCACCATTGTGAATCCCATGTTTTCTTGCATTACATAGGCAATCTGTAAATCTACATGAGCACGCGCTTTCAGTGCGCAATCTACTTGTTGCATCTTTGAATTTTGGACTAAATATTCAATATTCGATTCGATATTCAAATTTTCTGTCACCGTTCAGTTTGAATTTGATTCGAGATGAAGTTTCACCACTCTTACACTCTTACACTACACCAGATTACCAGTCAATCCGCAAACTGACCAACAGGCCAATCAGCAACCCAACCAATCAATCAAACAAGCTAATAGTAGTGTAGCAAATCAAGCCTAGCACAAGCATTCAACAATGGTGCCAAGTGGTCTAACATGATCCATAATGGTCTACCAACCAGTAGGCCAACAAACCGACCAAACACCCACCAAGTGCCGGTGCAACCACACATGTCTGGCACAGAACGCAGCATGACCATGGAGTCTTCCACCCGACTGACTAACCATTTTATAGTCGCTCGGCCAACTAACCAAGCATTTCACTCATGAAAATTAGTTGCGAGTCAGTGCTGTATCTGTGCATCTTCCTCCTTGTGAAGTGTGCTCCTAGTGCAGTTCTTTTCAGTTGAAGCTATGTACCAACTCGCTTATGCATCTTTTCTGGCAATACCAGGGGTGAGACAGCAGAAACAGATTCAGGAGCGTTTCTTGAAGCAGCGAAATTTTCATTTTGGAGCAGGAGAACCTTGATTTTGAGCAGCTCACAACATTTAATGTGATGTTTTAACAGTTCAAAAATTGAGATTTGGAGCAGCCCAGGCAGTCAAGTATCTTTTTCACAACCAGGGGTCAGTACATTTCTCAAACCTTAAAAAAAAAAAAAAAGAAGGTCTCATTGCACCAAAATTGTCAACACACAATAGTCTTTTAGTTAAGACCACTGATGTGCTTTCACCAATTACTGCTTTGACATTTTGTAGATTTTCTTATTTAGCTTTTGAAGGGTCCATAGCACTTCTTGTAGGTTAATTAGTGTTCTCTTTTGTAAGGAGAGTCTGGTCACTTCGGATTTCGTCAAGATTTTCCTGCTTCACACCATTATGAAGAAGCTCATCTGAGCTTTTCACAAGCGCATTGCCCTCTTTTGTAACACAGCAATACTGTGGTGGCAACTAATTGTGGGAGATACCCCAATTTCATGTAGATAACGGCATTCCATGTGTCTTGATTCCACACGTCTTGATTTTCGAAGCGTCTGCAGCAAATCTTGGACATCTGAGATTCAATCACGCGATGCACCATTGCACGATTGCGCTTTTTTTTCTCCACTGAACTGACGTGAGCACTAAAATACTTGCTTTCCAAGCTGTTTTGGAGCAGTTTGGAGCAATTTTCCCAATTCTCGTGCTTTTGGAGCAGCTCGGAGCAGGGAAACGAAATTGTATCAAAACTGTGCAATATGAGCAGCTGTCTCACCCCTGCAATACACTAAATCACCAATCAGCTGAAAGACTGGTAAATGTCAGGGTAAAAAAAAAAAAAAAAGAAGACATTCACCTGGCACACATTGCAGCGATGACCATGCAATCCAGGCCACCGGAGAAAAGAACAGCCACAGACGCATGGCTGCACTGTGGAACACCAGGGATACCTTTGCGGTGATGGGGCATGCACGAGTGGCACACTGTGATGTGGTTGCAAAGGCGGCGGCGCACTGCTTCGTACAGCACACTGTCCAGCTGAACCATGGCATTTCTTATCTCTTCATGCTCTTCCGCAACCTGCGTGCAGAAAAAGAAGGTCACTGTGAGCCTGCAGGAAACTGCATGATACCTCATGGTAGACGATGCCTTAAAGGGTGCCTAAACAACCCCGAGGACCAAAATTTGTTTTAAAGATATAACTGCACTCCTGCGCGATGTGAACATGCTCCTGCAAAGATTTTGTGAATAGGTGCAATAACAGAGAAGTTACACGGGTTTAAGTGGCTGCTTGCGTTGGTTTCATTTTCTCGGTCGGCCTCCCCACCCTTCTCTGCCGAGGAGAGGGTAGGCGCGGCGCGCCGTCGAGACTCCGCCCACTTCTGACACGTGACATGACGTGAGCAATTGACGTCATTCACACTTGCGTTGCAGTTCCGGTTGCCGGTTCCGGTTCTATGTCAGATCCTGTGGCCACACCGGTGGGATGGCCACACGATCTGACATAGACCTGGTTTCGACCAATCAACGAGCTACAACTGCGCAAGGTTGTTTGCGGTAGAACGTGACGACACCTAGGATGCGAGGGCGACTGGTCAATCACAGGAAAGAGGCACAGAAATTGTTTTTTGAAATACAGCGTCCGTGCGGCACGCGGCGCTGTCATATTCGCAGAATGTGATCGCCACAACCTTCTCTATGATTGAATTAGCTTGTTTGGGCGGCTTTCAAAAATAGTAGGGGCCTGTTTAGTGACCCTTACATGATAAAGATTTCCACTGTAACTGGCATGTCCTTAAAGTCAAGCTTGCATATATCGAACCAGCACGTAATGAATCATTGTGTGCATGGGACAGCTGTGGAATCACCTTGAAAATTTCAGTAGAACTGGTATATATTACTCAACCACCTATACATCAAACGTTCTCGTGATGCCCTTCAGATTCGATATATCTGGGTCACAGTGTGTCGCTTACACGTGCATACTAACGTTATCAAAAATAAAGCTGGGCTGGCTCAGTAGTGGCTCACTTGAAATATTCTGCTTCTAATGAATGAACCCACTACAACACACTACACAGAGAAACGAAGGACTGCTCACTAGACTTGAAAATGAGCCTCGGTTGAAACCATTTTCCTCTTTTCTGAGAAAAGGGAACACTCTTCAGAAAACCACAACTGTTCTACTCACGTCTACCCTTGAGCGAAATGTTTATGCGAAAGTAAATTCCCTTTGCAGATTTTTTCCCCCCCCTTTAGAGGGACTGTCTACCGTCCTTCATTGCTCTCCCATTTTTTGGCTCAATAGAAAGCGTACCTTTTGAAGTGTCCCAGCGTGCACCGGTTTCTCAAGAAAATGAGTAGAAATTACTAAAGCAGAGTTTTTTACTCTACACCGCAATGGCTGCTGGGCACTTTTCCCCGATCAACCCTTTTTGTGGGCGGGCGGCCTCTTCCCAACAGGAATCGGTTCCAAGGACGACATTCCAGAGGTGACGAGGAGGAGAAGCAAGGGAAATTCGGCGCACTGGGGTGCGCCTTGGACATTATGAAAACCAGGCAGCGCCGCATGTATGACAAGCTCAGGACTATGCGCCAGTACAGGCAGATGAATTCGAAGACAGCGCCACCTGCACCACCCCGAAACCAGCGAGAAGAAGAACGAATTGCTCTCGAATGCTATTAAAGAGGTGTGTTATAAGGTTAAGTACCCTGGTAAGGCATAAATAACTGTTCTCAGAAGAATATGTACACCTGCATGGGTTTGGTCTGTTACACTTGGGAATTGACAAACGTGCTGTTGGGTGACGCTAGCGGCATATTTTGCACCACTTTCGGAGCAAAATTAAAAACATAACTTCTCTTCTGTGGTCTACAAGAGTGCTCGTTCCCATTAATGTAACACAAGAACTTACGCATTTTCACTGCAATCCAGTCCCTTTAAGCAAACATGGGGTTGGGTGGCAAGCTGTGTTTGTTCCCAAATCAGGAGCATGCTTTATACAGTAAAACCTCGTTATAACGAACCCAGATATAACGAACTATTGCATATAACGAAGCAATCGCAATTCCCCTCGAAATTCCCATAGATGACATGGATATTGGCTATAACGAACTAATGGTTATAACGAAGTAATTACCACTCCCCCTTGAACTTCATTATAACGAGGTTTTACTGTATATAGGTGCATTTTTATCTTCTTACTCAAGCCTGACGAAAGTAGATGCGCGTTAAGAGCTGGACAAATATGGTATGCACGTACGATGAATGGGCCTAGTTTGGTGGATGATGAACATTCACCAAACTACGCCCATTCACCATCACACAAAACAGCTAAACGTGCCTTCTTGAAAAAATCCTCTTCAAGGGGCGGCATGGACGGTGGTCCGTTACCAAGCTCCTTGTTCAGAGCACCGCTGAACGGGGACTGGATGGAGTCCATCACAGTCGCGTTAAGGGGGCAGGATGTATTGGTGTTACACCATGACCGCCAGAGCTTGAAGGTGTCACCCGTAGGTCGCTGGCCCCACGGGAACAGGCGCAACCAGGAGGACTTGGTCGGCGTCAGGCTAAGGCAGTAGATGCCATTAGCTGGTAGCTCCTGCCAGTGCTGCAAGGGGAGTATTTGATGGTCTTATCTCACAACTCAGAAGATCTTGCACTGGGCCAAACTTTACATTTCCATATCCATTTACAACACAAAGCACCTCCAGATTCTTATCTCTGAATTATGTTGCACTGAAAGAGGTTCTCGTAAACTCATGCTTGCATTCAGTCAATCAGGCAATCATTACATCGTCTCTGTCAATCAATTTGACTTGGTAATATATGCATTACACAATGAATGTATATTTCTTGCGGAATATGAGGAACAGCAGACTACAGGGATGAACGTTCTTTCAGTTGCCATATATAACCCACCCTTACGTACGTAACTTACACCCTTAACTTCGAACTCTGTCGAACAGGGAAACTAAACTCAGTGCCACGTAGTGTCAAACCTGCAACACAGTGTGGCTCTCTTGCGTTTTTCTGTGACGTCCTGTGGTGCCGCGTGATTTTCTGCGATTTGTTTGTTTTACAGTATGTTCTTTTACGGTATGATTAGGTGTTTAGCGCTTTACTGCGACTGCGTGTTATGCAATGGTGATTTTCTTAGCAAAACGTTTTCTTGGCCTAGTTGGTTTATGACTTCTTGAAAAAATGTAGCGCAAAGGAACACAAGGACAGACCACTTGAGGAATGTTTTTGGAAGCGATGGCTTGAGGAATGTTCTTGGAGCCACGACAGCCTTACAGCAAGAGACGAGATGGGGAGGACACACAGGCGGCCACGTGAAGCCCGGAGCTCCAACTCGTGGACCGCTGGTAGAGATTATCGACACTCAGGCCACCCGACTGCGTCGAACGCTGCAGTCCGTCTGCCCACTGTCTCCTCTTCCCACTTTTTCGCAATGCTCTTTCGCTCGCGCAACCTTGCGCGTGCTCCAGCGTTCGGTGGCAGCAGCGGCTTTTGCGTCTTTGCCAGCTCCTCTAGGGCACCTAGCACAGGCCCATACTTTTGCGTGCACATCACAACTTGTACATTTTAGACCAAAGCTGTAACGGGCTAGGTTCCGCGAGATCATCTGTAGGCAACAATTTTTCCCTCTTCCTCAATGCTCGCCACGTTTGCTGGGCTTCTTCTGTGGCCTCCTCAAGCACACATTGTCACAGCAATTTGGAAATGTGTAGTGTCGGTGTTGGTCTGTTCTCTCTCGTGCACCCCTGTCCGTTGGTTGGCGAGAGCCACAAATTCCCTCGCATGAGACTCTCCTCTTTTACCTCTACGCTCGCTGCATCAGTGCCATTCGTGCCGATGGAGCATTCTTGTGACCTCACCAGCGTCTTTAGCACACTAGATTAGGGGTAGTAGGCCGAGAAGCGGCGCAGGTAAGGCGCACGCCCAAAGCAGAATATTTGGAAGGACTTTGTGCCTATGAGGCGGTGCCATAGAGCCTTTCATCTTGGACGTGCCGCCGCCGCTGACACGTGGCTGCGATCGGACATTGGCTGTCTCTCTGGCTTGCTCATGTACATGTGTTGGTCATTTTGGGTTTTGTTGGTGCATTTCACATTCCGTTTGATGTTTCCATCAATGGCTGTTGGGAGGGCATGACAAAGCCTCATCAGAGGAACTATTGCTTCACTGCCAGTTGCTGAACTGAGCAGAGCGGCGTGAAGAACGTGCTGAAGTTATTGTTGTTCAATGTACCCTACAAGGACGAAAGGCGTCGTGTTTGGCAGCAAGGAGTGTGGGTGAAACAAATGCAAATACCAATCTTATAAGGGTGCCAACGAGTGTGGATGACCAAGACGATGTGCCCAATAAACCCAAGTAAATTGATGAGATGCTTTCTGCAGATAGGCTCGGTGAAGCTGAAGTATCTCTTGAGAAAGCTAAAAGCAGCACGCAACACTTTTCCTTCGCTGTTAAGAGTGATTCAAGGTTAACATATTATGTTGTCGGCTATGTGGCGCGAAAGTGTGTGCTTCAGCTCAAATGTACACTGTGCAAAGATAACGTACTTATGGAATCAGCCAAAGCAGCAGCGGAGGGCCTTCCTTAGAGCTTCACAGAGCGCTGCCACTGGGGTGGGCTGTTTTACCCATCCAGAGAGCAGCACAACTTCATCTCTAGTCTAGAGGATATTTTTACTGAATGCTTTTAGCTTGAGGAAATTGCACTCGAACAGTGTCTGCGACATGCTCTCTCAAGTGAAGGCAAAGGCTTTTTTTGCCCTGAAATTCTGCGGGCTGCATTGAGCATGGTAAAGAAGTGCATGAGAAAAATGTACCATTCTATATTCTCACGCGTCTATTTACTAGTGAAAGGCATCAATAGATCGAATGCCATGAAAGGGCCTGAAAGGCAAGCACCTGAAACGGAGCCACCTGAAACTAAGCAGAACTACGTAGGTGCTCATTTGTCCTCAGTGATTTGTGGTTTAGAACCCTTGAAATATTGATCTTTTTCTGTCTCATTATACATGAATAAAGTGTTTTCTGTATAACTACACTTGTACCTGCGTGCATGTGTGTGTGCACACACACACATTCAATGTGTTCTTTCTTTATTAGAGTTCTGATCAGCCAGCTTCACTACAGACCACAGTTTATAGTTATGTGTACGTAAAAACTAATTTAAACTTGCATTCTCGCAAAAAGCTAAGCACGGTACTGTCACTGTAACTGAAACGTGGCTATACTGAACCATTTGTGATCACAAAGTTACGCCACCAAGTTAGACTATTTTTCACAAAGATAAAGCTACTAGAGGTGGAGGTGCAGCAATTGTTTTACGGCACTGTATACATGGTCGCGCCTGCGCTGAATGATGTTGAGGCAGTTTGGTGCAAGCGTCACCAGAATGACGGCATCGTGCGCATTGGTGACGTTTACAGGGACCCCGAAGACGGAAGCAGCGGACCCAAATTTTCTTTTCGGTTATTTGAACTCACAATGCTTGCTGCAAAGTGGTATTCCTTGAGCCGAGGTTCTTTATCAAACAACATAACTGACTTTTTGCTTATTTTCAATGTCGCTCACCTTCTTGCTAGCCTAGGCAGACACAAGGCGGATCCCACTCAATTGTTAAACATTGTATGTGTAAGCGATAGTTTTTCCACTGATAACCCAAGTACTGAAACATTAGATGGCTTATTAGACCATGGAATAGTTCCGTGTACTTTGCCCTTATCAGCTCCAACATGACAACCTGTACAGTAAAGTATGTACATTCCTTTAATAGAGCTGATGATGCAGCAACAATGTCTTACCTCTCACACGCGCATACAGAATTCTCAGATCTTTGTACAAATAATTAAAACAAGCATAGACGGAGTGTAAGCACAGTTTAAACATCATGCACTGTACATCCAATTTTGCCCCTACCCGGAAAAAGGTTACAAAAAAGCACTACCCATGGATTAACCGTGACATAATTCACTTAAAGCGCAAAATCAGACGTGTTAGAAAGACCAGGAAAGCGCTAGAAAGTGCTAGCTCTGAAGCTGCATCACTAACATCAACCCTAAAAAGCAAACCACGAAATGCAAATGCAAAGCAGCACTTTTTTGGATGCACTCCACAAAAGTTTATTTTACCTGGTAATTTCTGTTGCTATACGGGAGCGAATCAGGCTTCTGGTACGTCTTCAGCTGCGGAGGACAAGATAAAAGCGAATAATTCAACTCGTACCTTCACTCTGTCTTTTGCACCAATAACAGCATCAAGATTGCAGCAATTTCTAGTTGTGTAGGTGAGAGGTAGATCACTGCCGTCTTTAGGCATCACAGCACCCGGCATCGTTTCGGTGCTCTTACATCTTGATGACAAGAAAAGTAGTGGTCCGGAAAACATACCCAAACAGGTTCCTGAAGCGCAACGCTGAACCGACTAGCAGATGTCTCCATCTCATATTCACAAATCAATTCACAACGACCGTCTTCCGGCAGACCGGAAAATCGCCAATGTAGTATTGTTACGTAAGTCTGGTGACACTTCAACCCCATCTAACCAAAGGTCGAACTGCCTGACATGCGCTAGCTGTAACATTCTCGAACACCTCGTCTTAAAATCAATAACGAAGCACCTGGAAGAAAACAGCCTGATCTCCCCTTCTCAGCACGGATTCAGATGTGGGCTACCTACCTTGATAGAATGTATGAGTGGGCTTGTTGGTAGTTAAGCATGTTGTAGCAGGTAGCGCTCAATTAGGGACAAAGAAAGCGAAGAAGCGCTGTGTCCAGTCCTCACTTCTTCACTTCGCCTTTGTCCTTAACTGCACGCTACCTGCTACAACAGGATACCTACCGTCACACAGCCTAGGAAGGCTATACACGATTTTGGGCTAGCAATAAACAAACAATCGCAAGTCGACGTAACTTTTTAAAGACTTTTCTAAGGCCTTCGACCGCGTGTCTCACTCTAAACTTACCAGTAAACTCACAGAAAAACTTGGCAATAGTCCGATAAATGAGTGCATAAGTGATTATCTTTCAAATCGCTACCAGTTTACGCAATATAATGGACGTAATTCCGACAGAGTCAAGGTCCTTTTGTGTGTCCTACGTGGATCTGTTCCAGCCCCTCTCTTGTTTCTGTTAGTATTTCTAGATGATATTGTTGAAACAGTAAACATTAAAATTAGATCATGTGCAGGTGGTTGCTTGCTTTATAAGAAATTGAAAAGATTAACGATGAAATTGCCCTTAACAATTCCCTGCACAATGTAGCACAGTGGTGCCGAGACTGAGATATGGTAGTTAATTCTGAAAAAACAGTTGCAATTGGCGTAAGCAATTAAAAATGTAAGCTATTATTTCCATATAACCTTTGATGGTCACCCTTCGCGCAGTGACACAGTGCAAATATTTGTGTTTTAATTTCATCTGATCTCAGCTGGACAGTGCATGTAACACTGGTGATGAAAAAAGTAAGGAATGAGTAGTTGTTCCTCAAACGGACACTATGTTACACTTTCACTGAAACAAAATGCATATCACGCATCACTTTTGTTAGGCCAATGCTGGAATATGCGAACACAGTGTGATTCCCCTACACAAAACCAGTATTTCTACGATGGGAGCCGTACAGTGCGAGGCAGCAAGATTTATATTCAACCACTGGAAGCGAACTGACTCCCCTACCGAGCAACTGCACCGAGCAGAGTTGTCTACACTCTGTAACAGAGTTATAGTGCATCGTCTGAAATTCTTTTATCAAATGTTGAACGGTCACTCTAAGACCAATGCCACAACCTTCGCTACTGCTAAAGAAAATGTGAAAATGCACCAGAAGTATGAGCAAATGTTTAACGAATATTTATGGAATAACAGTACATTCCGTTTTTCATTTCTTCCTCAAGTCATAAGAGAATGGCATCCACTTGTCCCCTTACTGTAGCCCAGAGAACACTAGAAAAGTTTCTTGAAAGAATTGAGGATATCACCCAAGAGCTCGCAAGCTTCTGATACTAAGCCACTTGGGTCCATCTATAGGCTTTCACACTTAAATGTTTCTTTCCTTCATCCATTCCTGTGTTCTTCCAGTTTCGAAACCAGTGTATCCTAATGTTTGTGTACTGTATATATACAGTAAAACCTCGTTATAACGAAGTTGAAGGGGGAGTGGTAATTACTTCATTATAACCATTAGTTCGTTATTACCAATATCAATTTCGTCTATAGAAATTTCAAGGGGAATTGCGATTACTTCGTTATATCCAGGTTTGTTATAACAAGGTTCTACTGTACATACATACAATACGCATATGTATGACAGCATATGAATGATTTATTAAAATATTTAAGTAAAAATACAATAACTATTTATGCTTTCAAGTGGATTTAGTGTTTGTTTAACATTATGTGGCATGAAAACTACAATAAACATCCGTAGCACCACACAGTTTTTGCACAAGATGCCTGAACCACGCAATGGCCGTATAGCAGCGCCTATTTTGAGTCTATAGAGTTGTGAGCTTCTTGAAGGTTGTCGACTGGAAGTCCTTCAAAGTGTGCCCATGTGAAACAAGTACTAGATGCCTCAGTTAATTTTAAAAGCATACACGAAACGACAGAATAGTTTGGGATGGGTACGATGTAGAAAACATGATAACCTGCTTTCCTGTCATTACAGGCATTCAACGCGCCAACCTTCCTCCAACTACTTGACATTTAAAAAAAGGGACAGTTTACATCAACAAAAGCTGACACAATTCAAGATACAAAATACTGCATTTAGTCACATAACGATGACATGCTCCCCCCCACCCCGAAAAAAAAAAGGGGAACTGAGGGGGTTTGTTCATCATGTGGGATAAATCTGACGAGAACATTTTTTTTTTTGGGGGGGGGGAAGAGCAAAAAATGTTAACATGCAAAGATTTCATTGGGGCCTGCAATAACCATACTAGAACCACGCATGAAATCCCATAAAAACAGCACAAAAAAAGAAAAATAGAAAAACAATATGGTGTCGGTACCATGCTGATTAGCAACCATCACAGTGGCCTCTATAGTGTCTACGTTCTATTCCGGTGCTATGATCTTTTGTTCTGTCTAGCACATAGATCGCCCACTCATCTGTGCTGGCTTGAGGAGCACACTGCAGCAAAAAGAAAGTAATAGTACAAAGGAAGGCAGCAGTGAGAGCAGTGTTTCCGCTGCTTGCACGCACCTGCGCACGGCAATTTTTTTTTTGGGGGGGGGGTTTGACTGATTGATTGACTGCTGGGGTTTTACGTCCCAAAACCTTGATCTAGTCATGAGAGACGCCGTAGTGGAGGGCTCCGAAATTTCGACCACCTGGGGTTCTTTCATGTGCACTGTCACTGACACAGCGCACAGGCCTGAACATTTAGGCCCCACCAAAATGCAACCACCGCGGCCAGGATTCGATCCTGCAACCTACGGATCAGCAGCCGCTTGCCATAGCCACTAGACCACCACGGTGGGGCAGAGGAGTTTTGAATCATTGCGTCGAACGGTTGCTGAACACCGCGGAAGCAGTTACAGACAGAGCGCTAGGGCAAGGAGGCACCGCACAGCTGCTGCCCCTGTTGCACTGACTAGGTTGCTTTACGGGAGAGCTACAGCGCAGCCATTTGCAGGACCGCAGGGTGGCAAAGTTAGGGGCGCATTTATTACGCAGGCGCAAAAAACAAGCCCAAATGTTTGGGGCTGCATTCATTATGCAAGTGCATCTGGTAAGCAAGTAAATGCTGTGTGACAAAAAAAAGAAAACTGATTCCACGTAATGTGGCCTCACCTCACTTGGCCGTGGACTCACAACCGATACAACAGCGATGTTGTCCAACCCTTCCCTTCGGTACAGTAAACTTCGGCGTCCAAACACATCCCGTCCGAACCAAAGCTGCTGCGTATTCCTCTGAGTAAAATGCAAGAAAAAAATTAATATAGCAATACAGGCACCAAATACATCAAACATTGACTCGATAGACTCTACCAGGAAAACAGTGCAGCAAAAGAAGTCGACATTCAGGTCTGAATAGGTTAAGAGCAACATTTATAAGCTCATGCACATGTGAATGCACAAAAACAGCTCCCCTACAAAAAATAATTGCGACTAAAATGCTGAGCCTGGCATCAACAAACCACCTAAGCAAGTCTGTGAAAAGCTTGGTTTCAGCATTTGAAGCGTTTCTCTTTTTGTTTTCACAAGCTGCAAGATCTCACATTTGAAGGTAAACATTCGACAGAAGTCTGTCTGGTTGGGTAATTAAACTGAGAAAACTTCTAAAGAACTCCAACCAACTCAAGAAAAGGAAAAGAAAAGAAAAAAACCCGACGTTTTGCGGTCGACTCGGCTGCTTCCTCAGGGGTCGGGTTTTTTCTTTTCTTTTCCTTTTCTTGAGTTGGTTGGAGTTCTTTAGAAGTTTTCTAAGATCTCACATGTCTTTGCACAACTGTAAGTTGACCCCATTTTGTCACAATTTCAAAAGCTAAGGTTAGGGGAGGTGGGGGGGGGGAAAAGGGGGGAGAGGGCAGGTGCTCAACCTACAACAGAGACTGAAACTTGTACCACCAGTCACTTTTTTCTTTTGACAGCAATCCTCTACACTCTACACCTTCCCTTTTCGCAGCTTCCCTAAGCACGTAGCTGGAATAGTTTGGGAACTTCAATGGTAGTCTGGGCAAAGGCACACACAGCTAGTTGCTTGATCGGCATTCGATGCTACTCGGATAACGTCCTTGCCCGTGAAGTTAGGTTCCCGTGCCTGGAGATAAATTTTACTTTCAATAAGCAAACAAATGTGTAACTTGACCCACAAAACTGTGGCTTGTGAGCCATTGTGCCTATGGGGTGCTTGCAGGGAAGAAATAAAATGTATCATCCAAAGGCGTGCACGCACGGCAAGCAGGGGGGGCAGGGGAGGGGGCGTGCGGTTGTCCCCCCTTAATAACCTGAAGTGGGGTGCTAAGCCTGCCCCATACCATTACATTACACTGCATTTCGACCAAAATGACGTCAGTGGGAGGGGGTTGGGAGGAGGAGCAAGGCGCTGCAGTAAACCTCCTCCCCCCCTTAAAGGGGCCCTCTAACACTTTTGTCACACCCGTTTTCATGTGCATGTTGCGTAGACTGGAGTGTGTACAGACAAATGCTACAAGAATGACAGCGATAGGAGCAGGCAGTGCGAAGTTATTAAGGAGACAAAGTTCAAAATACAAGCAAAAAAATGCGGACCCTCAACTTGGATTTCGCGGGGTCAGGTGATCGCATTTCACTCTCCACAAACGTCATAGAGCTCGGCCAATGGAATTGGCTTTAGGCGCCTACGTAGCGGAAGTTCGTACGCCATCGTTGCCTGTTCGCTCCAGTGTAGTGATGACGCCGTTGCCATGCCAACAAACAACGCGGAGCGAGAGCGTGCCGCACTGTCAGTTATGAGCTTTTCTGACCGCTCCGACTTGTAAGAGCGGACGCTTGTGCTTCGAACCGAGGCTTTACGCGTCGTTCCGTGTTAAGACACTTCAAGGCAAGTGCCGTCGTCTTTAAACTCGCCGTCATGACCACTGAGAGGGGCGAATACGACCATACTCGGCAACGCTTCTTCACGGGTTGTTAGCTAAACGCACAGACATGGAAGCATAGAAGTGGGAATAGGAAATTTTAGCATGTCAACATAACCCCAATGCGCAAAGCACTTTGCGTAGAGCGGAATACCGGGTGTAAACATTGCATGCGCAAGCACGGCAGACCACCTGGAGCGGTTGCCGTCCGCTTCGAATCTTTTGAGTGGTCGTCGCGCGCTATGTAGCCGTCGAGTTGCTGACGGTTTTAGTTGCTTTAGATTTGTATGATGTAGCTTCGACGGTAAAGCACCCGTGAAAATTCGACACCGTTTCTCAGCGCGACACAAAATGTCGAGGCTGTAATGTAGCGAGTGGCTGCAGGTATCTCGGAGGACATAGATCACGCGGTTTTGCTTGTTCTGTTTACCACCCACAGCTGGCGCCACTTGGCTGTGACAAACAACGCTATCCGGTATCCAGTACATCTTTGCGTATACCGGCTTTGCGGACACGTTCAAATTCCTTTATAGCGCTGCGCGCAATACAACACACTTTGAGAGAACGGCAAAGTCCACCCAGTGGTTCAGCGCTTTAGCGAGTCGCGAACGTACACAAGAGAGATGAAACAAAGTGATTCTTTTCGTATGGACATACGACTCGTGTAAGCAAAAGGCAAGAGGCGAAACGGGAGCCAGCGCCTCTATCGCGTTTTATAATTATGGCGATCTTTCTACTACAACTGCGCCTATTGGCGTTCAATAAAAACCTACGCAAGCGAAAAACAAAGCCGAATATTACTTGCTTACCGATGTAGTGCCACGAGCACTTATAGTGCTACTTTCGTCCAATCACCGGCTCGAGCCCTAAGTCGTCATTTCCGCACAAATAGTTCTGACGAGCGCCACTACGCGCTGATGCGGGCGGCAGCGATGGGATGATTTCATTGAACGATTAAAATATTAAATCAACTGATATGGGCGGTTTGACACCTGCCAAAAATATCCTCAGCCATCTGTCTACGCGACCCGCAAATAAAAAATGGGTGCGAGGAAAGTGTTAGAGGGCCCCTTTAATGAAGAACATGTGCACACCTATTGTATTATACCAAAAAATGTGTCAAGTGGGGTCGTATCCACGAGATTTCACCCTAAAGGATGTACCTTGTAGTAGACAAATGCCCACGGTCCTTCAATGTGTGACATGACGCTCAGCAGCTCAGGTTCGGAGGTGCAGTGTGACAACCGTTCAAGCAGGACTTGGGTGTCACACTCCTGTGTCTGGAACCTGCAAAGTCAACAGCACTGGATGTAACTTCTCGAGTTGTGCTGGCAGCCGTTGTGGCGTGCGACTCACAAGGTCCAATCACAATGCTAAATAAAACAAGAGGATTGCATAGGGACTTCATCCGAGGCATCACAGCTTTCTGTGCACATTTTTTGAACATAGAAAACGGTGCCGATCAGTCATTTAGGCTCCTTCGAACATGTCAGCGAATTATTATTGCACTGCATGCACCAGGGACTATGCAATGAGGTATAAGTTTATTGAATCTGGACGTCACTTGCCAGCAAATCACATCACAAGAAGCACAGACTACATCGCTTGGCTCTTTTCGATGTTTTTAAAAATGGATGAACATATTTTCTTTTCTTTATTATTGTGTGTTGCTTAGGAAATGGTGCTTTCATAGAGTGCCGGCTACTCTTTTGCAGACAAGATGGGGTAAGACATCAAGGAAATGGCAAAAGTTTTCTTTTTTTACAGATTTCCTATATTTGTTAAACTCAAAAGAAACAAATAAAGCATTACTAAGCTTGTTTTGGCGATTGTAGTCACCGATGCTAAATGTGCCTCGAGTGACTTAGTCACCGCTCCTTGTGATGCAGTTTGTCGAAAGAGAGCAGCTGGTTACCAGCTGTATTTGAAACAAAACTGCAAATTCCTCGGTGCGTACAGTGCAGTAATGTTCGGCTCACATGTTCACAGTAACCTCCGTGAATGAGTGGCACAATATGCAGACCATGTTAAAGAAAGAAACGCGTTTCACGGCCCCTTTAACATTTATACCTCCCCCACACCAAACTCACTTCAAGCGCATCATAGTACAACGCTGGTGCGGAAACGATGAACAGCTTCTCGACGCACTATTCCCAACATGCACGATAACTTGAGCGGCACTTCACTGTTAGCCTCATACACATGCTGTGGCATGTCAATGCTTAGGGGCACTTGCTGCAAGACACGCTCGCCAGCGAGTGCCAAGCTCACTCTGCTGCATAAAAGCATGTAGCCTTCGTAGCAATGGCTACCAGGGCTACATGCTGAGTTACTAGTCTTACAAGGAGGACCCAGAGGTGGTACAACCATCTCGCATCGTGACTTGTGCTAGTCTCGCGCCTGAAGTGTGCTCCTTTGCAGCTTCCTCCGCCGATTTCCTCCTTGCCCTCTGTGAACCCAACCAGATACCTCAAGTTTTGTCCGGCCCTATAGACGGTTTCGCCAGCGCTTGCCTGTCTTGGCAACATTGTGCGTTTACCGGAAACGTGCCCTAGAAAACTTCCTGTTTACCTTGCTTTCGCGTGGTTTCAGGGTGCGTCGGTGGCCGCGGCTGCTTGTGTTCCGATGTTTTCCGCTGATAGAATTATTGTGATGAAGCGCTCGCGACTCGGGCGCTGTTGTGTGGTACCAGGATGCAGTCTGCGGTCCGCAACTAATTTGCTATCGCAAGTCAAAACGTTATGTTTCGCGACAGATGAGCGGAAAGAGCCCAGCGACCAGGCGAGAAAACTGGTATCCCACGAAGAACGCGCAGATTTCTTCTGCCCAGTTCATCAAGGGCAAATGGAGCTCAATGCATACTCTAATGGCACAGAGACGATGCGCAGACGTTAGTCTAAGTTCCCTAATTACAAGGTACCCGTCGGACGCCGTCGCATTCCGCCCACGACAGACAATCGCGCTGACGCCTGAAGTGGATAGCAAAACATGAAAGCTGCCTAAGGCCAAAAATCCATCATAATCGTGTTTATTGCAGTTGGATGCTTATCAGTGTTGTGTACTGTTCGAAGGGGCACTCGGGACACCAAAGCAGCCGCGCTCAACATGAATCGCCGCACACGTTTTGTTGCCACACTGCGTTTGCTTTTTTTTTTTTTTTTTATTGAGAGCGACGCCTACGAGTGGTTTGGCGTCGGCGCAAGTAACTGACTCATCGCCTGTTGTGTTGCCGTCTATGGACATCGTCGCACCCTAGCTAATTTATCTTTCGGTGTGAGCTTGGACTATAAATGTAGGCAGGTTAACTTGAAAGTTTGGCTCGTAATTAGTGTACTCATAAGCAAACCATAGTATTTTGCATGACTCTGCCGCAATATAATGAGTACGTTTCATATGATTTCAGAGGCACCAAACACATTAGATCGCGATCGATTCCGGTCGGCGTCGATCTCTCGGATCAAAAAGTAGCCGGTGCACAAGCGCACCAGTGTAATGTTTAATGTTACATCATGATGTGTGTGTGCCAAGACCAAACCTTTGCGTTTGTCAACTAGCCCGTTTTCGGCAGCTTAGAATACATGTGATAAAACGCAGGTTACGCGTTTATGCGATGTGGCGTTCCGTACACAACTCCACCCCTTATGTGAAAAAACAGATGATCATTATTACGACCTTTTCAAATGGTCACAGTAAAGGTTTTAAGTTGTCATGGTAAAGTTAGCCACCGGTTTAACCTGTGATTTTAAGAAAAGTAGGCGTGCTCCATCACCGACGACCTGCACTCTGCTTGTTGCCTTTTATTATCACTTTATTGCTGTTGAACAGGCTTGTCATAAAACTGGGCAATCTTGCTTACCTTTCGCAAAAATTCTGCAGTTAGCATAACTTTGCTCAGCAACATCGGCTGACACGCAGTCACACAGATCGTTTGTCAATTCATCGCGTAGCTGCCTTCCAGGCTACAACTTCCCTATCCAGCCGATCAGACAACTGTTCTCTCCTGTGCAGTTTATGCTTGTAGCTGTCTTGTGCGACGTCGTCGACCCCCTTCATGTAGTCGCTAGACATCGCTCTAAACACATTTGAACGAATGCGCCAGAATTATTAGAGCAACAAACTCAAATGCACCAGAGGCAAACACCGTCGAGTCCATTAAAAATGTATTACCGGAAGTGCCGTACCGGAAGTCTTCTTGGGCACACCGTTCGGCGCATTCCTGTTTGTTTACAAACAGCGAACCCGTCTATACCTCCCGCTAGCCTGCGTTCTCATCTCTATGTAGCTTCACCTTTCCTTGTACCCAAGCCCAGAAAAGACCCGGGCAAACCCCATTAACAAAAGTCCAGTGCTTTATCAGCTTGCAAAGAGCAGTAACGAAAGAATTAGTACATTCTTTAATCAATAACAATTAGTCTTACTGTTCATGCTCTCTGGCAGTTTAAGGTCTTGGCCACCAGGGCCATACCTCAGACATGCCAAGTAGTGGCCACAATGTTCACATTGGAAAGGCTGCTGTCGTTTGTACCACAACCCATGGTAACGTGTGCTGTTTATGTGATTACGATGATTTACTTTATTTGCACCAAGGCTTACAAATTATTCACAACTATTTAGAAAACACTGCCTAAGAATAATGCACATGCTGTTCCAGCAGACACCCGTCGCCACCTCGATCTGTTCTAAAGATTTTTTTTTCTTTTTTTTTTTTTAGTGGCAACACATCACCAAAGGTAACACTCGGTATGCTAAAGCGCACTTACTCAATTGACCCAGCGAAAACAAAATTCTTCTCACAATTTGGCAACATTATTTTCTGAAGGGGCCCTTTTCCACCCACACTATTTGAAACTGGATGCTTTGTGTGCACCTTAACGTTCTTAACAGTGCAATCAATACTAGACAAGGACAAAAGGAAGGAAAAAACAACACCGCACTGACTCTCAACTGATATTTTATTAAAAGCATCGTCAGCATCTCTGTGTGTGTGTGTGTGTGTGTGTGTGTGTGTGTGTGTGTGTGTGTGTGTGTGTGTGTGCGCGCGCATGCATGCGTGTGTGCGTGTGTGTGTGTAGTTTGACCAACCATGACATATGCAGCCCATAGAGATGTATAAAGAGAGCACTAACGTATGGTCATGAGCGATGAACACAATGAAATTCTTTATCATGAAGAACGAGTGAACGTTCATTGATAAAAGTGTGGTTCCAAAGCAATAAGTGGTAAGCTTCAGCGATTTCTCTGGTCAGTCCGGGTATTTGAAGATTACATTCATTTTCTGAAAAAGAGGGCAACAACCACACGATTCTGCAAATACTCCGGTGGATGAAGTGGCCTTACCCCTTCAAGAGACAGCTCATGCTCTCTAAGCTGAAGATTCATATTATGTCGTCAGCACCGTGTTGTTGTTTTTCTTTGCTTCCTTTTGTCCTTGTCTAGTGCTGTGCACTGTCAAGAACTTCAATATGAATCCAAACCGACCGGTCCAACTGGCTGTTTTGGTGCTTTTGCGTGGCCTAATCTTCCACTGCATTATGGCTTTAAAAAGACATTAAAGCAAAAAAAAGAATTTTTGTCATATTAGTAGGCCAGCTTTTCACAATACCAAATGCACCAACACTGCGAGAACACCCTCGGTAAGCTAGGAAACACGCAAAAAAAAATACGCATGGCGAAGCCGCTTTGAAGTTCCAGCACTGAAACGCGTGATATCATGGATATCTGCAGGTGTCTGCTAAGGCCTAAATAACTATTTATCGGTAAGAAAGGCCTACCTATTGTGTTCCAAGGAAGCCAGAGAGTTAACATAGGGAGTCTCAAAATATTTGATCGAGCGAATTTGGCAAGAACATGATCTAAAAAAAAAGCAAAAGATATCGGCCTTCTGGTGTTATTAGGTTCCGAAGTTCTCAGGCACTAATTTCAAAACCAGAACACTGACATTCATTTTCTCTTTTACTATTGAACATGAAATGTTGAAATTAATAACATTTGAGGTCTCAAAATATAGGTTATCATTCTAAACCACTTCAATTTTTGTTTTAGCATCCCTTTAAGAGAGTAAAGAAAAAGCCTTACACTTGGGTCACCAAAGATCTCCCCGTTCCATGCCAGCAGGTTCCCTTGCTCATCTTTGACAGGTTGCACTGCCACATTGCGGCCCCGGAGCCCTAACACAGTGGCACACAGAGCGAACTTCGCCTCGCCGGGCACCTCCACCTCTTCCACGCGGCACGCGTCTGGGCCCCGTTGACGCAGCAGGTCGATCGTTGCACGCGTCTGCACAGGAGACACCAACTGTCCTGTTCAGCAATGACGGAAAGTCGCAAAGAGTGGTAACAAAATACAGCATCCCAGGGCTAATTCTCAAATCATATCTCTTATCTGAACATAATGAAGGGCCCATAAAAGGACAGAAAGCTGAGCGAGTTGGTAAGGATTCATTATGTAAAGAACAGGCGCGCAAAACTGCGGACACAACGGACGAGGAGCGGACAACACGAACGCCGACTATCAACTCAAGAAGAGCACACAGGCGAAAAAAGAAGACGCATAACTTATCTGCGCATGCTCAAGAATGGTAGTGCCACCTGTCAAACGGGTGCAACTGACAGTCTATGCGAGAGATGACCTGTTAAGGCATTCTATCTCTTCTCTGTTTAAGCTAATCGACAGCTGACTCACTGCACACGTGATTCCACTATTATTGATATGCCAGGCTTCAGCTATCAAATGCGTTTTCATTTTGCATGCCTGTACAGAATAGCGCGTTCGCCTAACTTGGGCACGCCCTTACAGCCCCGGCAGTGAAACGATAGACTACACGGCGTTCCATCGGATAATGACCTTCTATGTTCAATAATTCTCTGAATAATACAACGTGCTGTTTGCCCTATGTAGAAACGTAGAAGGGCCCAAGATGGCCAGTGCAGGATAATAATTTTAGGAGTTATACACTCCAAAACCACAATATCGAAGGCTCTTGAAATTTCAGCCACCTGGGGTTCTTTAACATGCACCGACATCGCACAGCACAGTAGACAGGCCTCTAGCATTCTGCCTCCATTGAAACACAACCACGGTGGCTACGATTCAAACCTGCGTCCTATGAGCTAACAGTCAAGTGTCATAGCCAATAGATCCCACAGTGGGCGACAGCGCAAAAGTGGGCACATGAACAGTTTTAGTTTATCAGATTGCACAGAATCTTCCATAAGTATCAGCAATAGTGAAGTGTTACAATGAGTATTAGGTACATTAGAGGTGGTCTGAAAAAATGTTGACTGCATCACAACACACAGCAATGCTTGCTGAATTATTCCAAAGAGATGGCGCTAACCGTGTATGCTTGGTCATGTTGGTAATCTGTAATAAGCTTTTATAATAGTTCCCGAGAATACAGGACGAAAGGTTCACAAATGCAGTATACTAATGTATTTTCTCAATACATTTCGTGAAGAGCGATGCAAGTTTTTCAAGTACAATATCTCCTCCGTCTTTGATCAAGTCGGCTGTTATACCATCTTCACCAGCTGCTTTACTGCTGGGACAACCCTCTGGCAGCATTTTTTACTTCGTCAGCGGTTATACATGGAATTTCAGTGTCCTCCTCTGATTCTATTTCTATTAATGTTGTATGGTTTGTCTGAGAGCTGTACAGTTCAGAGTAGAAATCTTTTGCTACCTTTACTATTTCGTTGAAACTGTTGATAACGCTACCTTGTTTATCTTTTAGCGCATGCATTTTGTTTTGTCCTAAGTGCAGTTTCTTTTTGACCGATTTAATGCTGGTGCCTTTTTCTACTGCTTTCTCTATTTCTCTCATGTTAAAGCTTCTTACATCTCTTTGCCTGGCTTTACTGATCAATTCTGATAGTTCTGCGAATTCTTTCTTATCTTTTGACGAAGTTACTTTCATTTGTCGGTGTTTTTTTATTAAGTCCTTGGTAGATTGGGACAACTTACTTGTTGCTTGCTTTGTTGTTTTACCCCCGTCTTCTATCGCTCTTTTAAGGATTGTTTTCATTATGGTTTTGTTTATTTCTTCTAAATTGTCACCGTTTTCGCCTAAGGCCTTGAACTTGTTGCTTAGGGCGACTTTAAATTCTTTGTTCTTCGCTCTGATTACCTCTAGATTGCATTCTTTTTCTAGTAAATAATTTAGTTCTTGTTTTCTTTAGGTTAAGTACAATCTTTGCCCTTACTAATCTGTGATCGCTGCATTTTATCTTCCCCACTACTTCTGTGTCTTGAATTATACCTGGTTGTTCGCATATTATAAAGTCGATTTCATTCTTTGTTTCCCCGTTAGGGCTTTTCCACATCCACTTCCTATTCTTGTGTTTCTTGAAAAACGTATTCATTATTCAGAGTCGGTTTCTTTCGGCAAATTGTACTAGCATTTCCCCACGGATATTCCTACGGCTGACACCGTAGTTGCCAATCGCCTGCTCTCCACTTTGTTTTGTTCCTACTTTTGCGTTGAAATCCCCCATGACTACTGTGTATTGTGTCCGTACTTTCTTTATTGCTAATTCGATATCCTCGTAGAATTGCTCTACTTGTTCGTCGTCGTAGCTCGTTGTTGGTGCATATCCCTGGATTATCTTAAGTTTATACCGCTTATTTAGTTTTATTACGATGCATACTACCCTTTCGTTAATGCTGTAGAATTCATCTATGTTGCCCGCTACATCTTTATGAATTAGGAACCCCAACGCCATATTCTCTCTTTTCGGGTAATCCTCTACAGCAGAGGACATGTCCATTGTTTAAGACTATGTAAGCTTCACCTGCTCTCCTAACTTCGCTAAGGCCAACGACGTCCCAACTCCCTCTAGTTCCTCGAGTAGTTCCGCTAATCTAGCTTCGCTGGAGAGGGATCTTGCATTGAACATTCCAATGTTTAGTTTCAAGTGGCGGCCTGTCCGGGTCCAGTGATTATTACTGCCCTCTGCTGCTTCACAGAGCTGACCGCCGCCGTGGACAGATGTTCTGCAGTTGCTGGACACTTAGGGCGAGGGTTTAATTGTAGACATCGTGTGGGAGGCATGTAGTGTACAGCGCAGTTGGAAAAATGCTAATATAATCCTTATCCACAAGAAAGGTGACATAAAGAAGTTAAAGAATTACAGACCAATTAGCCTACTCCCAGTAATATACAAGCTATTTACAAAAGTAATTTCTACAAGGATAAGAGAAACCCTCGACTTTAACCAACCGAGAGAACAAGCTGGTTTTAGGAAAGGTTACTCGACAATGGACCACGGCCACGCTATCGACCTAGTAATTGAGAAGTACACGGAATATAACAAACCTCGTTATATGGTGTTTATCGACTAGGAGAAAGCATTTGACTCCATAGAAATACAAGCAGTTCTAGAAGCTCTACGTTGACAAGGGGTACCTGGCGTATATGTGAAAACCATAAACAAAATATACAAAGATTGCACAGCCACACTACTCCTACATGAGAGAAGCAGAGAAATCCGATCGGGAGAGGTGTGAGACAGGGAGATACAATATCCCCGACGCTATTGACTGCATGTTTAGAGGAAATCTTTAAACGTCTAGACTGGGAAGAAAAGGGAATTCGAATAGACGGAGAATATCTAAACAATTTAAGATTTGCAGACGACATTGTGCTCTTTAGCAATGATGGAGACGAACTACAAAACGTGATTGATGACCTAAACAGGGAAAGTATTAAAACAGTATTAAAAATGAATAGGCAAAAGACCAAAGTTATGCTCAATAGCCTAGCTAAGGAACAGGAATTTAATATCAACAATGAACCCTTAGAATGTGTAAACGAATATGTATACCTGGGACAGTTAATAACAGGAACTCCTACCCATGAAAAAGAAATTCTCCGTAGAATAAGGATGGGCTGGAGCGCATTAGGAAGGCATTACAAAATCATGACTGGAAACTTACTGCTCTCACTAAAGCGAAAAGTATTCAATCACTGCATTCTCCCAGTACTAACGTACGGTGCCGAAACGTGGAGGATAACGAAAAAACTAGAGATGAAACTAAGGAGCACGCAACGTGCAATGGAAAGAAAAATGATGGGGGTAATGCTAAGAGATAAAAAACTAGCAGAATGGATCAGGGAACAGAGTAGCCGATATTATATCAATTAAAAGAAAGAAGTGGACCTGGGCAGGACATGTCATGAGGAGGAAAGATAACAGATGGACAGTAAGAGCGACGGAATGGATACCAAGAGAGGGAAAACGCAACAGAGGCAGGCAGAAGGTTAGATGGAGCGATGAAATTAAAAAGTTTGCGGGCATAAAGTGGAACCAACTCGCTCAGGATTAGGTGGATTGGAAATCGTTGGGAGAGGCCTTCGTCCTGCAGTGGACCTAAACAGGCTGATGATGATGATGATGAATGTATTTTCTTAAAGGTCCCCTCACCAGGACGCATAGCAAATTTTGGTTATACACTGGAGGTCCTCAAGTGCCCAATAGGGAGCATTCTACCACAAGAATTTTTTCAAATTGGTCCACTACTAGCAGAGATAAAAATGGTAGAGGCGGCACAAAAGCACAACTTCAGGAGGTGTGAGCCTCTACCACTATGACACCCTCCGCCCACGATGATGATGCGGGGTGAAACAACAACAAAGAAAAGGTGAAGCGCGTGCCATTGCGTTCGCAGCTGGCCATCCCCTCTGAGAAGGCAGCTGCTCGAGCGCCACCTCCTGACTGATTTAGGCTGGCCACCATGTGCTTTCAACAAGTGTCACACGTCACAGTTTGCACTGACATTGCGTGCCATCCATACGATCCGTACGGTGTGCAGTGTCATCCTCTGTATCTTGGACGAGGCGCTTGCGAGAGAAGAGAGAGCCTTCGATTTGAAATTTGAGCGCCTGCAGAGATGTCAGGCAATGTGCTTCTTTGCAAACAACTGTGAGTGCACAATGTCTCGGTGGTGCAGAGTCTAAAGACAGTGCCAGCACAGACATTCTGAGTGTGAAGGTGGCATCATGGATGCAACACTGTTTGCTCTGTGACAAGAAATGTATAGGGCAAATGGGACGTTATCCTAACAACAGGCCTTGTGGGTGTCAGCTCATATGAGCATGCAAACTTGGTGCATATTGGAGGCATAGGTCCACAGGAACGTATATGCAATTCTGTCTTGTAGGCAACAAGAACAACGCAAAGTGCCTGTCAAATAATTCAAACAGCAAACACTGCTACGTTGAAAGGTACCCCCTTTAGTGTGCTATCACATGTCAAAAAAGAAAAAAAAAAGAATGTAATTTTCTAAACAATGCATATAGAGTGACTAAACGATGATGGCAAGACCTACTAACATCATAATCTTGCAGCCGGTGTTTCACCAAGTTGAAACTGAAGTATATATGTCGTTCCATCTTTGCTTTTAGTTTACATGTGACTTGCTGTTTGAAGGAACTTGCACAAATGCACAAGGGGTGTGCTGCTGCTATCTGCTATTCATACACGATTCCCTTAAAATCGGGTTTGCCCGTAAGTTCTGGCGTTAAGTTTGTGCCTGTCCCATCAAGTGAAGCTAACCCTCTATGGTACAGTGAGACAAACACTGCAAGTTGGGTGAGTTGGTGATACATCGTAGGAAGACAACAACGCACAAATAAATGGGATTCGAAAACAGCTACTGATTTTCTATATGGTTTGGTGTAGGTTGTCATGAACACTCCATCAAACTGAACAGCACGTCTGGTGTGGCTGAAATTTAATTCTGAAGTGCCTAAACGAATATTCATATGTAAACATTCGACAGATACCTGCCTAGTTGAAAATAACCCCCAAGGTAAAAAATGAAAACATTACCCAAAATTTATTTGGCTTCCCTACGTTTCAAAGTCATTGCAGTAGCTTTTTTGGGGCTCCTCCTTTCTTTCTTTGAAAGATAAACATTGAATTGAATTCCAACTTCAAAATGATAAGAAGTCAAGTAAATTTTGGTTGAAGCTTTTATTTTACTTTTACAACACGGTGTGCCATTGCTACAGGGAGTCAGCTAAGCAAGCCAGTATAATCCGATGGCCACCGCGCTAGTGTAGCTGCATGCAGTCTTTGCAGGTGATAACAATAGTTGTAGAACGCAGACATATATTATACTAAGCTAAACTCCACTTCTTTGTTCAATTATTCATTTAATGGCGCCTCCCTGGAACGGGTCTCGGAATACAAGTACCCTGGCCTCATTTTCGCACCTACCATGTCCTGGCCCAGGCATACTGACTATCATTGCAATAAAGCTGTAAAGAAATTAGGATATCTGAATCGTGCATTGAAAGATGCTTCACACAAAACAAAATTACTAGCACACAAATCGCTCATCCGCTGCATTCTTGAATATGCCTGCCCCCCATATGGAGCCCTTATAAAGTTTCGGACATTAACACAGTGGAATCTGTTCAGAACAAAGTGATCCGCTTTATTTTTCGTTGCTATGACTGGAACTTCTCGCCTTCCTCTCATCTTGCTGAGCTAGGCTTACAACCTCTATCCGAGCAACGCGATATCGAATGCCCGAAATTTCTGCACATCCTCGCTAATACTCCATGCTACTCATTAACTAACGAATGTCTCCTGCTAAATGATACCTACTCAAAATAGCCACAAGCTTAACCTTGCGCCATTTAAAACCCGTACGTACTAACCTATTCAAGTTCAGCTTCTTTCCACACCACTATCGAAAAATGGAATTCATTACCAGGTTCCATTAGGTGCTTACCTTTAGAAGAATGCTTAGGTCAATGTTTAGAACCATGCCATGTCTCCTAATGCCTATTGGATTCTTGTTCTTTTTTTGTGTGTTTGTGTGCTGCTTCGATCATACCATCGGCTGGGCTTTTGGTGCTTGTGACGTCTGCCGGGCAGTCGAAAACTTTTTAGGTTGAGTCCCATCAACCTTTTACAATGCACACATTTAAAACCTCGTAGTAAATTAAGCACCTAACGCAGAGCAATGATATTGGTCTGCTAATGATCAGAAGGACTTGAGTTATCGGCACAATTCGTTTGTCCGAAATCGCCAAAGCCATTTCACCATTGCAGCATGTGGCCAGTTGGTGCACCTTTGGCTCACCATCTTCGAAGGTACGCGAATCGTACCACATAAGGACCACTTTGCGTTTTCCTAGTCCCCCAAGTTTTACTTGCAGCTCACATGTGGTACCCATTAAAGTCGGTTATTGTGGCATGCCAAACGAGCCAATCCATTTCTGAGCTGGTTAAAAAAAAAAAAAGGCATCTGTTGCAAAGCTTAAAGTGGCCTTACAACATGTTTTGATAATCAGAAAACCATGCCAATCAGTCGTGCAGGCTCCTGCGGACACGCGAGCCAAATATTACTGCGCTGTACACACGAGGGTATTCGCAATTGTGAATTCAAATTTACACTGGGAAGCGCCTGCTCTCCGTTCAAAAAACTATGTCACAAGGAGCACTTGAGGCATAACTAGCGCTGGCTGTCACGGTCGCAGAAATATCTGCAATGTTTCGTTTCCCTAGACTTCAACAAACAGAAAATGTATCTACCTGTAAGAATTCTCAAAAAGGTCAAGTAATGCTGCTGGTGCGACCAGTGACAAAATTTGCTGCAAGAAGAGCAGGCAATGTCCATCCGCGTTTCAGACATTAATCACAAATTTCCTTGTGTGTGCAATGCAACAATATTTGATTCACATGTTCAAAGGGGCCTCTACAACTGATGGGGACTGTTTTCAGCCTACTTTTAATGTGTTGTGGGGCCCCTTTAAGATTGATGCTGTAATTCAAATGCAGCAAGGTTGACTTAAGGGGGGACACTGGTCTTAGAAGCCGAAAGTTGCAAAAAAATCGACTTTTTGAAGCTGACATTTTCAGAATCTCTATTTTTGCACAAATGTCTAGCTTCTATTCTCATTATTTTTGCCGTAAAATTAATTTGTAACACCAATATGAGGGGTGTCTGAGCGCAAATTGTCGCTAAATTGATTTTGGCCGCTTCGCTTGTTTGCTTCTTCTGTAAAAGTCGACCTAGGAAAGCTAGAGCTGCAATTCCTTTTGCACAACGTAGCTAAATATGCATAGAAAGCAATGCTGCAAGCAGATTTTCAATCTACAGTCGAATTTTTTTTTTAATTTTAAAATTATGTTTTTGGCTAGGTGTAGACCATGAACTCATTAGTGCTGTAAATTAGTTGTTCAATTTCCAATCAGCTTGCAGCGTCGCTCTCCTTAGCTTTCTAGTATCCATATATGGGTTTATAATAATGTTATGTTGCATAGATAATTTTTTCATTGTTTCGGCAAACAGTAGAATGAGATTACTAATTATCTCTGGAAATAATTGATCTGTGTAAAATATAACTGGATAGTTAAATAAAGCTAAAAAAACTGAACAAAGCTGTATAGTTTCATCTAATTTGGCTGAGAAATAACCTATGTTATCTCTAAGAATCACGTCCCCCCTTAAAGGAGCAATGGCACAAAAAAAAAAACATTGATTTGGCATTCTTTTGGTGTCATAACACAGGCACATCACTTGCTGCAGCGCATGACAGGTAGATATTTGCAGCCTGATGATGCCTCACCAATCTCAGTTTCAGTCCAACAGAGCTCGGGGAACCATGAACTGCTGGTAGCGACTTCAGCCAGCGAGAGCCACGAACACCGCTTAGCGAGTGAAACGCAGGTAAAAAAACAGCCACATGAGCACGAACAAGTGATGCACTTACATGCAGCCTTCAACGTCTGCCGGCATTTTTTTGCCTGCCACATGGATAAACGAGACTATGAGACCATCACTGCCATCTGTACCAACTCAGTGGCAGTGGCGACGTTCCAGACCAAGTCCCTGAGACACTGTAAATGTGGCGAGCTGCATTGGATAGAGCTCGACTATGCACACAAGCTTCAATATGTACATAATAATATGTACAATAATAATAACAGGATGTTACGTGCCAAGACCACTTATGATCATGAGGCACTGCCATAATGGAGAGCTCCAACTTAATTTTGACCCTAAAGCTAAGTACACAGGGGTTTTATCCCCCCTTTTTTTTGGCTCCATAGAAATGCGGTCACCATGGCCGAGATAAAATACCATGACCTCAAGCTTTGCAAGTCAACAAATAGCTGTTCCACAGCCAGTGATTTACATAAATTAATTTGCAAGCCAAATTCACTCGAGATCTGGTGGATGGAACATGACTCTTCACTGAGGTCAATACCGAAGGTCATTTCGGCAGCAATATTTTGTCAGTGCCCTTTCTTACACAACAAACTCTTATTCATAACTTCACACACACACACATTTCTTCCTTCGAACTTTATTAGAACACGAACATTGTGGCAAGAAATATATATATATTTATATCCACAAAGCTACCATCCTGAGGGAAGTATCTATCAAGATACATGCTGCAGTCCACCACATAATGGAAGAAAAAAAATTTAAAAACAAGAGGATTGCTTGTTGTACCCTTTCACTATACCATTTTTGATCATATGCACAAATTTCCCAAATTATGTACACACACAAGAATAAAAAAAATTTGCAATGACAAAAAGAAAATGGCGGGGGTCTTCAACCATCATCCTTTCGCAGTGCCCTTGTTATGGGGACAATCAAAAGCTACTCTTGCTTAGAAAGAAATGCACGTTCACGAATCCATGCCAGCAATAAACCAGTGCTTTCACCAAGCGAAATTTAAACTACCTAGTCAGAGTGGCATTTTGCACAAATGTGCAAGCCTTTGCTTTCTCAAAACCTAGAAGCGCTTAGTGTTTCAATACAAGGATGCAATATGTGCAGCAAGCTTCACAAGTGGCAGTAAGTACTATCTGACAAGAACCAAACAAAAATGCTTGGAGTCGTGCTTTAATGACACTATGTGCACAATCGCCTGCCAGCCACTCTCGTAGCAAAAATACGGTGGCGGCAACTTGCCAGATCAATGGCAAATCAGAGATCGCATAGTTCAGCAGCACATAAATTAAGGTCAAAGCTTTCCAACATGCTTATCAAACATAAAAGCGTGCTAAATGCACGACATGCACACCACTTCAGTTCAATTTCATAAGCTTACAATGAAACCAAGTGACAAATGTCCTAAGATTGCATACCATCAAAAACCTTGCTTTGTAAAAACGCATTTGTCAGCCAAGCCAACACTCATTCTTGACATGGCCTTGTTTTAGGAAAACAGACAAGATGCTCTGGAGACGCCCTCGAATCGCACCAGTTTCGGTGGCCGCTGTCAAGAATGGAGCTCCTTTCCAGAGAGCGCAAGCAAAACCCATCCAGCTAATGTACACGCGGCAGCAAAAACAAGAAGCTCAAAGGGGGAATAGACGTTTTATCACCGAAGACCAACAGTCATCACTCATCCATGTACATGAGATAAAAGTGATAAGGAGACTTGGAACAGAAAGGAATCCCTCCGTGGACAAGTTAAGGACGGGTATTTCGGGGTGGGGTGGCCAACATCTGTCATAGCTTGCCTCGCGTGTCAGCACTATTCGAGAAAGACTAGTCCTTTTTATTTCAGCGTTATCCCAACATCATTTCTGTTCCCTCGTTTGCGGCACACTTCTCTCAGTCCACAACAAAAACTGAACACTTGCCGTTTGGGATACATCAAAGTGAAAAGCATTCACTCCAGTTGAAACAGTGGTTACGTGTCTCTCAACATGCTTTCCCACGCAAACAGTGTGCCAGCAAATTAACAGTGCGAGCGCGTACACGCACCTTTTGCCCTAAGACAAAATGTTAGCCATGTCGTCTTTACTCACGCTCAACAAAAGGAATGTGCGGAGGTCATCCACGAGCTTTGGAACCTCACCACAGCGGTCACCAGAACAATGCAGTCTGCCATCGCAGTGCGACATGCACACAAACTCGCAAAGTATGTTGCATCATAACATAATTATAACGTGAAACTTTTATAGCCGGAGGAAAGTCTGCACTTCAACACGGAACAGGACACAACTCAGACTGGTACGGCTTCATTGTGCTTCCTCAAGCGCACACCGCCAAATTGTCGAGAAAAATTGCATTTCATCAGCATCAGCAAATCACGTGCACACACACAAGAAAAAAAAAACGAGGGCGGGTTCATCACCAAGCATTGTGCACAGGAGCCGTTAGAACACACAAACTCCGCTGAAATGCAAGACAGCAATGGTCTAACCCTTGATTGTGGTTCTGCACCCAAACAGCGCATTCAGCCACCTCTGTCGTGATAAAGGCAAAAAAAAAAAAAAAAAGAACTATCACGATGGCCGCTCCCCCACGACAAGCTATGCTACCTCTGACACTGCGCATCATTCAAAGCACGAGGGCAAAAATAAAGCACCGTAACCATCCTCATCTCATTCACACGCATTCTTTTTTTCACAGGCAGCAGGCGAGAAGAAAGACCGCGTTGAATGTGGGTGTTCGAACGTCCACTGCGGGATAGAGCAAAATTTGTAGGAAGGCAAATGACAGCATCTGGGGACGGCAGGAATGAGGTCTAATAAAAACAGCGCTGTACGTTTATTTTCTTCTGAAAAAGAAAGACAAGAAAAAGCAGACGCAAGAACACGGGAGCTCAGCAACCACACAAAGGAAGGGGACACTTTTTTAAGGTGCCTGCTCATATGTCCAGTAAAAAGATAGGCAACCTCATCCTGCAAGCAGCGGCGACAAATCACGCACGGAGGAAGAGGAGGAAACAGTAAAATCGTGTAGGTGCTGCTTTGGGGAAAAGGAAGGGTAGCTAGTGGAGGTGGGGCTCCTTCAGTACCGGCTGCCGAGGTTCTGCTGGACGGCCGTACGGGCCGCTTCGGCGGCCACGTTCGCGGCGGCGCCCTGAACGTGTTCGTTGCGCAGTACGCCCGCCGTGAACTCCTGCTGAGCCTTGGCGAACGAGGCGCCCGTGGAGCGGTACAGGCGGTGCACGCGCAGCAGCATGATGCCCGACCAGGCCGCGTTGACCGCGTGGCCCGTCGCCACGAGCGTGAGGAAGATGCCGAGCGCGATGGACTTGCTGAACTGCGTCGATGGCGACCACGAAGCCCGACGCGCCCGTGGTGCCGATGCCGACGGCGTAGATGACGCTCACGATGAGCTGCACGAAGAAGACGAAAAAGAAGACCATGAAGTTGAACGAGGAGTCGGAGCGGAACGCCTTGTACAGCGGCCGGAACCAGCAGAGGAAGGAGAGCGGCGCGAACAGGACCATGTAGAGGATGGAGAAGCCGAAGTGCGTGGCTCCGCCCATCTTGACCAGGATGGCGAGGCCGCCCAGGAAGTTGAGCACCAGAACGAGCACGTAGAAGATCCACAGGTAGTACACGGTGCGCACGATCTTCTGGAACTCGAGCGGAATGTCCACGCCGATGTCCTGGTAGAAGCAGGGCGCCACGCAGCACTTCTCGGGCAGGGGCGGCCAGTTGTTGGCGCGCGCGTTGAAAGCCGCACCGCGGAGGGCTTCTTCGCGAGCCTGGAGCTCGGCCGCCTTCCTCTCGAGTTCCTCCTGGCGCTTCTGGAGCTCGGCCGTCGTGATCGTGGTCGACTGACCGCCGCCGCCCGCCGTGTAGGCCGGAGGCGGTTCCGTGACGGCCTGCATCACCGCCGGCTGGACGGTGGCCGCCGGCGCAGCTGCTGTCGAGGCAGGCCTGTACTGGGGCGGACTCGTCGTGGTGCTCGGTGGTCGCGGCTGCGCCGGTTCGGCGAACGGGTTGTAGTCCTCTAGGCCTAACCCCGACTGCGCCTGCTGGCTGCGGCTTGTCACTTGCGTGACGGCCGGGTCGGCGAACGGGCTCGGTGCGTGAGGGTCCGCGAACGGATTCGAGTCCAGGCCCGACATTGTGTGAACGGCGGCGGGCTAGACTTACACAGTCGCACCGCTCGTTGATGTGGACGCGGCCGGTGACGGGGGTTTGTTTTGCTTGCGCCCCGGTTCTCGACCCTTTCCTTTTTTTTTTTTAAGCCGACGACTCGCCGAAAGCTGGTGGTGGTGGTGGGAGTTCCAACACGGAGGCCGAACAGAACATCTCGCGTAACCTCGCAACAACTGCGTTGAGAAGTGACGACGAAAAAATACTCTCGAAACCGGACGAATACGAGCAAAAATAACGCTGCGAGCGCCACCAGCGCCGCCGGAAATGACGTACAATTTCCACCGGATTCGCGTACGCTGGAGGCCAAACTGAATAGAGTGGCCGAAGCGGCGGCCCCCGCGAGAGGCTCTTGTGGTGAACCGTCGCGCGGCGGCGCTGCTGCACCAAACCCAAGTAGATGGGGTCCCCGTTAACCTCATTAACGAATTTGGATAGAACACTAAAGAAGCACTATTGAATGCCGTAGAAAAATGCTTACAGGAGAGGCAAATACCGGACAGTTGGCGAAAAAGCAGAATGAACTTAATCTATAAAGGCAAGGCGGAAAAGAATAACATTCGCTCGTACAGACCGCTAACCATTACATCGGTACTATACAGGATGGCTATGCAAGCAGTAAAATTAAAAATAGAAGCCTGGGCAGAACGTAACAATATTTTGGGAGAACTTCAGAATGGATTTCGAGTAGACAGGCGTTTAGACGATAACCTATTTGTTCTTACTCAGTGTATAGAAATATCTAAAATAGAAAGGAGGCCGTTGTATGTGGCTTTTCTAGACATCACTGGGGCGTATGACAATGTTAATCAGGAAATATTGTGGGAAATTTTGGAAGGAATGGGCATAGGCGACGATTGTGTACAGCTTTTGAGGGAAATATATCGAGAAAATACAGTTTGCATAGAATGGGAAGGAATAAGTAGCAGAGAGAACGTTGATATTAGAAAGGGGCTGACACAGGGATGTCCTTTGTCGCCGCTGTTATTCATGCTGTACATGGTTAGAATGGAAAAAGCACTAGGAGATAGCAACATTGGTTTTAATCTGTCACACAAACAGGGCGGCGTGATGATTGAGCGGATGCTTCCGGGTTTATTTTATACTGATGATATTGTCTTATTCGCGGACAGTCGAGATGATATACAACGGCTGGTGAATATATGCGGGAAGGAAGGCGAGGCTCTAGGACTAGGATTTAGTGTAACAAAATGCGGATTGATGGTATTCAATGACCCCAACGACCAGGCGGTATCCATACAGGGCCAAGAAATACCGAGAGTAAGCGAATACAAGTACCTTGGCGTATGGGTAAATGAGGGTGATAGATACATGAAGGTACACGAAAAAGCCTTGGCAGCAAAGGGAAAGAGGAACGCAGCAATAATGAAGCACAGAGCGTTATGGGGACACAATAGGTACGAGGTGCTTAGGGGTCTGTGGAAAGGGGTAATGGTACCGGGGCTTACATTTGGGAACTCAGTGGTGTGCATGAAGCCAGAGATACAATCAGTAATGGATGTGAGTCAAAGAACTGTGGGACGCCTCGCGTTAGGTGCTCACGGGAAAACGACAAACGAGGCTGTAAAGGGTGATATGGGATGGGCGAGTTTTGAGGCAAGGGAAGCGCAGAGCAAAATAAGGTTTGAAGAGAGGCTAAGGAATATGAAAAAGAGTAGGTGGGCAGTGAAGGTGTTCCGCTATTTATATAGAAAGAGCGTTGACACGCAGTGGAGAAAGAGAACTAGGAGGCTCACCAGTAAATATACCGCTCTAAGAGAACTGCTCTCCTTGTGTCCGTGTCCTGCACGCCTCTTCTTTTGATTATGGACTGTTACCAACTCGCTCAACTTTCTGTCCTTTTGACAACAAAGAGCGTAAAAGGAAAAGTCAGAGAGGCGGAGAAGATTTACTGGAGGGCAGCGATGGAAAAAAAACCGACTCTGTATAACTACCGAGAGGGCAAAAATGAAATAAAGAGGGAGGCATTTTATGATAATTCAAGAGGAAGCGCTTTATTGTTTGAAGCGAGATCGGGCTGCCTTAGAACGCGTAGTTATAAAGCGAAATTCAGTAAAGAAGAAAAATGCACATGCTGTGAGGAAGATAGGGAAACGACTGAGCATGTTCTGATTGAATGCGAAAATATCCACCCAGGTGTACGTTTGGGCACCACCCTACAGGAAGCCTTGGGTTTTAGGGCGAACAACGGGAAGCTGAACATAGCCGCGATTGAAATAAGTAAGAGACGGTTAGAATACTGGTGGCAGAAAACTAGAGAGAACGGACAAAAATAATTATAGGGAAAAAATTTGGACTTTCTGCCATAAGGGGCAGGGAACTGGGCTATGAATTTCCGTTTTATGCTATAGTATGATCGATTTGAGTGAAGTAAATTTAAAAGGCATGAGGAAAATTTAAAGAGAGAGAGAGAAAAAAAAAGGTTCTTAGTCTTCTTACGAGCCTGGTGGCCCACATGTCACCGCCCCGTTACAAAGGGGACGCTCATAGCATCCATCCATCCAAGTTTACGCGCTAAATTCAAAAATTTAACTTTGACATTCGTTTTCTCTTTCAAGTACTGAGCACAGCAGAGATCCAGAGGCAAACAACTTAAGTGTTTCTATTCAGTTTCCGCTTAAGAGAAGAAAATGACCTGGGCACGGGGCTACATATGGGCAGGATGATATGACAGACTTCATTTAAGTGCAGGTTAGACCCTAAAAATATTTGCAAAGGTCCTTCGATCTATGTGTGCCTTTCGTTTAATTCAACAGGAAGTTCTGGTCTGATTAACTATAGTATAATGTAACAGAGCAGCCACATTTCTCGTGCGACCGGACGTTCGCGAGTTCAGTAAAGGATATACTGATTTACTTGCGACTTCTCAGAATTATAAAGAATTAGTACTACATAGGCTGTTATGCTCTACAACTTAGCCATTTAAACAACTGCTCTGAAGTTGATATAGTTAGACAGTTAACACTTTTTTTTTTACTTTGTTATATCGATGTAACAGCAGCAGCGGGCAAAGCATTTCCACGTTGGCGTAGAGTTCGTGAAGACAACAGTCAAGACAACTACGGTGATAGCATCTATAGAAGGTCTGCAGTGTCTAAAATAAAGACACCGTTTATATATATATATAAAAGGTCGCTTGAGCCAGGACAGAAACTTGGGCAAGTTGGTGCTAATTCATGCTTGAAAAGGTGCAACCACTGCACGCACGAGGACTATGTCATGTTCTCCCTTTGTTACATGCCCATGTGTTTAGCGCTGCAGCTTTTCAAACATGGAAGGTTGCCTGACTGTTTGTTATCACAAGTTCCCCATCAAGTGCGATGACCTTTCTGACTAAACAGAGTACAGGCCGAAGCGCCAAGCCGATAAAAGAGTGGTTCCATTTTAACCTCAAAAGGCTCTTGTGGTGTTTGTGGCCAGACAAAGAGCTGAAGCATGTGCTAAATGTGGCCACGCCATCTTCGCGTCTTCCCGACTAACTTTTTGCCACCCTCCGCCAATACTTGCCTTCTCTCTAGGATATACACTGCATTGTCTCTCAAATATCAAGAAAGAAGGCAAGCGTGGCCTTCCATTCCTTCCACCACCAGCCTCTGCTCGTCCTGGAAGAGTGCGCATTGCTCATCTCGAAGCTGACAGTGTGCTATTCTGGGCCATCCAGCAAGCCATAAAAGCCACTTCGAGGCAAGCTCTCAGAACCGCGTCTGCGGCAAGTGCCCAGACCCACTAAAGATATGCCCGGACTCAAATCTTGTTAATTCGAAACTAAAGATCATGCTCTTTTCATCCTGAAATCCTCTCACTATCATCGCCCATCTTTCCGCATCACATGCCCTGCCCATGCCCATTTCTCGGTCATTTCAACCAACGTGTCACTGTTCTCATGGCCCTCTGCATAACCCTTTTCATAGGTTTATGGCCCATGGGTAAGTACTGGTACGTGCACTATTTACAAGGGCATACCAGCTGCTCCTGCCTGCTCCCTGAACCTATTCTTCACGAATTCCTGCTCGGTCATTCGGGTGAACAAAATCTAAGAATGTCCTCGTAATTACACTATAAATTACCTTTGTAGATATCTAGTAAGCAACGGACGCGTGGTGTACTGTCGAATGGCCTTCGCGAACCCCTGCTTGGTTACTAATGTAATCTAAGGTTGTCCTAATTACATGACCAGTTACCATTCTAAGCGTCACATATATGCAACTGACAGACCTAATGGTTTAAGATGAAGCAAGAATTCTTCTAAGGTGGCCAGTTTTTCTAACAAACTGTCCTCCTGCCTTCAAGAGGCCTGCTTTTACCTGATCCTCACTACCGGCGCAGCGCATTCCATTTCTACCAAGACTTCCATTCTTTTTTCTACCTTTAGCAGCGGGTCGTCTAATTCCCCTGTACTACGCCTTCATACATCATTGCCCTCTAAAAATGGCCGCTAATCCTTTGAGGTACAGCACGAACAACAAACATCGCCTCCGTAAGCATATTCAATCATTGGGGTGATCGAAGCTAGCGCCATCACGCGGTTTCCTCTGCGCGGCCTACAATGTCTCGCAGGAGTGATCGCACTACCACTACTTCAGCCACGACAACAAAATGGCCGCCCCCTCAGAGACGCAGACGACTTCTCTTTTCGACAACGTGAAATGACAGTGTTCGTGCGATTACGCTACAATACTGCGACAAAACCGTATAAACAAGACATCAGCACTCGAGACACTATATCTGGCTGTTGTTGTTGTTTTTTTCTCTGAAGCACGACATAACGAGTCCAGAAGCCTTGCGCACAATGCAAAGAAAGCTCACTCCAGTACAGTGCGACAACTGAGTGGAAGTTCACTTTCTATAGTCAGTACACGCAATAACAATCGAGTACATATAGTGGGAAATACAGCAATTAATGATCTCTGCAATCACATGGCGCATCAGATACGATAAAAATTCACGAGTAATCATTTCTGAGGCACTCTGCTTTGTTTCGACTCAACGATGAGCGGTCGCTGCGTAACGTTGCGTTTGTGTTGTAGCACACGTTTCGACTTGCAAGCATGCGAACAATACGATCGCAAATGCGTGCAAGCACCACACTGGAAATCATTCTTCCACGTCCAACAATCCGCGAGGCACGATTTGACTGACTGTAGTGTTTTCTACTCACCAGCGCGCAGTCTGTACGCCAGTTCGTTTTGCACAGGCTGTACACACACAGTCCGATCCCGCACATGTTGATGACGACCTTCTGGCAAAATCAGCTACGGTATACGCAGGAATTAGAACGAAAAAACGAGCTCTGCACGAAACACCGTGCCACAACGCATGGCTGACGGCTAGCTTCTGGCAGACGTACACTCGGGCACCTCTAAAACCAAATGCGAAAAGGCACAATAAATCTTATGTTTTGAAAAATCTTTTTCTTTAATAATTATTTGTTTAAAGTAAACTTTCTATAATTTTATTGTTACGATAAATATAATTTTTTATTATTATATTTACATTTCACAGTTAAACGTCTTGTCTCGCCTTTTACGACTGGTGTTTACGTCGGCTTGTGTCCGCGTGTGTTGTGTGTGTGTGGCACGATGTTTGCCGGTGAGTAGCGTACTTTGCGAAAGTAGTCCGACTGACGCGAAATTTAAAATCGAGCCGCCTGCAAACTGATTGAGCTATATTGGCAGCCTTTTCCCAGCAGGGTGACGACCTCTCATCAACCGTTGATCATTTTTCGCAGGGGAAATTGACGACGTGTGCTATTTTGGAGTCCTGACAGCTTTACTGCTTCGATCGGCAACTTCGTTATGGCCTTACTCAGGTATGGACACGTCGGTTTGATAAAACTCACCATCGCCTGACCTCTCCTGACACCCACGAGGTCGCCTTCCTGGAACGTTATCGTTTTCCTTAAAATATCCGTAAAGGTCGACGATGGTGTAATGAATTCAGTTACTTGAGTTAAAGCGTGATCTTGCCTGGCCTTGCGACTCATTTAGTCATATCCGTGTTGCTGTCACCTTTTATTTATTTGTATTTTGCTATAGTAAATATAATACTATACAAGAAACGACTGCATCGTCGCTGACAACGATGCGAAACTATGTGTGAAAGTGAATGTCTCCGGCAATCTTGGTTGATCAGGTATGATTTAATAACAAGTCGCGATATGACGATCGTTATCTATGCACCTAGATAGGCAAAGTAGCTTTCTAGATTTTAATGCACGCGTACTCGAATCACGAAAGCTCTTAGCGCAGTCGTCACGCCAATTGGCCTTGCAGTGCTCCATTTAAAGCGATACTACAGTTCTGTTTTAAGTCCGAGCGGGGTTAACATACCACCATTTTATGCAAAAAGAATAAAAGAAGAAAACCGCAAGGTCCGTTCTGAAGTGTGTGACAGGTGTGATGTGGTATAAGCATATTCATACTTTTGTTGATGGTTAGTTGATTTGTGGTGTTTAACGTCCCAAAACCAGCTCTGATTATGAGAGACGCCGTAGTGGAGGACTCCGGAAATTTCGACCATCTGGGGTTCTTTAACGTGCGCTGGCATCACACAGTACACGGGTCTCACCGTTTCGCTTCCATCAAAATGTATGCATCACAGACATGATGCCATTTATGTTTTCTCATGGCGTCCATGCCACTGACTACTTTCTTTTACAGTGACATAGCATCCTTAAAGGGGCTGTCTACTACTCAGAGATAGTGTAAATGAGATCGTTTCTTACATTGACAGAAAGGAGCATTCTTGGCCCCCCCTTAAAAAAGGAATAACGTTTTTAACTTGGCCCTGAAACCCACGAAAGAATTACCAGTGGTGCCATCCTTGGCAATGTATGTCACACTCCAAGTGTAAATAAAAGCTCGTACAAGTATCTTGCTTACAAACAAAAATTTATTACTTACAGTTGCACTTCATACACACAACGTAGCATTCCAGCGCAACAGACACCTTCCATCTTTTAAAATTAATATTGCAAAAATTACTAACCAGTATTGCCAGTGCCCATGCACAAGTAGAAGGGGTAACCACGAAGATAGAAAAATTCTGTTGTTTCTGCTGGCTTTCCAGCGGAACCACTGCAGACTTGTACAGTATAGGGATGATATGCTTTCCATTGCAATAAAAAGCAGGAAATCGATTAAGGATGGCCAACAGTATCTTTAATAAGCCACACGAGGGAGCTCAGGTGTGCTGTTTGCCATCTGTGGTTTCGTCTTCACGCAAGAGCAACCCAGTGTGGTTGGTCGAGAGGGCTGTTAAGCAAGAGCGAGAACTTCGGCATGATTTGCAGGTGCCGGCAAGCCACCTATGTTTGGAGATTACGAGGCCCAGCGGCATTGGCAGGAAGTCACCGTGAATCTCCCAGTGACTGAATGGTAATCACACCTGTTCCGTCTCATGCTGCTGCTTCTGGCTAATGTAATAAGCACCAACACACACCATCAAAGTTGGAAAAAGGTCTGTCATGCTCATTGGAGCATGACAGCAGCTACAAAAAAAGCACAGAAAGCATAATAGCACCACAAAATGCCGAACATGGTACCGTCAACATTCCTGTGAGGTCACGAAGCAGACTGGAATTTACTGGCACCATGAACCAATGAAACGATGACGACATTCTTTATAACAATGTAAAAACAATGCTGTGCCCACTTATTGCAAACATAGCACTTGCGGGAACGGAGCAAGCCAGCCTACCGTGATGTCATTGTGCATGCACCCTGTAAAACTACCAAGGTTAAAGGTAGGCACCAAAACAAAAACTAGTTGTTAGAAGTAAGCATTGTTATTAGTAAGTGTGTACGTAACTATGTGGGGCACTCTGGTGATTTCTGCTCTTTAGCCGTTTAGTAGCACATATTGAGCAACTGTGGTCCAAGTTCTACCCTTTCTTCTTGTGGTTAGAGCTTAATGCTGGAAAATGAGAATTAGAAACTTTCTGCACACCCTAAAGATGTGTTTAGGATGTCTAGAAGTTTCATCTGTTCATTAAAGGGCAACTCTGACAGTTTTTTTCACAATGTTCTGATATCGATGTTTTACAATGTTGCTGATAGTTTTCTAGCAGCCAGGTTGGGTCAGTTTGCTCAGAAACTCACCAATAATTTTAAATAACTGACTGAACAGTGTGTTCAAACCGAAACAGGTAGGCACTTCATGCAGCGTATGCGATGACTTCACAGCCTCCCCGCCATCAGAAATATGGAGCCGGTGCCGGAAGAATGACAGTGGCGAGGTCATCTCATGATGTATTGAGTTATACCAACTTTTCCAAACTTGACAGCAACAATTTGAGCACTGAAGTATCGCCGTTTTGCATTTGATGGCCTGCCTGCTCGGGTAGCCAGCGTTGAAGGTAATGATGTCATAAACACAGGCGGGCCTACATGGGAATTCGCAAAAGATTTTTCAAGGTAATGTTCAGGAAAACTGAATGACTTGCAACCGCTTGTCTTGGCATATATTACAGTAAAACCTCGTTATAACAAAGTTGATGGGGGAGCAGTAATTACTTCGTTATAACCATTAATTTGTTATAACCAATATAAATTTCATCAATAGGAATTTCAAGGGGAATTGCGATTGCTTCGTTATATCCGATAGTTCGTTATATCCGGGTTCGTTATAACGAGGTTCTACTGTATTACAGTACCAGGGAGAATATATATATGGAAAATTTCAGTGAGATCGGTGCACACTGAAAAATTGCCAGAGTGGCCCTTTAAATATACTTGTCCTGCTTGACCCCCGTAAAGTGACATCTTCACACTGTGCAGGTACAAAAACTCGACCACCAATGATCTGCTCTACTGGGGTCTGGACTACCCGCCACTCACCGCTTACCACAGCTGGTTATGTGGGAAAGTGTAAGCAACACTTCACTTACTCCACATTGCTTGCTGTTGTAAACTGTAGCAATGCTCTGCTTATTGAAGTACAATGGATTGCACAAAAAAACTCCCAGGGCTGCGCAGAGTGTGCGGCACGGTGACAGCATAACCTGCACTTTGCTGCATGCTCGTTCTTCTCTTTTGCCCTTAGTGCGTTCCTGCTTCTCCTCCTGCACCCCCTTTCCTTCCATTCTCTCCTTTTTCTACTTTCTCTTTGCCCTCTCCCCTCTCGTTTTTTGGTCCTCTTTCTTTTTTCCCACCTTCGTCTCTGGGAGTTCTGGCTTGTCAGTGTTCGAGGGAGGACGTGTTTTCGCTGCTCCGACGACTACGATCTTCTCTCGTACCAGCCCCAACTCCTCGGCGTACGAGAGCGCCCACGTGGCCGCTCTCCTACACACGTGCTCGGCGTGCGCGCGCGCTACAGCTCCGACGGGACTCTTTCGCGACGAACAGCGAGCGTTCGTCGGTGGTATTCGGTGTTGTGCGACCACCGACCGTTCACCGCGTGCGATCACGCCTTGATACCAGCATCCGGCCTCCGGATTTGGACTTTGGCCCCCCCGCCATGTAATCTGGCCCTGTTCGGTCATCCTTGACTATGGCTGCGCCCACTGAGGGCCTCCCGCCAGGATTTACCCTGAGCAGCACCACGGGCCGTTCGCGTGCCTACGACCTGCTGCTTAGGGAGGCGGGGAGAATCCTCAATCAGCCAAACCGCGTCCCGCTATCGCCACGACGCCGTACACGCCGTACCAAACGGCATACCCCCGTCCGCCCGGCCAGAAGAGCGCGACAGGCCAACGTGACAACCTCGCAGCCCGCCGTGCCTTTCCCCAGCATCGCCAGCAGCCAGGGGCCCTTCTCCTTGCCCGACCCGCCATTGCAGTCAGCCGAGGAAGCCGCGGCGTCCATCTTGTGCACCACTTTGCTGGCACAGACCCCCTCCTCTCCGCCGACACCTGGAAACGAGCGTGACAGGAATGCGCGGCAGCACGTGGAGGACAGCAGCATTCCAGAAGGAGACCAGGAACAGGTTCATGCCTCCGATCTCTCCTCCTCCTCACGGGAGCACACCACCCCTCCCTTACCTGCGCCCCCCTCGCCCCAGGCATCAGATGAAAACAGCAGTCAGCTGACCACGGCCGCCGAACCAAGTGCCTCAGCTTCGCCCGGCCCTCCCCTCACGCTTCCGAAGGGAAAAGAGGCAAGGCGCTGTCGCCCCAGCTGTGTCCTCGGGCCGTCTCCTCCAGCAGCCGACGCCGAGGAATTCCCGGCCTTGCCTTCGACAGGGGCCCCGAGCGGCACGCCCCTCTGCGCGCCGCTTGTCACCGGAATCCCGCCACTGCGAGCCAACGGTCCGCGCCACTCTGTGCCAGCTCCTGTTGGCCCCCGATCGCCCCCCGGCCGTCCTGCTGCACAGACCGACACTGTCCTTTTCCGCCCTGTCGGCAGGAGAGTGACCTTCCGGCCTGTGTCACAGGAGGCCATCTCGGCATTCCTGGCGCCGATGGACGGAGTCCTGCGCGTCAGGATTAACTTCCGACGAAATGTGGTTGCGGCAGACGTCCCCGCGGGTGCGTCCCTAACCTCCCTCCTCGCCGTCACTGACATTTGCGGTGTTGCGGTGCGTGCCAGACGGGCGGCCACCAACACATGCAGCGGCGTGCTCTACAATGTGGACCCCGCTCTCAGCGAGGAGGAGATTCACGAAAATATCAATTCGCGGCTGCCAGTGCTGGAGTGTTCGCGCGCCGGCCGCAACGTCGTCGTGCGCTTCAGTGGAGCGACACCGCCGGCTGACGTGGAACTCTTTAAGCAGCGACGAACGGTGCAACCGCGGCGACCTCGACCAGCCCAGTGCGTTCGCTGCGCGAGGTACGGGCACACCGAGGTGACGTGCACAATGGCCCAGCGTTGCCTCGGATGTGGGGGCCCTCACCAGCACTCCGACTGCACCGCGGCATCGCCAAAGTGCTTGTTTTGTGGCGGTCGCCATCTCGCCACCGAACCGCGGTGTCCACGCTGGCAGGAGGAGCGGCGGCTTCTCGAGGTGCGCGCCCAAGCGCCCGCACAACTGACCCGCCGCGACGCACTCACCATCGCAAGAGGCACTGCCCCTGCACCGCGCGCACCGCAGCCCGTACAGCAGGGAGTGCCGTTTGCGTCCGTCGCCACCGGTGCCGCACGCACGCCGGAGCCGAGGCCTGCCCCCGCACCTGTCGGACGCAGCCATACAGACAGGAGGGACGCGGTCATCGCGGTTCTAGCGGCCGCAGTGAACGCTGCCATGGGCTTCCTCCCTCCTGAGTCGCCGGTTCGCCTGCTGTGTGCTGCAGCGCTGGCCACCCACGAAGCCCTTGCACCAAGCCATGGCGAGTAGTCGTCGGGAACCACGGCCGCGCATACTGCAGTGGAACTGCTTCTCCTTGCGCCGCCGACTTGCTGAGCTCGCGGTGTACCTTCCCCTGCGCGATTACGACGTCCTGGCGCTACAGGAAACGTACGTGCGTGCGGAGGAGGTATCGCTGCCCGGCTACATCGGTTACAGCAGCCCCACTCAGTGTGCCCTGGATGAGTGCAGTGACGCTCCGTGTTCCGACGACTCTCACCCGTCTGGGAGGCCCCGTGCCGCCTTATACGTCCGCGCGACACTCGCCCATGCCGTGGTCCCCACAGAGAGCTTCTGTAGCTCCACAGTGGAGTGTGTGGCGGCCACGGTGCGCATTGGCCGAGTGGACACATCCGTCGCGAGTGTGTATGTGCGCCCAGCTGTCGGTGTAAGCTACGCTTTCGTGACGGCGCTTGCTACTGTGCTGTCGCCCGATCATGTGCTGTGCGGGGATTTTAACGCGCACCACGTGAGCTGGGGCTGTCCCACCACAACGAGACGCGGCGGTGACCTTCACGACGCGATAACCACGGCGGGCCTCCTCGTGATAAACACGGGACTACCCACGTTCGTCCGCCGTGGTTCTGCCGGAACAGTGATCGACTTGGCACTCGTGTCGGAGCGCTGTTCTTACGAATGGAAGCGCGACGCCGACACGGCCGGGTCAGACCACTACCCGATCACCCTCTCGCCCAGACAGCCCAGCCGCAGTGCAGTGCGTACTTACAGTGTGGTGCGGTGGCCTCTCTTTCGAAAGTTGTGTGCCTCAGTGCCCTGTGGGGACGACTTCTTCACGCACCTCGTTGAGTGTCGTGAACGTGCATCGACGCGCTGTGTTGTGCCCGCGGGAACTCCAGTGCCGGATATAAAACTCCTCAACCTGCGTGCGGCTCGGCGACGTGCGCAACGACGTGCTGTCCGTTCAGGTGCTGACCACGGCGTGTGGACGATGTACAACCGCCTCGACGCGGTGTGCAGGCGACATGCGAGGCGTCTGCGCGCTCGCAGCTGGACGAGCGTATGCTCATCGCTGAGCGACCCTCACCGTCGCGGCCGCGGCTGGCACATCATGCGGGCTATGCTCAATCCCACGGCATCCCGTTTCCCTGTGCGCGCGGTGATCTACGCTGACGACATCGCGTTGTACGTGCGGGGCCCTACGCGACAGTGCAGCAGGGTGCGTGCATCCATCCAACAAGCGCTCGAGTGTGTGGCCACGTTCATCGACGGCATCGGACTCGCCCTATCGCCAGCGAAAACCGAGGCCCTCGTGATCCACCCTCGAGCAGCTCCTCGGCGCACCCTGCCGTGTTTACAGCTCCGCGGCGAAACGATCTCCTGGCGAAACTGCGTCCACTACCTCGGGTTGACAATCGATAACCGGTTGCGGTGGACACCCGAGGTACGACGCATCCGCCAATCCTCTCGGTGTGTTGAGGGAGCTGTGCGCAAACTCCTGGCTCGCGGGGACGGCTGCCCTCCCTCGTTTGCGTGCAACATCTACGAGGCGATGGCGCTGTCCCTTGTGTACTACGCGCTCCCTCTGTGCGGTGTGTCGGTGACCCACTGGCGCCATATCGACCGGGACCATCGTCGAGTCCTCCGCATGTGCCACGGAATGCCCCGCAGCTCCCGTGTGGCGGACACCCTTGTGGAGGCTCGTGCGTGGCCCCCGTCCCTCACGGCCGACATGCGCGCACTGTGCCACATCGAGAGGATACATCGCGCGCCTGGTGCTGCCCCTCTCCTTGACAGTCTGCGCCGAGTTCCGCGTTCTCGTGTGGGCCGCGTCATGGAGCTCTACGAGAGCATCGTGGTGGACGACCCCGTGCCCTGTGCGCCCTGGCCAGCCCCTCACCGCGACGTGCATCTCCCAGTGACATTGACTCTCCCGGGGATGCGCACAAAGCGCCACACGCCGCACAGTGCCGTCGTGCAGGAGGCGGCGACGCGGATACACGAGGACCTCGCCGGCAGAGTGCACGTGTTTAGTGACGGTTCCGTGCTGCGCGATCGCTCGGCCGCCGCTGCCTGCACTGCACCGGAACTTGGAGTGCACAAACAGTGTCGGCTGAGCTACTGTGCCTCATCTACCACAGCGGAGCTCGTCGGGCTGCAACTGGCTGCGGAACTCCTCCGAGAATCGCCGGCTGTCGAGTCTGCAGCCATATTTTGCGACTCGAAACCTGCCCTGCGACTTATCGCGAGGGAGGAATGCGGCCCGCCACTCGCCCAACGAGTGGCTCGAAACCTTCTGTCCCTGCGGGAGAGCGGCTGCGATGTCGTTCTCCAGTGGCTGCCCGCACATGTGGGCATAGCGGGCAACGAGGCAGCAGACGAGCTCGCAAAGCACGCTCACTCAGCCGACACTCCACTTTCTGACTGCGCCAGCTCCTACGATTCAGCGCGCATCAACTTTCGGAAAGAGCTGGCGCGGTCGCACCCGGACAGCCGTTTCGCCGACGGCAGGCTGCCACGACCACTCCCCGCCACCGGATTCACTCGGCGAGAACGCGCCTTTCTTCTCGCCCTGCGAACTGGTACGTGCTGGCCAGCCGAGCGCCGACACCGCCTCCGTGGTTTCCCCTCCCCTGCTTGCTCGGACTGCGGGGAAGTGGAGACACTCCCTCACCTGCTCAGTGACTGCCCGGCCCACGTGGACGCGCGTAAACAACTGTGCGCGCGCTATCGGAAACTCGGCCTGCCCTGTTCCTCAACAGAGCAGCTCCTGTTTCCTGACGGCTGCAATGAACGGCGCCGCTCTGCCCTAGCAGCCCTCCTCACATTTATCGAGGTCACTGGCCTGACTGGGCGACTTTAAAGCCGCTCGCCAGGCTGTTTGTGTTCCCTGTTCGTGTTTGTCTTCCCCTTGTGTTTGTGTGTTTGTGTATGTGGCCGGACATGGTGTGGTTTTGACCTCTGCCTCCCTTATTTCTTCTCTCTCTCCATTTAATTCCCCCATCCCCTGAGTGTATCGGTTGAGGTGTCCTCACTGAGAGACAGTTACCGTGCACTCTGCCCTACTTTCTTCACTTCCCTGAATAAATAGAATCTCTCTCTCTCTCTCGTCTCTGACACCACAGCCAACGGCTAACATCATATAACGTCCTGAAGCTCTACTCCCACCATATCAGAGCCGAGGCTGGCTACACACTGTGCCCAGCCATTTCGTGAGATTCGGGGATGTGTGGCTCCACTCCTACTATTGAATTAGGTTCAGATTCGCAACAGGCATGTGGTTTCTTCTCGTTGCGAGCAATAGTGGTTACAGGTAGTGGCGGACATCGCTGTCACCAAAATCAGCCATTGTGACAAGCCCATAACAGTTTACACTGTAAAAAAATACAAAGTGAAAGCTTGTTCAGAATGTGTGCCATTGAAAACAAAACGCATTGTATGGCAGGAGAGACTGTGACGAAGTGTCGGTTAGGAAACCAGAAGACACAGGATGCCTTTAATGCTGTCCATGTCCTGTTCTTTGTTTGAAGAGGTACTTCAGAGGAATTTAGGGTCTGAACACAGCAAAAAAAGCATTGGTGCAGACACTCTGCTCTCACTGACTCCGTATTACATGATGTCTTACACTTAGTGAGCAATGCTGCAAAAAAAAAAAACATGCTTCTAGCACTTCTTTCTTATGAGGCCAAAAGAAAGTGTGAAAAAAAATGTATATCGTGTAATTGAATGTAATGTTAAGTCTCATTTTTTATGCCTTAGAGTGTTGTAGGTACTCCATAAAAAGTTCTTCCATGCATTAGCAGTCTCACTGCAATACTGTGACGTGTTTCTTTGGCCAGCAGCCACCACACATCCCTTGCACGTGCAACCAAAGTATGGTATGTCGCACGCTGGGAGCATGAAGGACACATATCTCACTTCACTTGACAATAGTACCTTCAAGGCATGGAGAAGATGTTAACGATGCATAAGCTTATCTGCCTTTGATATAGCCTTAGAGAAGCAAATTAGTGAGCTGCTGCTTTTCATGATCTCAAGGAACTCTTTGAGACATGCAGAGCTTTCAGGACAAGCCTTCAGATAAGCATATCTTAGATTATCAGTATGTCAAACTATCTCAAGATACCCTTCGAGTTTCATATATGTATGTGGGTATGACTGCATAACCCAGGGTACTGGTACTTCTCACTTCTGGTAGAGTCATGCACTTGGATTTTCTTCTGTGTCTCTAGTGCAGAAGTCATCAATGGCAGCTGGGTTGCCCTCAACACATCACGAGGCACGGAGAGCTATGACCACAAGCTGTTCATGCGATACACAGGTAAGAGGCCTGAATTTAGGCCCCTATGGATTTGCCTCACATGTGTAGATGAAAGCAAGACTAGTCGTATGGAGTTCTGTGCGACAGATGATGGTGCATGTGTCATTTCATGTGTTGGATTTGTTCTTGTGTACAGTTCTGGCTAGGTGCATTTAATAAAGTTCACATGGGTGGATTGCTTGACCAAAGTTGCTTCCCATCAGTTGGGACATGTGATCTCTGTGATCACACGTTCACTTTTCAGCAATACATGTACCAGTTGTCATATTGTCATTCCGTGACAACTCTGGTAGAGCAGCCATCACTTTCAGCTAACCACACTGCGTGATGCACATAATGCATTTTTGAATTGGCACAGTTATCAATGCTTGTTTCAGAGTGTCTAGTTACACCCTAATACAGTTTGATGGGATTATATTCAGTGTTAATGTTGACAGATGCATTGACTGTAGTTGAACATTGGTTATAAGGAGATTGACCTGAATGAAGGAGTGTGAAATGAGATTGAGATTTGTGCAGAAAAGCATACTAAGCTGGAAAATTTGCTGCATTACTCGCATATGCTCTCACATACACTTATCTTTATGGATCGTTTTGTTGCTAAAGAAATTGTAGATGCGGAGCTTCATGATGTGAAAAATTATACAAAAGCTAGAGGCATAACTGATGAAAGCTCCTTGTCTGTCAATGCGACCACTGTCGGAACAAACACATTGCCTGAAGGCAGTCAGGAAATAGGTCCCTTCAGTCGTGGAGGCTCTGTGAAAATGTGAGCCAAATACTAGTCTGCACCAGGCAATTCACAGTTTGGCTTCAAATAGCGCTGGAGACCTCCTGCTCATCTTTCAACATGTGACATTCCAAGGAGCATTGAGTCCATCGCTTGAAGTAGAACTAGCACTGGTGATTTCATGAATGCGGAAGCACCTGCAGGAACATGTGCCATACTTACTCGACTCTACCGCGCCCTCGATTGTAACGCGCACCTGCTTCCCGCGACAAAAAAAAAAGGAACATCAATTGTAACACGCTCCCAAAAAAGGGCCTTAGTAATCAACCTTCTGGGCATCTCAGAGATTGTATCGGCCACATAGCGACTTTGGTTGGCCGCAAGACAGCCAAGCCTTGCGCAGCGAGTATCATCAGCCTATGCATCATGTGCATTGTGGCGTTTTTAAGCGCGGGACCGGCGGAGACATAGAAACTACAGAAACGATGCGTGCCAAAGACTGCCGCACCACTAGTTCGTTTTTTTTCGCCGGTGACCATTCGACAGCGGCCGAACTGCATGGGAGGCAGCCATTTTGATGCCGACGGCGATATGGTAACGGTGTAGTTCGTTCGTACTTGATTCTAACGCACATACGATTTTTGGGTCCGTTTTATCAGAAAAAGAGTTGCGCGTTAGATTCAAATAAATACAGTAGCTTATTTGTTCATGTTCAGTTCAACAAATAATGAAAATGTGTGTATCTTTATTTCAGAACTACAAACGAAGTTAAGCGACATGTCATTTGTTAGAAGGATAACAGGCAATTCCCAGCTATATTTGAAACCATATTGTGAATTCCCTGGTCCATGTAACGCACCAATACTTGGCTCACATGTTTACAGGGGCCTCTAGAAATAATTGGCACCTTTGTAAAGACATCGTTCAAAAAAGTGTTGCAGGGTATTTTAAGTTCAACTCAGCAATAAGATGAACAGTGATCCTCATACGGCTTTGCATTCATCTACAAACACACACTATGCACACAAAAAGGAATTATTCAGTTTCTGGCATTTCAAACCTCCTTCAAAGCGAGTGTCTTTCACATTGGGCTAGGACAACATGGATACTGTTGATGAACGGAATAGTGTCAACTTGCGTTTTCAGTTCACTGTCAGTATCCATGTTCTCCTTGTTGGAAAAGGGCATAGCACAACGACAATGAACAGTGAGGAGCTAGCCCATCTGCTCACTCTTTAACTACAGTGTGCGTCATTGCACAGGTCAGATGTTTTCATGCACCATACCTTTGTGGCTCTTGCCTAGCCTTCATTGACTGCAACTTCAGTTTCTTTTTTTATACAGTGAGGCTGTTCAAAGCTGAGGACGTGCCATGTGTCGGGTAACCTCGTTACGGGTTGTCATGCGGAAGGGAAAAGCAGAGCCATTGCTGCCATCAGCCGACTCCTACATGATTAGTGATTACATGTGAAGGCCAATGTGTGATAACGTGTTGAAAACATCTAGTAGTTCAAAATTGCGGGTTTTGATCCCCAGTGCTGCAGCTGCATTTCCGTAGTGCGAAATGCAAAGAAAGAAAGTGCGTGGTGAAGGATCACTGTAAAGGCCGGTGGTATGACTAACATAACTGATACGTCACGACATCAGGGACTTGGCATCCCTGCCAGGTGCGTCACGACCGACGACAAAAGAACAGCTTCGCTGTTCTGTTGGTTTTCACGGCGTTGAACTGGCTTGAAGTTCTTTTTCTTGCTTTTGTTTTGTCGCTCTTTCAGTCCTGGCTGCCGACGTACTCGTGTACTTCCCAGCCGTGCTGTTCTTCTGGAACTCACTTCGGTCTCCAGTGAGGATGAAGCCGAGAGATGTGGTGAGCAGAGGCACAACATCCCACCTTCATACTTTGTTCATGCCGTTCTCCTTCTCACTCTGATAGCTTTTTTTTTTTCCTGTGTTTGTCATACAGTTTAGACCAACCTCGTATGTAATGATGTACAAATAATCATTCGCATTTCTTGGCTGCCTTATAAGCTTTTTATTGATTCATTTGCTGTGATTGCTATATTTAGAAGCGCATGCATCTGTGTCCATTGTATGCAATAAATATCTGTCTGTTGTGCTGCATGTGTCTAGTATTGTAAATAAATAGGAATGCATGACCATCTGCTTTTTGCAAAAGAGCATACTGGCCTGAAACTGCAAATAAGCACACAAGAAAGTGCCCGTATTTGCAACTTTAGTGCACATAACTAGTATTCTTTTTTTTTTTTTAAATATTCTTCAGCTTGCACAAAATCGGCACAAATTTAAGAAATGTGGAGAAACAAGCACTGAGTTGTCAGTCAGCGCCTGTCCGCCCTCTGTCCTTGCATCTTTTAAAAAAAATGAATGTCTATCAAACTGCCCAGTTTTCAATATGTTTCCAATACATATATGACATTTCATTTAGTTGGCAGGGACTCAATAGTTTCTATTTGTTGTATGTGCCTAGCAGAACACAAGGAGAAACTACTGGGATGCAATAGTGGTAACTGGAAGACTTTTTTAAAACTGCGGTCACGGATACTACAGTCCAAACACAATATAATGAGTGCAGTTATAACAGGTTATTGGTTATAACAAATTAAATGAGAAGTAGTAATATTGCCATTAAAACAGATTTACAAATGCTTACTTATTAACACTTATCAGATATAACAAAGCCTGTCCTGCATCATATCAAATCTGTCACAACGAGTTCAATTGTAGTTCAGGACTAGCCTACCTGGTCACAGGTGGATAACAATAGAAAAACCCAAAGAAGGAATGAAGATGAGACTGCAGTTCTGATCCTGTAGTAGAAAAGTCAGTCACCTTGCAAGGTAAGGCAACCGACGCACATAAAAATGCCATTGTTTTCCTTAAAGTTACAGTGCATTTCCATAACTTCTCTCACAACCAGACTACTGTTCTGGAACAAGGTGTGTTACCTGTAGTTTTTAGCGATGCAGGTGTATTATTCTGGTACAGTAGTAAAGTTAAGTGAAAAGTGCATTATTGCTGAACAGTGACAAATATTCACAGCCAAAGCAAATGTAGGAGGTGGAGTTCAGGGTAATTGCAATCCACAGTGGGGAATTCCTCCTTGCCTGCAGGCTATCGCCAGCACCCTCACCATGATAATGCCTGGCTTGGTTCTCATCGACCATGGACATTTCCAGTATCCTTTTGCGTTACATGTATTGGGTTGCATGTATTACATGCTCCCAGTTGCTTTGTGATATAGGAACGGTGAATAGTAAGGAAGTTGAAGCACTGCAAAATGAACAGTGAACTGCTTGTTCAAGTGAACTTGTGTTCTCAAAACTGTGAGCACACGACATGCTCAGCACCCTCAAACTCGGTGCTTCTTAGTTTAGTGGTAATGAATTTTTAACATTACCAAAGGCATTGCCCCCCCCCATGGTGTAGCACCCCAGAATTGCATCTTTCTGTTCAGTGTTGGTAATAATAACCATCCACTGTGTTGTAAAAACTGTGCTTGTTAAACATGTGTGCTGTTACTGTGCATTCCACTGCCTAATATACAATAAGCGTTCCATTATTATGCCTCCCCTATGTTTATGCTTTTTGTTGTTATCTTATTTTGTATGCGAGTGATGGTTACCATGTTCTGTACAACCACTCCTGTAATGGCCTTTTAAGGCTACCGGTATTAGTAAACAAGCACTTTTAACTTTACAATGTATAAACCATTGCCCCTGACTTATCCGTGCATGTCGAAAAACATCAGTACAGAATACAGTAGAGCTCAGTCATAACAATATCGAAGTACTACGAAGATTACATTGTTATAACCGACAATTGTTATAGCAGGGTTGCATGAAAAAAAAAGAAGAAAAAGCTCAATAAGGAGACTTCATCCCACACTATGCATGCTTCACAGCATGACATTGAGCACAACGGTGACCAAAGATGACACCCTGAAAGACCCCTAGCTGCTCTGAAAGAAGCCCCCTTCCTCACTCCCTGTAGCAGTGCTATTTTGATCGCCACCCTTTGCTTCAGTAGCCAGAGGGGATAGTAGTGATGCCCTTTATCAAAAGCAAGTTAAGTTTCGCAAGGCCATGAATAACACATTTCGAGCTGGTTGGTTCATCATGGCCAAGAACAGCGTGCACTACACAACGACAAAGAAAGAAGCATGTATGTCATCCTGCCTTCTTTGTCATTGTGTAGTGCGGGCTGTTCTTGGCCCTCAAGGCCAGCTTTGAAACCACTGTCCTTTGTTACCTTCATTTTCAGGGTGGGGCTCATGTTTTAGACTGTGGAGAAATCTGTTCATTCCTTTTTTTTTTGCCGAGTTCACTGTGATATAGAATAATTAATTGTGGTGCTAGCTGATCCCGCATTGCTTACGGTGCAAGAAAAAATGGCAAACACAGGAACGTGTGCTTTAATGGAGTGTGTGCTAAAAATAAAACAAGGCTACTCATATGCTTGCCTACATTACTGCATTTGAGTATGTCGACCAATTTTTTCATACACAGCTGCTCTGGGCAGGAGGGGCACCACCTTTTCGAGACTTGCACTGGAAGCCTTTTTTTTTTAATCTTGGAGATCAATCTGCAAGTGAACCATGTGTCACAATATTTGACTTGGGTGTTTGGCCTTCTTTTGCTGGTTCCCTCTATGTATGTATATCTTATATGCAGTCGTTGCTTCTACATTTTAAGCACGTCTGTGACAAGGAGGTATACTATATACGTAGAATCCTTCCTGATATTAAAAGTAATGAGTCATCACTTGTACTTGGCATTTCTTATCTGTAACCATTGTCTTTTTTTTCTTTTTTTTCCACTGATTTACCTCATCAGCGCTGCGCTATAACAAGTCTCACTATTCAGAAATATGGCTGCCCTTAACAAGATGGTGACACCAGGTACAACTGCGTGAGCCTGGGCCTCTCACTGGCAGCCGTGGCTTTTGCGGAACGCGAGCGCCTCCTGCTCAGTGCTGTGTTCTTTTCGCTGGCACTGAACTACAAGCAGATGGCGCTGTACTACGCAATTCCTTTCTTCTGCTACTTGCTTGGTTGCTGCTTCCAGCAGCGAGGACTTGGATCTAAGTGAGTGAAGGCGATACCACGGCCTATCTCCTATTTTGCAGCAAAGTTAGATCTCCACCATGTTCTTCGAGAAATGCCACGGATTGGAAAACTGTGTAGAATTGCAGGTTCCTTGTTGATCAAGTAGCTTCGAATGCATAAGCAAATCACTTGATTGTGATAGCGTTGTTTTACAAATTGCTTCTGAAAGAAGTTCATCATTGCAAACTGCTGTAATGTATATTTGTTTACAGTAACATCACACTGCTGTACAGTAGAATCTTAGCAAATCGAAGTTGCTTAAACTGAACTGAAGTGCCTCTAATTTGGTTGTTTCTGTGGTTGACTACTGCACACGTATATGCATGTTGAAAAACCTTCTATACTGCACAATAATGTGTGGTAAAGGCAATCAACCTTCTTTTAATAGAATGATGGGTGAATACTTGAGAATGTCTAGAAGATCAAGATCATCTGCACCAGTGCTTCGTTCTTTGAGAAACTTCGGTAAATGTGGGACAAGACATGTGCCACCAGTGTGATGTGCTGGTAACATCGCTCAGTGGTGTAGTCAAGCCTCAGAAAAAAAAAGTTACTGATACCGAAATTTCCAATAATAATAAAAAAAAAATATCATTGAAAGACAGAACAAAATGCTGCTGGCCCATTTTTATGTCTGTGGTGGATCTTGCGGAAGAAGAACCAGCAAGATCCATCACGAAAAGTTTCAATCATCACAAAAAGCGGCGGCCAGCGGAGCAACGGTATGCAGTAGGCCAGCTCCCTCGTCTCTACCCACGATGTCATAGAAACAGACTTCTCCGCGGCTGCCAACAGCTGCATCTGCTCGCAACACTAGCCAGGACCTTCTTTTCTCCTGCCTGCACCTGCCTTTCTGCCGGCCAGTAAAGAGAGAAAACAGCTAATCTACGTGAACAGGCACTGGTTCAAGGCAAGCAGTTTGAATCACTCTAATGGCATACTGACTACTAAAACATGATTTTCACTCAAACTAGGCATCATACAAACAAACACTAAGACATTTCTTGAATGGTATTTCAGCAGTTCAAGTCGACCTTAAAGGGTTTGAAGCACCAAACCTTAAAGGGTTTGAAGCACCAAATCTTGAGGCTATGAAATTCTTGTCAGAGGCTTTCTCAGTAGCGGGGACCTTCACCAAGAATTGTTGGGTGTACCAAATGTTTTTTTAAGGTATATATTTTAGCTAGCTTCCAAAGAGCTCCTAAATGCTCGTTCTCACAATCGAGAGCCGTTGCTGACGTGGCTGACAGTGTCGTCACTGTGTTGGAAGTGCCATGAAAGTTTGCGTAATGCCATACTGCATTAGAGTGACATACGATTAACGGCAACCGACAGCACCAAGCAAGCCTGGACAGCACTACTAGAGTGGACAGCTCTTTGCTAGAGAATACGGAATAGTCTGTCCGTCACAGATTTGTGGCCAAGCTTCCTTGACAGTGAATGACATTGCTCTGCAACTCAGCGCCCCGAACTGAAAATTGTTCGCACAAGCAACGAGATATTAAATCGTTTAATGAGATATGTGAATCTTCGAGCGTGTGTCATTATTCGTGTAGCAATAGTAAATGTTTGAAACAATTAATGCACATTAATTTGATGCCTCAGCTCCCCTAAGGGTTGCAGGTGCAGTTTGCAGCTTTTGCTGATATTAGCAGCACCTTGCGTGGGTCTCCAGTGCCATTTATGTGTTCGATGGTGCAAATAAAGGTGATCCAATTCAGCGACGTGGCTATATGAAAACTTGTTTCAGGCTAACGCTATTCGTTGGTCTTGCCCTGGCTGTCACTGCCACATTTGGTGCCTGCTGGGCACCTTACCTGAGCAGCACTGACCGAGCCTTGCAGGTCCTGAAGCGTCTGTTCCCCTAGACAGGGGTCTGTTTGAGGTAAGCACCGTTGCAAACACTGCTGCGTCATAACTTTCCTGAACTACAAAATAATTCTGAGAACTGCCATTGGCTGATTCCCAGTGGCAGTTACTGCAGATGTCATGAAGTGACACCACGTCCCCGCAGTGAATCTAGCCACAAGTGGTCATCACTGTGGAAACGCAAATACAGTAGAACCTCGCTGTTACGTTCCCGGCTGCTGCGTTTTCTTGGCTGTTACGTCGTTTTGGGCCAGTCCCGGCATAGCTCCCACAGGATTCAATGCATTAGGAACCCCGCTGTTACGTCGCCGTGTGGGAACATTCCCATATGTTACGTTGTGAATCGACACTCCAAGCGGCCACTGAAGACGGCAATATTGACTTTTCACGTAGCCTGACTTGGCTTGACTCTATTAGCTGCACAATGGGCGACGCCCATTACGTTTCCGGCTTCCGCCAGCAAAATTATGGCACAGCAGTGCAAACTGTTTGTGACGGAATCGCGTACAGTGATTACGTTTCCATCGATGATGCCATTGTCACCTCCGAGGTTTTCTCTTTCAAAGAAATCGTAGCCGAGTGTGCCGATGCGTGCTCTGAAAGCGCTAGCACTGCAATAAAATTGTGTGCCGAAAACCGCTTCTCTCATTTTTCCCGTTTCTCGGCTCTTACGTGTCCCGGCTCTTACGTTTATTTTCTACGGTCCCGTGAAAAACGTATCAGCGGGGTTCTACTGTACATTCAAAGAAAAAGGGAACAGAAAACATTCAAGGTTGTGACATGGTGCCGTGGCTGCCTGCCCATTTTTCACCCGCCCCTGTTTAGCTTCCAGAGTGCTCATCGCGACGAAAGGAGAGTGAACGTATTGAGATGGTAGAATTTCCCGCAAACTTGACGCTGTAATTTCGCTAATACCTAATGAACCTGAAAAATTTTTGCAGCAGGCGATTCATAGGCAATAAGCTCCTTAAGTGATGTCACTGGAGCTACTCGTTCTTGTAGCTATGAGAAACATTAAACACACCGCGTCTTCAGTGACTCGAATAGTAGGAGCAGCACACCAACAGCGGGCACTTTGACATTTGTTGAAAGTGGCCTGTTCATTAGGATTACAGACAACACGCGGCTGCCCTATCCATTTGGTGAGGTTGAACTGGTAACAGAACTGAAAAGCCGGGTTAGTTGTTCTTCATTTGTCTTGAATTGACTTGTACGGTGCGAAAATACAAGACGGACTGGCAAAAGAGCACACACGGACAGCGCTTACTCTCAACTGAAGGTTTATCGCATACAACACACATGCAAACGTCTACATGTTCCTGACATGTAGACGAAAGGTACCATAAAAACCCGCATATAGTATGGACTTCCATACCATACAGGGTGTAATTTGAGAATGGCAAAAAGGAAAAAGGAAGTCTTCATCCACACGTAATCCAAGTGAGGAAACCTCACAGAGTGCATTTTACTTCCATTGCAGTTAACATTCACTAATCGTCTGTTTCACTGGCACTGTCTCTTAAAACACCCTTGTTGGACATGTTTTTCTATAGAAAGTTGTTTTCAGTGCCATGAAGTACGTTCGAGGTGCCGTAATTCTAAAAGGGCAACTGACAAGTTTCTCGGAGATGCTTTCTGCTGCAGTGTTGACGGCAAGTCAAGGCACACTGGTGTCCGATCAGCGCTGCCGATATGCCCCAGCTGATAGACGTACTTCCATGGCTTATCACACGGCGCGATAGTTTCTGCGATAACGACATCCAATAACGTAAAGGAAAACCAGCGCGGTTCGAGGAACGCTTTTCTCTTACTATCACTTGTAGTATTCACAGCCGGGTGAGCATCCCGTTGACATCTCGCGAAAGCAGTCAGCTTCTGTTCAATCTCAGGAAAGGCTCCGTTCTTCAGCTCCCTGACACTTCAAGGCGGGCGCACGGTAAAGTTGCCTCGCTTTGCTTCTTAAACATTGCCCTCGGTGACGCTGAAGCACTGCCTTGCAGTGCAATTACCAATGGTTTCGGCCTCCAAAACAGCTTTCCTTTTAAAGGCAGCTGGGTACTGCTTTCACGGTCCCGACATCGTGCGAGATAAACTTCAAATGAACATGCCAATTCTCGGCAGTCAAAATGACACCGCCCTGCTGGCCCTGCACCGGCCGAAAGCGGCAGCCATTTGCAGCAGCATACTGACGCCACCGCTAGATAACACATCCTCCGTGACAAGTATTGATGATGATAACACTGAGCAGCAACAAAACTGAAACTACAAATTTCGGGTGGAAAACTCGGGGATCCACTTATAATGCAAGCCAGAAATTTCAAAAAAAAATTTAGAAAAGAAAGAAACCTCGTATTATACACAGGCTTTTATGGTACATTGTGGTACCTTTCATATTTTCTCCTCTTTTGCCTATAATCAAATTCCCCTTGCACATGTGCGTAACAGCCGGTATTGGGCCCAACGTCTCATGTTTCAGTGCCAGCGAGTTATCAAGTGATCAAAATGTACCCATGTTCGCTGTCACGCAGCTGCTGTATACTGTGAGCTGTATCTTGAGCAGCTCAGAGTTTTCGCATTACAACTATGCTGCCAAATTCCGTATAACAAGCTTTGCAAACACTTTAGTACATCGCACTGCGGTCACCACTTCCTGTTTTTTCCAGGACAAGGTTGCCAACATATGGTGCACTCTGTCCATCATCGTCAAGCTTAAGAGCCTTTACTCACCGACTGCACTCGCCTTTGTCAGGTAAGGCAGCCCTCCATATCGCAGCCTTTGCCCTCACTTTGCACTAAGCACAAGAAAGATTGAGCAGAAATCATTAAGGGGACTGACGACCAGTTTTTAAGGTACCTGATTTTTTTATTTCAACTGAAAGCATACCGGTCAGTGTCCAACCATGCAATGGCAATGGGGAAAATGCTGTGAATCATATTTTATCAGAATTTTTTGCCTGTGGAGTCTTATAAACAATGTATGTTGCAAACAGTGGCCATCAGCCATCGGATGTGTTAGAGCCAGGTTCTACCACGACAAAGTACATGCACGCAACACCTGAGAGGTGCCACGTGCGTGCACCACTTCTTAGCAATTGACTCCTGTGCAGAAAGCAAAAAATATGGTGGGGGTGCATTTTTATACACTAACAGCTGAGTTATGGTTATATGAACTTATGGAGCAGCAGTAAAGACTCTTGAAACAGAATACCAAGGATTCAGCCACAAGGCGACTGCATGTTTCGGTTGCCGCAGTTTTCAAACCCAATTTAAAATTTTCAACTCTTACTCAAATTACGAATGGGTGCTCAATTTAATCACTATAGTTCTGTGTCTTTCCAAGTGCATGAAGGCTTCTTCACTTGTTCTGGCCATTCGTCGGTCCTTTTAAAGGATAATCATAAAATCATACTATAGCATTCCATTATAGATCCTCCCAGATATCCAGCTGGTGACTGACACGCTAGCACTAGTAAGTAGAGCTGTGCGAATAGCAAAATTTTGAGTGTAAAGCGAATTAGAATACTACATTCAAGTGCGAATCGAATCGAATATTTTTCAAATAATTTTCGTATATTTCTTTACTAATCCCATGTCAAATTATGGAGAAATGTTCTGCTCAACATGGGCAAAAAGATTTATTGCATGACTAGTGTACTGCCGCAGTGTCATACCAGAGTCCTGGGGGAACAGTCCAACAGAGAACTGTGCAACAGAAGGCTGAGGTAACTTCGCCGCAGTTCACGGGTGTTATGCGGCGAAGCGGACTACATGTGGTAACGGGCCACTTGACACGCGACCATAGCGTATTCTTCCCCTTAATTACCAATTTCGAATAGTTCGAATAGTAAAATTTAAGTGCGAATCGAATAGCAAATGATATTCGAAAATTATTCGAAATTTCAAATATTCGCACACCCCTACTCGTAAGGGATCGTGAAAACAATATGCAACTGCTCAGTTGTAATTTTCACTGCTTTGATAAGCATTCGACATGCTTGTCCAGAAATCTTTTGGCCCAATATTCATTGTGCATTTAATAATGTCTATTTGAAATCCTGGCGTTCTTGCACACCCGAAACGACCATGCAAATGGCAGCATAAGCACTATCCGGTGACATCACCTCAAGGCATTTAAAAATGTAAACATATTGTTAACTTTCGTTTGCTCTGAAGCAATAGATTTCCATGAAAGCCGATGAAGTAACAAAATAGTTAGACCAAGCGCATACCCGTAATAGATGCAGGGCTCGTGCACAGTTTGTTTTCTCGTGCCGTCCGAGGGCGCACCTATTTCGGAGGTGATAGTGGAGGCTGAAGTAATGCCAGTAGCGAAGTTTAGGGGACATGCGCTGGGAAATCGAAACCGTGCTTTTATCACTGTAAATCAACCCAGACAATGCTACGAAACAATGCATGTTATAGATTTGAGGGACAGAGTTCCAAATATACACATCGTACTGGAGCTTCAGTAAACATTTCATGACCGCCTTAAAATACAAACATGCATGCACATAAATTGGTGGTTCTGTCTATGTTTATGCTTAGTATAGTTTCTGACAATAAAAAGTGGACATAAACGCTAATGAAGAACATGGGAGAAGCACTCTTTTTTTCTTGTCATTTCTCATTTACGTCACACTATCAAAAGCTGTGGATCAGTACCAACTACCATCGTCTCACTGCTTGGTCAGTTGTATGCTTACTACACCAAGATGCCATCACTGAACCTTCAGCGAGAATGTTTTAGGTACTACTTAGCTGTATGCATTAACACTACAAGGTGTGTGGATTCTGTGGTGTTGCAATACCTCCAGCATCAGCCTGCATTGCAAATGGCATTTTTCATAGAAGCGCTGCTGTAACCTCTCTAGTCCCACAGCACCTGATTGTGTTCCATGCCTTTCAGTTTTCTTCAAGACTGACTAGGGAGCTTAAGTAAAATAATTGTCCTGGTTGTAAAATTTGGTGTATCATAACCTAAGCAGAAGTTGTTAAGAGCATTATCACCGTTGTCACTTGTGAAAATTTCTGGACCATTGTGTCGTCAAATACAATGAATATTTCTGAGGGAGTGGATCTTAAAGGGTCCCTGAGATGTCTTTTTTTTGACATTGCATCACTGATTAGGCAACACAATTGTGGAATCACTCTCACCATAAATAAGGTGAAGCACCATGCACTAAGGCAGCTATGGGCTTATTTCTGTCGCCTTCCTCCTTACCACTGCTGTTCCTCCTCAACTCGAACAGCTGCGGTGTGCGCGCTAGCGACGACTGCATCTCCCATGTCAGCCGCTCTGCCAAGCCCTTTGTAGCTACATAGCGCCGCGATATCTTTACTGAGGTCGCCGGCCTCGGCAGTGCTAGCCTCTGTAATAGAGTTATGCAAAACTTGTTGCTGGGCGAGTTGGTTGACATTCTGAGCACACATGGTAGCGCAAAAATCCGAAACGAAAGACTTAGGAAGAAGTGGAGAAGAAACGACAGGTTGGGCGCTAAACTTCAACTGAATTTATTGAAACAGGCGAGCCAAGAATTACAACATGTGCGCGTGCGTGCATGGGTGTCGTAAAGGTCGAAATTAAAATGCAGAATTTAACAGTAGTGTTTCATTCTGATACAGACAAACCGATGTGTCACTAATACAACTCGTGCCTCTCTTTTTTATGTGATATGCCTCCAAAAGTTCCCTAGCCAACGTATCTGTAATTGTATCTGTATCTGGGGGTATCGCGTGGGGGTATCTGTAATTGTATCTGTATCTGTAATTAACAAAGGCGTGACGCATTTGCCTGCGCACTGCAAGATATGCGGATGTGAACCAAGATTGCGTGAGACAAAGATAATTGGCAGGAGTGGTGATACGTTGGCTAGGGAACTTTTGGAGGCATATCACATAAAAAAGAGAGGCACGAGTTGTATTAGTGACACATCGGTTTGTCTGTATCAGAATGAAACACTACTGTTAAATTCTGCATTTTAATTTCGACCTTTACGACACCCATGCACGCATGCGCACATGTTGTAATTCTTGGCTCGCCTGTTTCAATAAATTCAGTTGAAGTTTAGCGCCCAACCTGTCGTTTATTCTCCACTTCTTCCTAAGTCTTTCGTTTCAGTTTTTTGCGCTACCATGTGTGCTCAGAATCTGTAATAGAGCACTGCCGACTCGTGTGTTCGCCGCCAGGTGCATTGACGATACCGTTGGCTGAAATGAACAAGCACGTTGTAGGAGCACGTTGTTCGCAGCTAGGTTGGGAAAATTACGTGCACGTCACTGGTTAGGAGCCAATCAGCGGCCTCCCCATCCATCGTTCAATGGAGGGGGCATTTGAAAACGCCTTTTGGCGAGCCGCTGCGATCTTTTGCAATGCGAGTGTTCATAACCTTATTGTAAATTACACACTTTACGCAGAGCGCTGAAATCTGTCCTGTAATGATCCTAATGACATGCTCTACGGGATCACCATGTTTGCACAAAATTGTCAAAACCGTTTCAGGGTCCCTTTAAATACTGCAAGTTGTCGTAAACCAGACATGCATCTTCAAAAGGCCAACCAGCCAAGCCTTGTTAGATCTTGGCCTGTATGTTTCAGTCAGCAAGCGTTTCTTTATGTCTGGAAATAAGTTGTTGTCTTCACTTGAGGAGAACTGCTACCTTTAGTGCTTATAATGTTACATGTATATGCTTGCTTCCACATTCATAACATAACATTCTGTGGTGTGCAACGGTTTCAAAAGTGGTGGCACCTTTAAGCGATCTTCAACTTGGAGGGGGCGTCACAGCAGCTTGTACACAAGTTGAATGAGTGTAGATTTATATATGGCCATGTGAAGGCGGCAGACAACGGGGCCGAAGAAAGCACACCTCTTCTGTATAAGCTCTGAATTTTCAAGGAAAAAAAGAAATTAATAAGTGGAGAAAGAGGCAACTTGCTGTAATTGGAAGTCCAGCCTACGCCTCCTACACCTCACAGGTGCGATGCTGTACCATGGAGCTGCGGCTAAAGATCTCTTTCCATAAATTCTATAGTATTTATGTACTATATCTAAGCCCTAGGAATCTGCTTTCGGTGGACTTCTTGTGGTTCTAACTGAAGTCATAAAAACAGAGCCTTCAGTTCCTTGAGTGTATTGTACGAGTTCACTTTTTTTTAACATCATCGCCAATCCTTCTAGTGGCCTTGTGACACTTGGCACAGCAAGCATCTCAGCCATTGATGTGTTGCTTCGACCCACGGCGGAACGTTTTCGATTCAGCCTGGTAAGGTTCCATTGCAAACCAAAGAAATGCTCAGCCTTGAACCAGGCCATGCGTCTGTATAAAAAAAATTACTCGCATGTAGAAAGTCCTGTGCTTCTTGCAGTTTAATTCAATGACTACGCCTTGTCCGAAGGTTGGAAAATGCACGAGATTCACATTTGGTACGACACTTGGTCTCGAAATGCTGGACCGAGTGTACCAGATGTTGTCCTTACATCATGCCACAGAGTGAAAATTGTTGTTTTGTCATGATAAGTTATGTGTCGCTGTGTTGACAATGAAACACAAAGGAGCATGCTCTGTGCACTCTTTTTATCACTGAAACTGTGTCTACGTAGTGATTGCATGAAGCTACCCAGTGTCCATAATCGACACCCCCCTTCCCTGTTCTTCCCTTTCTTTAACGAAAACCGGTTTGTGGAACCAAATTATACAGCACTTGCCAGTGTATTTTCTGCAGCATAGAAAATTTGCACCAGCGACAGAAAGAAAAAAACGACATTACACAACAAATTTTATGTCATTAACAACGATGGAGATCCTGGTAGTACCTACATGTCTTAGCTTTCTGTAGCCTTATCATGAAGATATTTCACTTCATACTTCAGTCAAACGTCATTTTAACGAATTCTATATGACACAAAAGTAGCTTTTATCCAGTGATCCACTGTAAATATTGGTAGCACTATTGTAACAGTTGTACTACTTTTTCGTTTAATTCATTGTAATCGATGATTCGTTATACAGAAATTCGTTATGTAAACATTTGACTGTAGATGTGTTGCACAAGTCCATTCTGCCATTTTCTCTCTGCATGCTAAACACTGAGCCTGCTTTGACCAGTGACAGTGACCTAGCGGGGCAAGGTTGCGGGTTCAGTTCCCAGCTTCTTGCGATTGCTTCACGATTAATGCGGATTGCGAAAATTACAAAGAAATTTGACTGGGTCTGCGAGTTTACGCCTTTTGTATGTGCATGTCAGTGTTGATTTCTTATTTTTCTTTATTTAGATCCACTCTTGCTTGACTGCAACTTTTTGTATTCACTGTCACTGCTCACAGATAAACTGTTCTCTGGCCTTCTTCCTCTGCTCCTACCAAGTTCACGAGAAGACCATATTGTTCCCGGCTCTGTGAGTACCGTTATCCTTTCTGTTAGTTTTCCCTAAGGCTTATTTGCACTTCACCATTCTCGCCATTGATTCCGTTGCCATTTTTTTTTCCAGTGCCTTCTATCTCATCTTACATAAACATCCTGGCCTGGTGGTGTGGTTCTCAACATTAGCGACCTTTAGGTATGTAGAGCAAGAAACGATTATTCTTTCTAGATGCTCTTACCATAAGTTGCTTGCCTGTACTGCTTACATTTTATCATTTAACAGCTAAGCACAGCTTTTTGTGGTTTAATAATCAATAAAGATATAGAAAAAAATGACAATAAACCATAAATCTACTGAGATAATAAGTGGGAGATAAGTCGACAACTTCTTTCATAAGTTTTTGTTGCAGTAATTGCAATATACTGCTCAAGAAAAAATATCTTTACTGCGTAAAATCCTTTATATACAGTTGAACCCCTTTACAACAGACGCACCAGGGAGCAGTTTCTGTCTCTTATATGAAAGAGTCTCTTGTCAGTGGGGTGCTGTGTTTTCAGTTTCTGGACATACCACAACTGAATTGACCATAAAAGAAGGCTACAGTCTGTTGCAAAGTGTTTACTGTGTACCCTTTACCTTAATTTTAGGCAATTGTTTTGGTGCGCTGTGTCACTCGGAACACAATTCATGTTTTCTCCATTGCAACGTTCTTGCACAACTTGTTTATAATTTTTTTTTGTGTTATCAATGAATTAACTGCAGCTAGCACCCTACACTGCAGCATTTAGAGCTCAAATATTTGTTACAAGCAAGGTTGTCGACCAGAATTTAAGGATAAATTGTCCTTTATAATCTGCTGTCTCAACAGAATGTCTTTTACAAAAGAGGTCCAACTAATGGTAGAGGTGGGGCAGCCAACCATGTGGGTGAATGATGTCTCTTCTACCAAATTCTTTCTCATATCCTACAAAGGGATTCAAATGCATTGCTTTTTATTTGTATACCATGACGTGCATGTACAACCATGATGGAGTGATGGGTTTTTAATACATTTTCACAGACTGTTCCTTTTATCCTTGTATAGCATTCAAAATTGTGTCTGCACTGTGCTTTTATGTGCATTTCCTTCGTTTTGCACTTTCGTTTTGTTCTCAGAGCTTGTGTGCAAAGTGTTGTTCCATGTCCGAGGACCCCCATCCTCTCTTTTAAGTGTAATTATCTACATTTGAACAAAAACAAATTCAATTCACATGATTTCGTTATGTTATTAACTGCACTTAACCTGATCTACTAGTAGTAAAGTAACAATTGTGACAGACAGAGTGACTGCTAACCTGAAATCCTGAATGAGTTCCATTTCCCCAATCCTGAGACCACATAACTATCACACGTGAAAAGACTTGTTAAAGGCATTGGTACTGGGCTCAAATCCCAGACCAAGACAGTACTCTGTTTCAGTAGTTCTGTGTAGCCCTGTGGAAGCTACAGACCTCATCGGCCAATTAGGAGGGCAAACTCATCTTAAATGTGTTCTTCCACTCCTTGGTGTATGCCAGCAGTCGCACTCGCCAATTATAGTAACTGCAACTGGTCTCCTAAGTAGAGAGTTCACGCTTGCACGTTTACTGCACTCCTTATGCACTACACCAAACACATTCAACACCAACCATTTCGGTCTTTTCTCGTAAGAGAGCAGGCAAAACTGGTACGCGCAGGCTAGGCAGGCTAGGCAGGCAGCAGCTGCGCCAACAATGCGTTACAGATTTTCTCAGTGTCATATCAATTACTTGCATTTGATAAACAAAAGTTGACATATACAAGGCACAGTTGTGTTGTTTCTTGTGTCCCTTGCAAGTTTTGACTCAAACAAGCAAGAACTCCACTTTCAGTATCCACTTCCACTTTCAGTAATGAAAAACAGTGCAGCTAAAACACGCAGGGAAAGCCTTCAGGGAAACACTCCTACAGAACAACTTGTTAAGGCCATTAAGGCTGAGTTTCACTTTGCAAGTATCTGTGCTCGATGGTCGCATAGTCTTCGCTCTGCTGCACAGAACTACTGAAACAGAGGATAGTCTACACTGTCAGCTGGAAAGCTTTCTGTTAAAGTAACATTATACGGCAACTGTACATTTCCTTTCATGAGCCACAGCACCATTTTCATGTCAGAAAAGAGATAATAATGAAATTTTGATGAAATTACACGCACTTCTTTTTTTCTTTTTTTCTGCCATCAGCATGTTCCCACTGCTCTACAAGGACGGCTTGGTCACCCCATACGTTGCACTAGTCGTGCTGAACTTGGTGTTTGTGTACCAGGCCTACCTGAAAGACGTGAAAAGGAGT
>CM023491.1:41905218-41935111 GCA_013339685.2 Hyalomma asiaticum | reverse complement strand
CACTGAGTGTGCCTCTTCTTTTGCCGAGTGCATGAGTACTTAGAAAGCCAGACTGTCCCCACACGCACCTGTATTGCTTCCACGACTTTCTACACGGGGAAAAAATAATTAGCACGGTAAAGTGGCCGGGAACAGCTGGTTTACCATACGAAGCGCATGCAGAGCAACGTGCTTTGGGGGGTTGGCTCGCGACGCCCTCGCGCGGAACGCGCCGTCGTCCTGTATAGAAACAGACCCATTGTAGTCGTGGCAGCTGCTCAGGCCGTAAAAGAGAGAGCGAGCGCGCGCGTCCAGACCGGCCGTGGTACGGGCGGAGCGCCTGGCTCCGCTCGCCACTCGGCGGGCATGAAAAAATATAGGAGGCTATGTACAGGCTATCATATGTGAGGGCAGCCAATGGAGGGACAAGGCACAACGCAGAACCATCCGCACTTTTTGCTTTTGTGGTGTTCGTGAGAGGAGGCGCTGACATTTGTCAACGTGTCATGGTTGAACACAACGCCAGCAACGCGCCCATTGCGAGACGACATAAACACAGGCCATTATTCAGACATAAGAGCGCACTATTACCGGCCTTTTTGTTTAAGCAGAAAAAGATGCTTTCGGCGACGTGGCCCGTGCGGGAAAAACAGCGATGACACAGACCGTGTGAACTAAAGATCCTGGTGCAGCATATTCGCACCCACCTGACTGCGGACCCAAGACATGGCCGCGCGAGAGAATTTTCGATGAGGGTGGAAATATTAGATTGAGGCGCCGTGTACTGTGCGTAAACAGTGCGCGCTAAAGAACGCCACATGTTCCAAAAATTACGGCGCCCTCCCCTTTTTACTCCTTTAAAAAATCTACCACATAAAAATGCCCTGCAAAGCACACTACCTTTGAATTCCAAGCTTCAACGCAACAGAAGACATTAAGCGAGAAAGAACAGAATGAGCATTATTAAACTAGGTGAAGTTCAATGCACAGGCCTCTAGCCACACGCAAGTGCAAAAGTGAAAGCCCTCAACTTTATGTAGTTGAACTCGACGCCTCGGGGTTCAACCCAGAACCTGCAGTCGAACATCTACGTGAATTCAGTTTTGCACAGGCTACAAAAGGTTAACATTCAATCACACGTGGGTCACACCCGCATATCCAGTGTGGGCACCATATTTTTGTGGTCACCTTCGCATGAGACAGCACACGGCAGGCGGTGTGAATGCATATAACGTAGTTTCTTGGCGCAAAAGAACGACGAAAACAGAGAGCACCTTGTCCTCTTGTGAACTACTAAACCTGAGCAGATTTTCAGCTATTCAAAAAGAGCCATCCAAGATTTGGCAAGGGGCAGCAACTTCTATTGCGGCAGCATGACAGCCAATTTGGGCCATGGAGCGAGATGCTAAGGAGGTGGAAATAGTCTTGGTACAGCACACTCCTGAGAGCCTGGGGAACGAGTCGGCTCACACCATCTTACACCATGGCTCACATGAATGCTCTGTAGGATTCATGAACCGAGCAGGTGAGCCGGCAGTTCCAGAGAGATTCACAAGAGGCGGGCTGGTGTCCTTTCATGACAATTTCATTCATTTATGGGGTTTTAAGCCTCAAAACCACTATATTACCTTTAGAAACATCACAAACCAGAGGATCTATACCCCTCTCATCTTGTGCTGGTATTACGGACATATTATAGCCTTGATCTTATACCATTTTAATAAAACAGAGAACAGAGGTTCTTATCAGTGCAGCCCCCATATTTCAGCCGCATTGTGTGCGTGTGTGTGTGTGTGTGTACACACACACACACACACATACACACACACACACACACACACACACATATATATATATATATATATATATATATATATATATATATATATATATATAGTAGCTTCCTCAGCTTGGCAGAACAATACAGTTCTACAAAGAACTTTATTGGGTCCTGAGGAACTACGTCGAAGCCACCCCCATCAGGGGGGTCCTGGCCAAGCCTCTACAGCAACAGTGGGATTGTAGCAACAGCTCTCATCTTCACACACAGAGATATATAATGAGGTATTATAAAGCTTTGACGAGGGATTTTGAGGAAGCAGGACAAGAGCAAACATTGCGTTATACCATTTCCTGCTTCACTGTGCAAGTCCTTTACAAATTGCAGGTTCTTTGTACTAGATGTCGCTACATTAAAAATTTAACAATTCAAGCAAGCAGTGTTATTTTCAAGAAATGTGAGTAAATTCAACAAGCTTCCCACATTCCTGATTAGCATTACTAGTTTCTTTTAGAGCTCGCATCCAAAACTGCACAGTTGAGTCACCCAGGCTTTACATAAACTGCTGTAACATAACAGCACAGACAATTTCTCCACACTTTGGGAGTATGGTTTTCGTCCACTTTTGTGACTGCCTTGAAAGATGGACGTCCGCTAACTCGTGGTTACATGCTTGATGGAACAGTAGTACGATAAAGGCGTAGATGCTTCAGTAAAAAGTATTTAATCTTCAAGAACATATAATGTAGAAGTACATACACAGGCGTAGAACAGACAAAACATTATCTGGGAATAGAATGAACAGACATGCTGCACAACAAAACAAGTTAGTCACCCGTAAAATTATTTGACTGCCTGGGTTATGAATTCCATAATCAGGGGTGAGACAGCAGAAACAGATTTGGGAGCAGTTTTTGGAACAGCGAAATTTTCATTTTGGAGCAGGAGAACCTTGATTCGGAGCAGCTCACCACATTTCATGTGATGTCTTAAGAGCTCAAAAATTAGAATTTGGAGCAACCCAGGCAGTCAAGTATCTTTGTCACAAACAGGGGTCAGTACACATCTCAATATTAAAAAAAGTTATTGCACCAAAATTGTTGACACAGTGTCTTAGTTAAGACCACTGGCATGATTATACAAATTACTGCTTTGACACATTGCAGATTTTCTTATTTAGATTCTAAAGGATCCCTAGCACATCTTGTAGGTTAATTAATGTTCTCCCTTGTCAGGAGAGTCTGGTCAGTTTGGATTTTCTCATGATTTTCCTGCTTCACACCATTACGAAGAAGCTCATCTGAGCTTTTCACCTGCGCATTGCCCTCTACTGTAACACTGCAATATGCAATACTGTGGTGGCAACTAATCGTAAAAGATACTCCAATTTCATGAAGATAATGGCATTCCAGGTGTCTTAGTTCCACATGACTTCATTTTGAAAACATCTGCAGCAAATATCGGACACCCAAGATTCAATCATGCGATGCGCGACTCCGCTTTTATTGTCCCCACTGAAACTGACGTGAGCACCAAAATACTTGCTTTCCAGGCTGTTTTGGAGCAGTTTGGAGCAGGAAAATGGAATGTTATCAAAACTGTGCAATATGAGCAGCTGTCTCACCTCTGCGCACTGTTCATTGCAAGCCTAACAGCACACATCTGGCAAATTTAAAATGGAGCACAATGCATTCATCCAATTCAAGCTAGAGTGGCACGAGTGTCTTATGCCATGTGATGTCCACCTGGTGAAGCACCAGACACCTTCCTCTAATGAAATTTCAAATCCAGCATGTAATGAACATCCTGCCATGTCATTTACAGTCTATCTGCAAACTAAAACGAACAGTGTTTGTCATCACTTAAAAATGAACTAGACTAAGAACGAGACTTCAGATCCATTTGCAAACGGTGCTGCATAACAGTGCTTCTTACAGTAAAAACTTCGCATGGACTGCTCACAGAAATGAATCAAATTTGGTACCTGAAAGTCTTCTAGACTATTAAGAGAACTTCCCCGGAAACCTGGAACATATATTGCATCGTCGAGCATTGACAAAATGTCCGAGAGTTAGAAACGAGTTTCCCTTCTAGCATCCTAAAATACTGTATTATTGCATGAAAGAAAGCCCCAACAAACCAGAAAAACTTTCTGGTTAAAAGGTCTTTTATAGTGAGAAATAACCTGCATTTGTGCGTGACCGAGTGTCATCGTTTATTAAAGGCTAGGTTGTCCTCCTCAAGCTCCTGTAGTTCCACTTGCAATGCCTGAGCACCCTGCCAACTCATTAATGGGGCTTGTTTTGCTTAAGCAACAATTCCATTTAGCACATTTTCGTTTATGGGGATTCCACTGTAAAGGTAATATTTTTCACTTTATAGCATTGAATATTAATGAGTTACTCTAAGAAGTGTACCACATATTGTACTGTAAAGGGTAAAAAACATTCGTATATGTTTAAAGTGGCTTGCAACACCTATCACTAGCAAGGTATAACAACTTATCGCCGATGTACACTGATGTAATCAGATGTGTTCACATTTCGGTAAAAAAACTGAGCACATGTCACTGTGGAGCTGAGCAAATACAGGGCCAACTTGAAAACTGTTGCCTATGTTTGTCTTGAAGAGGGACACTGCACATAGACAGCAATACAAACAACGCATGTGCACCACACCATTATATAAAAAAGTTATTTGCTCTCAACTTTCAAAGCATCTGTAAGCTGTCACAACCATGTCACAACACAGACTAGACAAGACTACTTGCACACAACCCTGCCTTTAGCACATTGCACAATGAAACAACTTTGCCTTTGCAAGTACACACCAGAGATGAAAGCTTAGTATAAGGCATGCTAGCCAGTCCACACATGGACAAAAGACCCTTGAACAGGAAGATTGAGCATTTTCTGACAGCGGCATCAGCCATGTGTCGCATGTAAATGCCGTATCCTGACAGTGTAAATGGGTGGAGATTTTGTACAGTCTTTGTATGCTTTACTATAATCACAGTAGCCAGAAGGTTTGACTGGTAAAACGAGCATGGCATTGCCCTGGATAATGGGAAAGCAGTAAAATATATTACACCAGGAAAGCCACCTCTGCAAAACTGTGGCCCCAGCCTTTTCAAATATCACATCAAGATAACAGCAAAAGAAAACAAAAAGCTTGTTAATGCATTAAGAACAATATGGCTTATCACAGAGCAAGGTTTTGACAATATTAAAAATGAGAGTCAGATACAAAACTAGATGAATGCATTGAATATATTGCCAGGGAAAGTAGCCTTGAAGAACGATTGTACTAAGTAAAAGGGCAGTCCACAATGCGATCTGCATTGCAGTGACTACCTTCGTGTGTTTCATATTGAAACAATCAAGGGGCTATCACAAAAGAGATGACACATGAGAACATGCATCCATGCTACCTTTTCACATTTTTGTTGATATGTAGATGCTTTGTGATGTAAATGGCTGCATCAAGAGGTTCTCTGCTGAACATGGAAAGTGAAAGAATTTTTAACATTCACAATATAAAATTCATTTTCATAAAACCCCTGCAATAAAAGAACTAAAATCTTCATTCTTATGTACATTTGTACTACTGTGTAATGAAATAACACGCAGGCCTTTGGCATAAAATTACACGTAGAGCATATATCCCAGAAACTGGACAGGTTCAGCATTACTCTAAAAAAGGCACTTAAAATATAACAAACATGAATATGTACTGTAAAAATTGCACATTTCAGTAAATGCACATGAAGCATTTATGTCACACTTTTTATCACACTACGTGCAAGTAGCTGTCAAGCACAAAAACAAAATGCCAAAAAGGCAGAAACTTTCAGCGCTTTATTCTTGAGCCCAACTTTGTCTGGCCAGCCTGGGGATTTCTGGTCAGGAACTTCTCCAGGTTGCCGCAGTCGATGGCCTCGGGCAGCCAGCGTTGCAACAGCAGCTCTTCCAGAAACCAGACCTGCCAGTCCCTGCCCAATGCTGTCACGATGATGTACGTGTTGTCGACGCACTCCTGTCGCTGTATCTGGACATCCTGTACGCCCGTCCAGCGCATGAGAAGCTGACGTACCTGTTAAGTGGCAAAGAAAAAAGAACGGGAAAAGGACATTCACTAGGCTTTGGCCAACGCACTGCCGCAGTACACACTGCAGATGCTCGTGTTAATGCCAGATACATTGAAGTCCTGTAATTTCACACTATACCTTTCAGGCGCCATGTATACATAGTTGTATGCAATTTGTTTTTGTTAGTTCTACCGACCAGTGGCCAATGAACAGATTTACATTGCGTTTTGGATGAACTGAACCATTCCTAACCATTAATATGGCTTCATCTAAAGTCAGTGTGCTGTGTAGTGCATTTTTCTAAGGTGCTACCATGTTCGACGAGTTATTCACACCTGCCAATACAGGAACCTGGAAAATCTGGAGATCACAATTCGAAGGCAAGGGGAGGTGAGGGGACTGACATTTCCTTTAGCTTTTTGTTTGCCTCTCATGGCCGCAAAGACATTATACACAGCCCTGAATGGTTGTGAGTATAAAACTGAACAAGAGATACAAACTAAAACTAATACAAGGTTATGCCCCAATGACCAGCCACAGTGACGAAGTTGTACAAGAGCAATGAACAAAGTACGCACCCCATATATGCTAGTTATGCGGGACTTTAATGCGAAAATAGGAAAGAAACTAAAAGAAGAACAGGCAGTCGGGAACTACGGTGTAGGCGATTGGAATAGCAAAGGGGAGACGCTAGTGGAATTCGCAGAAAGAAATCAACTCCGTGTAATGAACACTTTCCTTTAAGGAATGTAAGAACAGGAACTGGACATGGAAAAGCCCCTAATGGGGAATCAAAAACCGAAAAAGACTTCATATTAAGCAGCGATTCAGGTACAGTACAGGACACGGAAGTGGTTAATAAGGTCAAGATTAGGAACACAGACTAGTGAGATGACTCAATCTCAAGAGGACAACAACAAAGTTACTCGTACGGAAACAGGCCAACATGTATAAGGCCCTAGGACAGGAGAAAAATGAGGATAGAGAAGATGAACGAATCATAAACAACTCCGACAGATGAGAATAACTAACTCATGAGGCAAGTCAGAATCGCCAAGCTGTCTAAGCTCATCAACAAAAGTATAGTCAGTGACATACGCAGCCATAACGTGAAAGAAATAGAAGCAGCCGTCGGAAAAGGAGCCAGCGTCAAAACAACTAAAAGGAAGCTTTGTGCGGGAAAGAACATAATGTATGCAGTGAAAGACAGGCAGAGCAACATCGTTAGTAACTTCAATGATATAGCCAAGATGGCCGAGGACTTCTATTTGGATCAGTGCTGATCACGATCACTGCAGACGAGGTTAGGAAAGCAATTCAAGACATGTCTTGCAGGAAAGCAGCTGGAGAAGACTGCATTACCGCTGCCTTGATCAAAGACGGAGGAGACTTCCTAACTAGAAAGCGCGCTACACTGTACACAGAATGCCTCAGAGCTTCAAATGTGCCAATAAGTTGGAAAAATGCAAACAAGCTATTATTACACAAGAAGTCTACTCTCAGCACTATACAAAACATTCACAAAGGTTATCTCAAATAGAAGAAGAGCCACACTTGAATTTAATCAAGCAAGAGAGCAAGCTGAGTTCAGGCAAGCATACTCCCCAATGGGCCACCTTCATGTGATCAATAAAGTAATCGAGAAATCCGCTGAATACAACAGACCCCTCTATATGGCTTTCAGAGACTATGAAAAGGCTTCAGACTCTGTAAAGATAACAGCAGTCATTGTATGGAGCTTGCCTTACTGGCATAGAAAGAACATACTTTTCAACTCATTGATGGCAGGGAGTTTGTGTGTAGTATTTTGAATGATGCAATATCTCTAAGGCAGTCAGCTTACTTAATCTCTCTTTGCTCATAATTGGAAACAAATGTCATTTTAGGAATCGCTTTTAATGATCGAGAAATTAAATTCATTGCTGTCGTCGCCTCCACCTGGGTAGGCTTTGGGTAACAACTCCGACGGGCCTACCGGACACCGGCAAATCTCTACGAACGGCATTCTTGTCAAGTACAGAAATGCTTGTGCACAATGTGCCTTGCTAGTCTGCAACAGCGGAAATGGCAAGAGCCACAAACTGACAGCAAACAAGGAGACATTCTCCTTAAGGAGAAGGAAGCAACCCACAATGTGTTTTGACATCCTTGCAACCGCAGCACATCTTAAGCTCATCTTGTTATAACATAATAGTATGTAACGAAATGATGCATATAACGAAGTAATTCTGTGTCTCTCTTCAACTTTGTTATCAGGTTTAAGTGTAGTACTACAGCTGAAATACACATCCTCTCACCGCATCAAGCTTTCCCTTCAGCATTAGATCCATCGCTGGATTGGGTACCATGATCCGCACAGGATCCCGTTCGATGACCTCCTGGTGCGGCTCGTGGTATGCAGGGTCGCATGGTAGCGAGATGTGGCACGGGTCGAGTGACACCTGCCAGCGAACTGTATGCCCGCAAAGCCACCATCGGCAACCTGTGGGTCTGGCAGTCGTAGCCCCCACCTGCACACGCGCCAACACGACAGGCTTCCCGCGGTAGCCGGTGCTGCTCCAGGCACCAACACAGGAAGGAGACCACCAGAGTGCCAACGCTAGGGTCCGCGCCAAGGTCTGGCTCCGAGTTACGGACATCTGGTGCCTCGTGCAGAGGGAACACCAGAGAACGAGGGAACACTTGAAGGTCCTGCTCATGGTTGTTGTCACGTCCACCCTGGTCTGCCATATCCGGGTTGTCATTTTCGTCGTCAGAGTCGTCCAAGTAGAGGGGCTCCACAACACCCTCTACAATTTGCCAGGCTTCAGAAGGAGCCTTCTTGGTGGAATTCTGCCTGCCCACACACAGGTTGTTTAATGCCTCCGTAACTGGCTCGTGGGCTGTTTCCTCCTTGGCTTCTGGTGTTGCTGAAACCATCATAGTGTGCCGCTTTCTTGTGACAATCTTGCCCAGAGGGGCAAGCTTCCTACTTCTCAGAAACTCTCTGTAGATGCCAAGGAGACAGTCTAAGCACAGCCCAGGCATGGATGTAGCACCAGGGTGGTGTTTGCCCAGCAGGGTTTCTTTCTTGAGCCATTCTTCAATTATTCTGAAGGCGGTCTTAACTGTATCGCAACCTGCAGCCAGACCATCATCTTCTTCAAGGTCGCTATTCTCTACAAACTGAGTGATCTTCCAGCAGAGAATATTCGGGCACCACACCCTGTCCTGTGTGCCTGTGCTGCGCAGTATCTCAATGAGAACATCTGCAATGCACCAAGGGAAGCTGAAGAATGAGTTCTCAGTGCTCGACTCGTATGTCACCATGTACCAGGCCGAGGCCCGGCGCAGCTTCCTTTTACGAAGTTCCTCTTGGTCAGATGTGGGGTTGCTGTGCTCTTCTTTCATGCAGTCAGCATAGAAGGTATCCTTTGTAGTGACCGTTAGAAAGGTGGTCATCTTTTCAACAAGGTCTTCCATGTTCAGTTTGTCTGACTGGGCATTATGGTATGTGTCAAATGTGTTTACCATGCAGGCCATAACCTCACCTTCCGACCCGATGCCATACTGGTTCAATATTCGACTGAGGTTGGCGTTGTATTCTGCAAGGGCTTGTAGTGCCGATTCACGGTAGTCCTCCCACCCTGGTACAGCGAGTGCTCGGCACCGACCCGGATCAACGTGCCGGTGACCTAGATTGCCGACAGCAGCTTCTAGGGAACGACAAGTGCGGTACAGGACACCGAGTGCTCTGTCTGACCGGTACGTGGTCTTGTGGCTCCCTTTTTCCATGAAGTCCGGGTAAAGGTGGGGTCGTTCATCTCGCTTGAGATACGCTATTTTGCCGTTCTTAGCAAAATCTAGGCAGATGCTGATCTTCTCAGCAATGGACAGGCACTTCTGCGAGTGTATTCCCTCCTTTTCCTGATCAGCCCAGGCCAGGTGAGCATTGGACAGGATCCCAATCGAGTCGTTCTTGATGTAATTGCACATGAACTGGATCATGTCTTCTATCTGCAATAAAAAAGGAAGGGTTGTAGGCTATTAAAATGTTCACTCATTATTTCTAACTTCCAATACTACATTAAGAGCTCATTAATTAGTATTTCAGGAAGATGCCTACAGAGTTCAAATTAAATGCACTTCGAAGCGATGGAAGTTATAAACTAAAGAATGCCTATGATGTTATATGGCTGGCAGGACATCAGGAACAATCGCTGGCAGGACATCAGGAACATTTTCCTGATGTCCTGAGGGGTAGGGCAGGACATCAGGAACGCTGGCAGGACATCAGGAACATTTTCGGCTGTTGAGTGGCGACTGTGATTACTGCTTCACCTATGTCATATGGTGGTGGGAATGGGTAAGAGTTTTGGAGCACATTTTGTAATAGCTGATCGCAGTGTCATAGCATGTTGTCCAGACAAGAAAATGATACTACGAGTACACCATGCAGCAAAGAGAGAGACATTAAACGAGACCTTAAGAAAGACACGAAACAGAATGATTAAAAAGAAAGAAAAGATGCTATCATACCGACAGTATGTGGCAAGGTGATTCAGTCAACCAAAGAAGTTCTTTTGTATTCCTCTTGGGTCTTCTGCTGCCACTATAGTACATACGCAATGTTTCACTAAGTCACTGATATTTTAAAAACAGCTTACCGGAATAGGTTGAAACTGCTGTCAGAGCACAAGTGGTCAAATAGCTAAGCGACTGCATGCATGTGTGTTTGTGTATCTATGCTGGCCGCTGAGTAGACGATGTTTCGTGATGAAGACCCCATATTCTGGGCCAAGGAGTGCATACATGTCCCAGTGTTTATCGGGGGAGTAGCCACAGTAGTGGACCCAGCCACTGCTAGTGCTAAAGTTTGATATTTGGGTTTAAATTATTAGGTTGTTGATAGGTTACAATACACGTTCTTCTAAGCAGTTCATGCAGGGAATTGCAAACTTCGTAATATCGAGGAATTCGTTATATCGAGGTCCGTTGTAGCCATCTGTATACAGAGACCCAGAATTGCCTGCATGAACATTGCAACTATAAGAGCACTTCTGAGAATGGTACCGTGGACGTGTTACTGTAGCCGCTGTCACACTCTAACACTAAATTACAGCCATTGTCACACAAAAATGGCACTAGAGAAATGCATAGGGTTAAAATAGCAAGGTACTATAGATGAGTGAGAAGCAGAGTATGTTAGAAGGCTCAGAAGCGATCAACATTGGATTTTGTGAATGGAGTCTACTATGCAGGGCAACTTTGGTGCTTCACAGCACTGCACATTTGTCCCACTAACGAATGATGCTGGTCATTAAAACACACCCTCAGTATCGCCAGAATGCTGAAGTAATTACTGTGATGACAACACAATGGAATGCGAGGAAGTTCTTAGGGGTATCATACAGAGCAACCGCTCAACCAAGCACCTTCAATGGGAACTGCCATAATAGGATATATTAACTGGGCTGCCTGAATAGGCACATCCCCAGCCATTTAAGTCATGAAAATTTTCCTTAAATCACCGATGACACTTACTGTTATTTCCTTCTTATCTGGCTGGGGGTTTCGGTCAGAGAAGTTCATGGGGGTTCTGTTGGGCCCGGGGAAGAAAAGGCACTTCTCCCAGATGACAACATATTCGTCTCCATCCAAATCGGAACCTGCATGACACACGCACACAAAAAGGACCATGCTCGGAGGGCAGCACTTCCACATACTTTGAATTACATCATGGAATCAGTGAAAAAAATTGTTCCACAGGGGATGCTGTTGTAGCCAAAGTTTCGACAAGTGAACTTGCCACAGGGCAGCAATCGCTGTTATGGAACACAAGTCTACTAGTCAAAACACTGACTCAAGCAACATTACCTGTTCAGCAATGTTTAAAGCCTGAAATCTTACTCTGACCTTCTTCCGTGTATAGATAATGAGATCACAGGATTTTAACAACCTGTGTCATCATGCATCCCATGAGATTGACTACTGTGGAGGAACGGTGTTGTTTCAGACATCCTAGAGTTATGCGACGAATAAGTTGAGTTCTTTTCAATCTTGATGCTAGATATAGCCAAAGATTGCTTTGGTAGTATGTATGTAGCAAGCTCTAGTTTTATGAAGTGCTCACTAGATGGCGTGATGGCGCCGCGGTGCTCGCTTCATTCAGATGTATGGGAAAACGTAGCATGGGAGTCCGTCTGTCCGTCCGTCCGTCCGAGCGCTGCAGTGCTGCTTAGTTAGTACATGAATTGATCAATAGATGGCACAGAGGCGTTCGCTGCGTGCTCTAATGTGATAGGAGAGCGCCAGATGGCGACACACAGTGTTTGTCACGTCCTTGATGATGTACTGGGCAAGGTTCACGGAAGATTCACGGTTTTTACCGATGAACCTCCGGAGCTTCGCCCACTCATCATCATTCACTCCGTGGATATGCGTGGATTTTTTTTGTTTATTTTCTTATTTTTGCCAGTGTGCCCTATGGTATAAATAAAACAGATACAACTCCTTATCCTGGATAAACTCCAGGAGAGGCCAGTACAGCGGACCGTGCATCCAGTGCACGAAGACAGGTGGTCTATCTAGATGACAAGGCCACGCATGTGGCAGGTGCGTGCTCGGCGAAGGCCCAGGCAACATTCATAGTCGGCGAGCCGGTGTTGCTTCACGGCAGGTGCTGTGCAGGAAGGGCAGACCATTGAAGGAAGCGGGGCTCCAGACGTCCATGTGGCCTGGCTTGAAAGTGTTAAGGTGGCACCTACACCGATTCCTGTAACCGCAACCTCCTCTTGGCAAGCTAAACCGCCACGAAGGTCTGACCCACGTGGAGGAACGAGTGCACGTGTGAAGCACCAGAGGGATTCCTTCTGCTAGTGCAAGTTGTCCTTTGGTGACAGACGAAGCAGAGGCCATTGGTGATTAGCTTCCACTGTATGGCAAGCGCATCCGTGTCTAGTTGCGCTGGTATGGACAGGCGGCCCACAATATCCAAATTGGTAGTGTGGACCCACCAATAAGGCAGTGCACATCTGAGGCCATATCTAACAAGCAGGTGACTTTATGTAGCTCGAGAAGGGCCTGTGTAGAGTGGGTACAAGTTCAATCCATTTGGTGACATGCGATGTAGCTTGGGTATAATGGCTCTTAAGACATCCCATATAACTGCAAGCTCCACCAGTTGGCCCCATACCAAAAAGAAATGGCCTCGACATCACATCGACTTTGAGGAGCCCATTACCACAATTCTGTTAGCCGCTGTGGATTTGTAGAGCAAGTGGAAAGAGGCTGTACCACTACAGTGGGCCACAGCTAACAGCGTGGATGCTCTGAAGATGTTTAGCCCATTCGGACGTCCTCATATCATTGTCTCCAATAATGGCACACCATTACAAGGTCAGAGTTTGGCCGATTCATGGCATGAAATGACATCACTCGCATTTACATGCCCCCTTATCAACAAAGCAATGGAGTAGCATATGCCAACTTCTTGGTCCATCGCAGCATCATTCAAGGGAACTTAGTGCAGCAAACGTCAGGTTCAGTATGGAAACTCAGTTCCACCTACACAGTATTGAAATGCACTGTACTGCACTTGTAATGATGTCGAAAAATTTGCAAAATATATGATGCTATATTTTGATGGCCAAGAAAAATGTCAACACATACCGACTTGCTCGCATGAAAGCAGCGGTTTCACTACTGCCTTGTGTGTTGCATCCATTTGCTGTGCGTACTGACAGCAACCCTCTTGCATGCAAAAAATCAAAGAATGGATCTTTAGAGATCTCCTTGCAGCCTACAGCTCTGCTTTTTAGTCCTTTTGTCATTTGCAGCACGCTCTAACCACTCAGCGATGACTGCAGCTTCTGCCATGTTGGTTCTAGCCATCGTACTATGCGCCATAATTGAAGTACACAGCCTTCAACAGGTTGCTCTTGAAGATGGGGGGGGCCTCCCTTGATGCACCAAAAGTGGGATTGACTAATAAAATGCGCCACTCCAGTATGTGCCACCAACACAATGTTTTGAAATTGACTGTCATGCCAGCATTTGACGGCCACAGCCCTGATGTCTGGACACACTCAATGTCGGCTTCAAGCTAACGATGTGACCCCTTTCCGTCCTTCCCTCTCGATTTCGTTCCCTCTCGATTTCGTTTGTGTGCTGAGGTGCGTGAAAGGCGCAGCCACGGCAGCAGTGGTCTTGTCACTGCTGCCCTCCAAAATACGTGGAGACTGCAGAGATGAGAATCATCCCCAATGCCACTGATGCCATCTTGCAGTGTTATCTGATGCTATCGGTTTCCAAGGAATTCGTAACCAGCGTGTTTGCAAAACATGGCGGCAGGCACAGAATCATGCATGTGAACTTTTCACCCTATCACAGCATCACTGAAGAGAACTTAGTAGCTCCGAATGTTCAGGTTCAGTAAGGGAAATGCAGTTCCGTAAGGCGAGACTGATCATCATATCCTGATTTGCTCATACAAACATATCGTCACGATTTTTCTTCTTACAGAAATGCATGTTAGTTGATGCTCTCCAGTGAATTTATCGTATAACCAATAGATCGTTATATACTGTATTGTTATAGTGGACTCGCGGTATTTGCGATCTTTAAAAATTCCGACTCCACTTTTCCAAATTCTTTTCTAGATCCTGTACACAGAATCACCATGAACAAGGATGGTCACACAGCACGATCACAGAAATAGCTGGTTGTGCTTTTGTAACACTTCGCTATCCACCACACCATTTAGGAACACCTTCGGGGATGAAGGGTACTAATGGTCATGCTGGAAATAACTGCGGACAGCCACAGCACGGAAGCTCACCAGCCATCTCGTCGGGGTGTGGCCGGGGTCCCTGCGCTGGGAACACGATGCAGTCGACGACGTGGTGCAGTTCGGGCACGTTGACCGCGGTGAACTTTCGCACGTCGCCTGGGTGCAGGCAGGGGCACTTTGTGACGAGGACCGTGCCCTCGATGACCGTCACCTTGGGTGGCCCCTGTTGCTGCACTTGCGGGCTGCGTATCTCTGTACACTGCACAAACACCTGGGAAATACGAGTAAGGCTGAGGTCAAGTTGCAGTCAAAGCTCCAAAACCATATGGTAATCATGAACCGAGGTACTTTGAACATGAGGACATATGGTAAATCACTTCTAAATCATGCTACCCTCAAGAAAGTTGCACAAGCAAGCCTATGTACATTGCTCTCACAGTCAAGGAACACTCACAGAGAAACGTAAAAAATCGTCCTGGTCCAAAGCCATGCGGAAGGCCAGTAACATGCCTACCGTATTTACTCGCGTAATTTGCGCACTTTTTTTCGCGATTTTAGAGCTCCGAAAAGGGGGTGCGCAAATTACACGGATATTTCGCGAACACATTTGAAATAACGTGCAATACAATGTAACTAGCGTGGTAACTCTTTTGGATGCGATCTCATGTAACACTGCAAAACGCTGGTGTAAGAGAATACAGCTGCTCGAGGACACTCTTTTCGCAGTCCCTTCGCGTTGTGAGCGCAGCACGTAGAAATGTTTACGAGCCGCCCGCTGATGGCTGCCGAGATAGCGCTGGCGCGCGCGCTATCTCGGCAGCCGAGCGACACTCCCCCCCAGGCCCCTCCATTGCCTCGTGTCTTTCCATGTTCGTTACAGACGGGCGGGGCTTTTCCTCCCCGCATCCACGGCAGGTGTCCCGATCGGGGCGATAACATCACCCCCATCCTCCGAGCGACGTAGATAGGCCGGGCTCGTTTGATCTCTGCTTCAGCCGTTTTCGTTGCCCCCACTCGCATGCTTTTATTCTAGCGACCGTACTTTGGGCTTCGGGGGCTTCCGGAGAAAAGAAACGGAAAAAGGGGCCTCGCACTCGCAGCTCCTTTTGCGTATGACTGCGCTCGCCTGCGCAGCGAGGGGCGCGGCCGCGCGGCTGTTCAAAGTCTGTCTGTGCGTGCACGCCGGCGAGCTGGGAACGTGGAGCACAAAATATGCGAGGATATTTTTTTTTTTGCGAAGCTGGCTAAATATTAGGGGTGCGCAAATTATGCGAGGGCGCAAATTATGCGGGTAAATACGGTATATAGGTGACGAGGCACAATCTTGTAGTACGCTTCTTGCACCCACCTCTCCATACCGCAGCCGGCCAGTCGTGTCGACGACTCCGAGCATGTTGCGGGCCCGATCCACTGGAAGAGCTATGCGGGTCTTGTACCGGAGTCCCGCTGGAAGAGTTCACAGACAAAGAGGACCACAGTTCATGTAATGCAAGACAGGGCTGCAATTGCAGTGCCATACAAATACAGACCATTACCATATCTGAAATTTAGATATTGATAGAGGTCTGTTTCTTAGCAGGGTTGCACAGAAGGCAAAAAAGAATCAGGAGTGGTCACAATCGTTGTTGCATTGATCTGTACCAGGTTTCTTTGCTGTTCACCATGTTCCACATCTTGAACTGCAACTCGTCCCTGTGAAATAGTGAACTACTGTATTTACTCGAATCTAATGCACCCTCATATATGATGCACACCCGATTATCACTGCTTCAGAATAAAAATGCGAGACAGAACTGTGCTACATTGCTGTGCAAGTGCTGCTAATAGATTACACAGAAAAAAAAATGTATTCTTCCAGCACTTCACTTGCTTTAGTGGTCCATATTATAACTTTGGGATCATGTAAGTGCATGCTTTAATCACATGCCAATAAAAGAGCTGTTTCATTACTCTGACAAGCTCAGCCTAGAGAGAGTTGCTTAAAGAAAGCTTGCAAGCTTGTCTTCTTGGTCAGTTTATCCATAGAAACGTTTCCCTGTTCACATGCAGCTGGATATTCGAGTGTTTTGCTTATACATCATACTGGTGTCACAATCTGTACTTCACAATCCCGTACCGCTATCACGATTTTACTGACATCAGTGGCAAACTCAACTGCGATCAGTTAAGACAGTGTAGCCATGACCACCGTTGATCGCAATGAAGGAATCTTAATTCAAGTTGGTGTTGACGATGAAAAGCACCCGTGCAACACCAACATTACTCCAGATCACAAGCCTCAGGCATGCAAGGCGATGCTGTTGTCTTCAGTATACAAGACTTTCCTTTGACATGAGCCTCATAATAAAACTCATGCACTACCATTTGTGCTCAACCTAGGACAAATACACAACCAACGTGCACTTGCACCGAAACATGCTCTGCCGGCACGGACACTGCTATTTTGCGACTGTGATGAGAGTGCATATGAAATGCCCTCTTGATATGAGACTTTTGGGAGTGCCGCAAATGTGGTTCCAGTTTCCTACTTGGTTCTATTGCTCAAGCAATCTGCAAGCAGATTTTATAGGGAAAAAAATTACAGCATATCCACGGAGCGAATGATGATGAGTGGGCGAAGCTCCGGAGGTTCATCGTAGGTCGTGCCGAGTTCCGGATTAATTTATTTAACGCGCACGCTACGAATCCTTATGGTTCAACTACGCACAAGTGAAATCTCCCACCGGCACTTCATTGCAAGTCAAGATCCAGTGCATATATATATATATATATATATATATATATATATATATACACACACCTCCATGGTCATTCGTATCGGTATTGGTAGTCGCTTCTTCCTTCCGTTACAATATATATATATATATATATATATATATATATATATGGGTGGCCGGTGAACGGTTCTCCAACGCGAGCAGTCGGTATTTCTCAATCAAGAAACTCGCTAGGAGACGCTGCCTGCGCCAACGTTGTCTCTCGCGGGTGAGGGCGCGTTCTTTGCGAGCTGGTAGAGCATTCATCTAAGAAAGAGCGTTTCCATAGTCAACGGGCGCCTTTCGCTCTCTCTCTCTCTCCTCACAAGACAGCACGCGCCGAGGGCGAGTGCGTGCCTCCCGGGTGATACTGCCGGTTACGCCTGACGCGGGACAAGGTTAGACTAAGAGGAGCTTCGCCCCTAGAAAAAAAGAGAGGGTGCGTGTCAGATTTTAGTGAATACGCTAACCTATTAACCAAAGGTAAACTTACCGACTACATTTCGGTACACAGCAAGAAGCAGTGACCGAAAGAACGGGTCCAAGGTGAGCTGGAAACCAGCCTCTGACAGCTCCTTGAAAGGCAGTTTCAGTTTGGACCATGCTGTCAGCACTTCCACAGCACTGGACTCGTTGACCAGGGCATCAGTGAACTCCAGAATCATCCTTTCTTGAAGGTACACAAAAGTGTCCTTTGGCACTCCCAGTTGCTCTAATATGGTGATTAGCGGTCGGCTCAAGGTCAGAGCGCCTGGCATAGAACACATAAAATAATGGAGTACTTTAGAACACAATGAATAGCACTACAAGGCACGGAAAGACAAATCTTAATGTAGCATTGTCATGGAAATTGGCAAGGTCATGTTCCGGTAGCATGCTATGAAGGCTCTGACAAGTTGCAAAACAACATCAGGAAAGAAAAGAAAAAAGACTGTCCAAAAGGAATGCTGTCCAAAGATAGTGGCATGACACCAACAGCAACAGAACAGCAGGGATGGCAGAAATGTAACAATAATGGCGGACTTCCTGGATGGAATTGCATGGTTGTAAGTGGGCGTTGCAAGGATATCCGAGTGTTCCTTTTGCTTATACATCATACTGGTGTCACACGCGCACCTTTGTAAGCGATCAGGTCCAAGTGCGATCTGTACTTCACAATCCCTTACCCCTATCACGGTTTTACTGACATCAGTGGCAAACTCAACTGCGATCAGTTAAGACAGTGCAGCCACGACCACCATTGATCGCAATGAAGGAATCTTAATTCAAGTTGGTGTTGACGATGAAAAGAACCCGTGCAACACCGGCAGTCACATTATAAGCAATTGGGATATATATTCCTTTCGTACTGTCTTGTTTTAAGACCACGTAACTACAGAAGAAGTGATGCTAACTACATTGAGCTGACACTGCCCAGGGAGTCGGAGAAGGCGAAGTGCTTAGTCTGACAGGCTTACTACTAAATAATAATTTCATGTACAGTTAAATCTGCTTATAACGAACCTCTATATAACGAGTTCTTGGATATAACAGTTTTTCTGTTCCCCGCCATTACTCCATAGAAGCACATGTATTTAAGACCTCTGCATAACAAAGTGGCAGCGGGAGACCCCCCTCGAAATAACGAATTTTTTCCGCCAACAACGTGGAGATTTTGCTCCAAATTTTGTCACTTTTGAGGGAGCAACAACCAGAAGCACCTTCTCCGTAACGGACTGCAAAGCGGCGGCGTCGCGCTTGGTGCGCTCGAAGGCATGGCGACTGCAAGGCGAGAGCGCTCGCACCTGTGCGTACGGGCGAACGTGCGCGAGGCGGGCCTGCATCCCTTGACCCAGCGATCTTGCCACCGTGGGCCGTGTCCTTTCCCTCTCACTTCAAACCTGCGGCTTGCTGCAGCTGGCCTAGCTTGCCAAGCCGGCACCCTCTTAAGAGAGAAAGAGAAAAATCTAGTTTTTGTTTGTTTTTTCCAATGTGCTGGCAGCGCCACTTTTTGGTTACTGCGAAAGTCTCTGTGCTTCACTTCGCTAACCTGACACTAGGTGACAGCGCTTGTTATGCCGGGGTCGCGGGTGGCATGCCTCATGGCAAGCTTGCCCTTGACAATACAGGGATTGGGTGCACAGGGAATCACGCTCAGGGGATGATTCAAGGGCAGCGTGCGTGAAATGACAAAAAAAACAGACAAACAGAGGTAAACTGGAGGACACAGGCGTGCGTTCCGTGCGGAGCGTTCGCGGCTGACAAACGGCTGTAGTAGCATTCTAGGTCGCCTTGGAAATCCTGTCCTCAGAGGGCATGCATGCGGCACGCTGCTGCGGCCTTTTTTTTCTTCCTTCCCTCCGATCATTGTTCATTCATTCCGCACTCCTTCCTACTCCACAGCGATTCACTGTGCTATTTCGGGCAGCACACTTCCTTTGTGAAGCCTGCTCCCTACCTCGATTGTCCGCGGGATTTTCCCGTAGCCGCATTATAACCAGTCCATCTTGGAAGGGGGGGGGTTGCACAACAAGTGGTATGCCTATACATTAAGTTCTATGGGAGGGTAAATGGGGGTCAGAAAAACCCGCATTATAGTCGGTTCTGCACTATAAGCAGTCATATTGACGCGAGGTAGGTTGGAACGCTGCGCCAACGGGCCCCTTGAAGCGAGAACGACGAAGTTCTTGGACGCGCACGTGCTCTCGAACGATCAGCCTTTGCTGAAGCCAGACGCTCGCTGCCAAGCTTGCGCTTACGATGCCTTTTCCTGGCTGTAGCTTGGACATCTGCCGATTCCTTGCTTGTAGGCAGCTCTTGCATGTATTAGCTTCGTGACAATATTATAAGCGGTCTCAGCTGTAAATGTTTTCTCACCCATATGTTTGGGTGAGCTCTGCCGTCTCATACCTTCTTGCTTAAGCATTTATTTTTCAAATTTTCATGCCAAACCTGCATATAACGAAATCCTCTTTTCAACGAAGTTTTCCAGGAATTAGTCAATTTCGTTATATCCAGGTTTAACTGTAAATTGTGCTGACTTATCGAAGACAGGTTACAACTGAATACTTCATCAGCTGCATCGCATTGCAAGCATTTGAAGATTCTTTTTTCGGAGTATGGCTTCTTTTATGTACTGCCTCATTAAATGGATTTGTGGTAGAACTGAAGTTACCGCTGACAACACCACCAAAGCAGAAACTTCCTGCTACACGTAATTTTGTACATCTGCATCATCATAATTATCACCTCATTTTTATGTCCTGTTGCATAGCACCATCGAAAGAACAGTGTACCACTGTCACTGCACCACCAAACTCATTTATGCCTAAAATTTTTAAATATCATAACCCCATTTAATGTACTACCGTACAGTCTTCCAGCCTTTGTGCACAAATGTAGTTTAGAAGAACTTGCTTTTGGGCAAGTTGGTGCATCTTAACAAATGGAAAGGAACTGTGCAGAGAAAACTAACGACCACATAAGCCAGACACTGCACTCGTGTGTCTGGCTTACGTGGTCATTGGTGTTTTTCGGTGCAGTTCCTTTCCGGTTGTTCTTTGTGCACAATGTGCACAACTCATTTTTACGTCTGTTGCACAGCAGTATCCCAAGAACCCTGTACCAGCGTCTTGCACCACCAAACCCATTTATGCCTAAAATGTTGACACATCATAACCCCACTTAATTTACTGCCATACAATCTTCCAGCCTTTGTGCACAATGTGGGACACTGTGTAATATTCTTTTCTTGAATGTGAGAAATGCTGTGCCAGCCACTTTCAGGTGTGGCTGGAATTTCATTGCTCCCTTACGTCGACTCTGCTTTATGTTGAAGGGGAGCAATTCATCAACGTCAATCTAGAACAATTCAATACGGTGTCTCACAGTTCCAGCGTGACTAAACAAGGCTCAATGAATGAAGTAATCAACATACGTGGTGCAGAGACCTTGACCACCTCCAGATACTCGGAGTTGGAGCAAGGAAACTTCTGCATGCTGGGTCGCAGACAGAGAAGCTTCTTGTCGGGAAGGGCAGGGTTGACACACAGCATGCCCTTGGCTCCAGCATACCGAATCTGGATGGCTGACGGGCGGTCTTTCAGATTCATTACCTTGTACACCTGGACACGAACACACCCCACCCCTACATGCTCAGGGAAGCGCTAAGATCACATTTTGCATATACATTTTGTACTATGTAAACAAAAGGTTCTATAACTTAAAACGCAGAGAAAAACTACAAGCCACGTGGCACCTCTGGACTGAAAATTGGACAAAAAATCGAGTTTTTGCTGATGAAATATTCATGTTCCTAGAGTCATTCTGCACCTACTCGCAAATTTTCACAGCCAAATTTAATAATTACCTTGCTTTAAAGAACCTACACCACACACCAGGCTCATAAGTATAGGGCAAAAAACTGAACGTTTTTCGTCAATTTCTCAAAATGAAAATATTCATGACCTCCCTGTGTTGGAAGAGCAATATCTTTTGTTCTACAAGGGTTATCATTGTGACTTTTTTTTTTTTTACTGTAAGATAAATAGAAGTGGCTTGTCGTAAAGTAAATTTTGTTATAATACTGTGCTACGGAACTTTTCTAAATGAAGCTTTTGTTTCAAGCATCAACGAGGACATTCATTTGTCATGTTTAACAGTCTGTAAGTTTGCTTGCAAATGGCCTAAAACGATGACTTATGCTTCTTGACACACTGTTAATATCGTCACTTGATTCTCTGGGCTGTTTTTTATTGTGAGAACAGTGGTTAACTAATTAGACCTCAATAAAATAAATAATTTTCGATGTATTGTAAAAACTACTCCTCACAGAACAAAAATTATTATATTGTTGAAATAGGCAGTTAAAGCTGCATTAACTGAAAATTTCAGTTAGATACTCCATAAAATAAAAAAATATTTCCAAGGCGCAGTGTCCCCCCTTAAGTGATCTATTGTTGTAGCTTTTCTATGACCTACTTTCTCATTTTGACACAGGAGACCCCCTTTTCCTCCACCACCCAGGAACCCTGCAAAGCCTCTCCAGCACTAGCCACCCCTCTCCCCACAACCCTCACGCCTGCCGTTACAGTGACTATTCTATACAGTTGACCCTAGATATATTATACTTGGATATTGTCACGTGGTAGTGACGCACACAGCACTCAAGGCGAACTTGTGCCCAGCAAAACAAAGCCAATGACAATGCACAGCATTGCGTGAACAGTCGTCGGTCGACGGAAGGACTCACAGACGGCGTAATGCGTCAGCTTTTACACCCGCGTCATAACACGTTCTCGCATTATCTCTGGAATTCCTGAAGTTACTGAAATGTGCGCGTCACGCATGCAAGGTTTCAACAATGGTCGACATGGTTCTAGAAGCGGCATGCAAGATAAACGCGGCCTGCGTTGCGCGTAACAGAAGGTGATAACAGCGCTCCTTGCAAAGAATCAAAACGAGCATGCGTGTCACTGGGAAACGATAATGGCTTTCCACTTAAATCGAAACAACCGCACGTGTCAATATATCGAACAACTTAAAAATCCCCTTCAAAATTAAATGTTAAAGTATAGGCATGGTACGCATGGATATCGAACACCCATGTATATTGATATACGTGCGCGCATATGTGTGAAGATCTACAAGTTTTCGATATATGCGTGAATATACGTTTTCAATATACAATTTTCGGTATACGTGCAAGCATGTACATCGAAAATTGTGCGTCAATACTGCTTTAGGCGGATACCGTCTGTCGAGGCCGTGCGCGACCGCCCCTCTCCCACAGGTGCCTTTCGCCCGATGAAAGACAGTCTGGGCGTTTTCTCTTTGCCTGAGAAGCAGGCGACGATCGGTTTCACAAGCGGAGCGACAATATCGCACGAGAGTCCGCCGCGGTGGTGTAGTGGTTAAGGTGCTCGGCTGCCACCCAAAAAAATGCGGGTTCCATCCCGGCCGCGGCGGTCGCATTTTCGATGGAAGCGAAAATGCCAGAGGCCCGTGTACTGCGCGTCGTCAATGCATGCTAAAGAACACCAGGTGGCCAAAATTTCCGGAGCCCTCCACTACAGCCTTTCTCTCCCTTCTATCTCTTTCATTCCCTTTCCTCTAATCCCCACGGACGGTTAGCCGTGCTCCCAACTTGGGCTGCAGAAATTAGAGTCCTTTCCTAAAGTGAACCACAATCGTCATCATCAGGGTCGTTTCATCTCTGCTTCAGCCGCGTTCACACCAAGTGATAGCGCGCTTTTACTCGCGCATAAGACATCAGCATCATCAGCCTGTCATCAGACATACGATGCATAAACGATGTTATCAGTTTGGCATCAATCGCCGATTTAAATTTGGTCTCGATCAGGTCCGATTCAGATTAGTCACTGCTACACGGCTGCTGATGCACAGTCACACTGAGTGCATAATGAACATGTGCCGAGGTAGTTAGATTGTATGTGTATTCTAACAATAATCGTCTTTCGCGTCAACAGTCAAGCATGCAATAATTATTAATCGTGAATGGAAGCCTGACCGAAAGGCAGCCTACAGTAATCTTAAGTGAAATGGAAGTACAACGGTATTACACAACTGCATTATTGTTTCTTGCAGATGCCACAACACCAGCACTGCACTTTGACTTGACATCATCAGGGATCACATCGGTGTTAGTCATGCTGCAAATATCAGCGTGGGTCCGAAATTTTCCAGGGGCAGGTAGAGAACTTTCCCAAGAGGAAAGGGTGGGTGGGGTGAGCTTACTGGAAGCATTATAAATCTGAATATGGGTGTGAACATCCAACGAAATCCGTGCACAAGCTTTCAGATGCAAGGCCGTGCGGTTGATATTTCTGAGATAGGTCCTGTTCTAGGGGGCACTCAAATATTCAGCGTGGGTTATTTGAAAGGCATTGCTCAATTCACACAGATTTGCCATTATGAAAGTGTCTGATAGCTGGAATTTCATTTTCAACAGAAAAAATGGCAAAAAAAAAGAAAATGCAGGATCACATCAGCACTCATCTCTAAATGACACAACCGAAAAGTCACAAGAACACTGCAGCATCACTTTCTACACAACAGATCAGAATATGTGATAGCCCGATATTCAATGAATTTGTATGTAGACGAGTTGGAAACCGGGAACACCAGTGAAAGATTACATTTTTTCGTTTAGAAGAAAGGGACGCACACAAAATTCTCACAGCAGAGTGTCTGTATTGTATTTTATGCACGCCTTGTCTTCTAAAAAACAGACTGAAACTTGCGCTGGTGCTGTTATGTTACATACAACCAACTAGCGCACCATACGCTCCCCGCTCACCTCCTCGGCGAGTTGCACGGACATCATGCCAACGCCGTCCGAGAAGATGTATGGCTTCTTGCTGATGGGGTGGACACCACCCACTATGTCGGGGACCATTTGCACGTGACAGGGCTGGACACGCACGGACTGCTCGGTGGAGGAGAAGCACTGGCCCATGCGTGCCAGACGCTTGGCCACATTGGGGATGTCCTCAAAGTCGCCCATCCACTTGCGGATGGTGACTGCGCTGTTTTGCTGCTCGTCCGTTGCATACATCCATGTCCTGCATGACAATTTCAGCGACATTCGTAAGCATTTACAATTCTTCGCATGTGCAGAGAGGTTAAACCCGGGGACGGCAAAAACGGCACAAGAGTTGCTTTTAAGCCAATGACAAGTGAGCAGCAAGAACGAAAATGAAATAGATAATTTTAAAATATGGCTTCAATGCATTATATTTAAATCACCTACATAAGGTGCTGGTGCTGACAGGAGACGCAAGTACAGTATAGGTACTGCCAGCGTGGAAAGCATGGCTACCTTAGCAAAATTATAACACAGATTTGTATTAGTCTCCTACAGAAGTTTTTTGTTGTCTTATAGGTGCTTTTTTTAGTCTAATACACTGTTCCCTTACCTTTGCTTGTTTGTATGCATATGCTTTTTGAAACTGCATTGAAGATTTTGAAATTTGCACTGGTCTAATAAATCTTAAAAGTGTTGCTCTGGCACCATTAGGCTAACACAATATGTATAGGAATTTTCTCAAACAAGCTAGCCAGGGCTTTAGATAAATGTTGAAGCATAAAATATGTGACCCAAGGCTTCTTTAAGTGCTTTATTAGCTCGGATTAGAACACGCATACAGTAAAAGAATTCACACTCTTATGGGTGTAAATAAGAAAGCCAGAGACATTAACTGTTTGGCTGTGTGGCATTCAACATTGGGAGGATTTAGATTAACGGATCAGTGTGGTGCATGGCTACCAGTTACCCCACCCTAAACTGGCAGGCTGATTAATTTCTGGGGTTTAACGTCCCAAAACGACGATGTGGATTACAGTCGAGCCTGACTATATCGAACCCATTTATATCAAATTACCCCGTATATCGAAAAATTTCTAAACACGGTAACTTTACATTCAGAATATATAGCAAAAGTTGCTGTTACATCGAACGAAAATAGCAATGACAACCGATATATCAAACTCCATGTGCCTCATAAGTGCCCCAGCAAGTTGGCTTTCCCTCGCGGTGGCAGGGAAAACTGCCGGCGCCACCCTAGAAAAAGTGGTTTAGACCCGAATGTGCACAGGCGAGCACCCCCCCTGCAAAAAATGATCCTGGCCTGCTCGCAGCACTTACAGCCAATCAGAGGCCGTCGTGCTTTCTCCGAAGCGTGGAGGCGGTACAAATGAGCGCCATTTTTTCTTTATGCTTGTGTGCCTGCTGCTGCCTATTTTCCTCGAGTCCTCATTCAGCGTGGTCCGTGCTGGTGGTGTTGCCTGTTGGCGCTCTGCGAACTTTCTTGGCGCACTGTCATCATGGCTTATGCGAAGAGGCAGAATTTGCCGTTTGCCGCGAAACTCGAAATCATAAATCAAGTCGAGCGTGGCGAGAAGAAGTCCGACATCGCCGCCGCGTATAAGATTCCAAGGAGCACCTTGAGTACTATCCTGAAGAACAAGGCCGACATCAGGGCCAAGTCCGAGAAAAGGCCAGGTGCCCATGGCGCCCGACGTGTGCGCACTGCTGTGTACGAAGATGTCGAAGCGGCCGTTTACGAAGCGGCCGCGCGCTATCGACGGATCGATATTCAACAAGTTTGTCAGTGCGGACGATGTCGCCATCGTGGGACAGCTACAAGATGAGGACTACGTTGCAGACGTCGTGCCAACCACGAGCCAAAGCGACAGCAATAAGGAAATTGACGACGGCCCATTGCCTACATCCTCCGAAGTGATGCGTGCACTTGCGTTGGTCCGGCGCTATTGCGTGAATATGGGAGGTTGCGACCTCAGCTGCTCCGACTCGGACAACGTGGAGGCGTGCGTGCTGTCGCAGGCAGCGAAGTCGTTGAAACAGAAGAAAATCCAGGACTATTTTGTTCCAAAGTAGGGCATGCAAGTAACCCACCATATTAATAAAGTACTTTTCTTATTGGTATGTTCCTTTGCATAATCAAATCACATAGCGGGCCTACATCGAATTATGCCATATATCGAACTAATAAACGTTTTTTGGCGAGTTTGATATACCCGGGTTTGACTGTACTGTTTTGTAACTGCACAGAACAGTACCTAACCAATGGGACTACATGGCAGGTCTGGGATCTCGAATATATATGATTTATTGATTGATTTGTGAGGTTTAACGTCCCAAAACCGGCTGTGATTATGAGAGACGACGTAGTGGAGGTCTTCGGAAATTTTGACCACCTAGGCTTCTTTAAGGTGCATTCAGACGAAGGACTGAAGCCGGATTTTTTGCCGACGCGGACGGGTACTCCGCGGACTGGCCGGCTGCAGGTGTATCCACACGGCAGACGAAGCACTAGCAGACGACACAGCCGGAGAACCGGTCCACTCTCCAGCACACCCTCTCCACTAGCTTCCAAAAGAATGGTTTGAGAGTTTCTCCTCCACCGGCAAGCCGACAACAGTCGCGCGGAGAGGGGGAGAAGAGTACTGGTTGCCGTCACTTTTTGTGGACACGCTAAAGCGGCAGCTCTCTCCCGCCAGAATCTGGATGTCAAAAAGGGGCTCGCATTATCCGTGTCCGCGGGTCACGAGCGAGACGCGGACAAAGCGAATCTGTGATGTGCGGTCATGTGACGCGCCGTCCGGCCAGGCAAATCCGGTTTTCGTCCTTCGTCTGGATGCACCTTAAATGTGCACTGACATCGCACAGCACATGGGCCTCAACATTTCGCCTCCATCGAAATGCGGCCGCTGTTGATCCCGTGACCTTGGGATCAGCAGCCATAACCACTAGACCACCATGCCGGGGCGAGTATACATATGGCGTTTTCAGGGTATTATGCATTAGTCTGAAATGGTTGAGTATATATGTGCATGTGCCATGTTCCTGCAATGTCAGTATGTGTGAAAATCAGTGACAAAATCAGATGCTGTGCAACTCGTAGCGTGATCGCAAGGCACAACACCTCCATTTGTCTGTACTTCCCAAGCGAGGGGGGGTATCTTTACACCCAGAAAGGCGCTGGCCATGGGCGAACCACTTACACCCTTAAGGGAGCTAACATTTCTAAAGATACATGCAGGATTTTTTTCAGAATTCTTATTAATCTGACCTATTAGCATGATATAGCTATACAAGTCTTGTACAAGCTATTAGTCTAATACTAATAAATTTTACCGGTGTCAATAACCACTGAGCTCTTAGTTTTTCTATTAAAATTCTCGCTAGGTTATAAAACCGCAACAGGCAATGTGGGCTAGTGGGTACATTTAGCAGACACAGGAAAAAGCACACAACAGGGCAAATTGCTCAATGATCCACATAGCGAAAGCACTGAAGCCCCGACAGTCAGGATGCCACGCATAGCTCCTCTATCGAAGAGGAGCTGGCTCTTCGGAATCGTAGAGCCGCTCACACACAGCTGCCACATATTTGTGACATCACTGCTCCGCGCAGCAGAATCACCGCACAGGAGCGAGCCATGCGTTCGAAGCCTACTGAGCAAAAGAACCAAGTTGCTCCATGGAGCAGTTAGGTTCTTAGGCTCGGAGCAGGTTCATCAGAATTTCATTCGCTCCCGAGCTACCCAGCTTATATTGATAGAGGCGTTGCAGTACAATTTTTTCGGTATAGTGTGGCCCAATGCAGTCACTTGCCTGTGCTACGAGACACTCTAGGAATGCAGTTCGGTGGTTTTTCACGAAGGAACTGTCGCTCTCTTTTAGTAGCCATTCGCTTAGCAAGCACCCAGCTCGATAGTTTAGCTGGTTTGTACATTTACTGTTGGTTTGGGATTGCAAGACTCGGCTGGGTGTCCACTCATAACTGCATGTCTCGAGATGCATGTTTCCTGCTTGCTTATGGGAAGGACCCGTACATTGCACGATGTCAGCGCAGATGAAAAAAAAAAAAAAAAACACAGGTGGTCAATGTTACTGGGCCCTCTACTATGGCAGGCCTGATAACCATGGTTTAACCATGCCTCTGGCTTGTAAAACAACAGCAACTATTATTGCTCATGCGAAGAGAGATTCCATCTTGCACGTGCAGCTATTGAGCTAGGCACTGTGTCATAATTATGACGTAACTTGTTTTCATTCGCAGACATAGGGAAAAATGGGCATTTTTTCCTAATTGGTGTTTAGGAAATTGGAGGACCCTTAAAGGGCCCCTAAACCACCAAGAGGTCGAAATTTAGTTGTGGTGTTGCTCTTGTGCCGGTGTCCGCAACAAACACGTAGCCGCAAGAATGTTTCGAAACGGTGCCTAAATAGCCAAGTTACACACGTTTCATTATTAAAACGCAGCGCTTGCTTGTTTCGCTCTCTCCTGCGCCCGCCAAACGCTTGCTGGTGCGACCTCCTCGCCAAGTGCTCCTCTGAATGTCACATGACACAAATCGCCGATGACGCGCATTCGGTTCCTGCGTTCGCACACGTGTTTTGTTGGTGCTGTGCCAATGCTCGCTGTTACGCTATCCATCATGTTCTGACAGTTGCTGCAGTTTCTAGTCGGCTGTACCTCACTTGCACTTGCGTAGCGCGTAGCGCATTTGTGAATTCACACGCGAACACCACACGAACGACACACAATGAGGGAAACAAACAGGCAGGGAGCGCGTAGATTTGCTAGCAGACTAACCAGAAGTCGACGTTCTCCTTCGACCAATCAGCGGAGCTCGGACTCTTCTGACGTCGCCAAAAACCACAATGTCGTCGCGGCTAACTTTGGTATGCCGGAAATGGCCAGAGAGGCGCACGGGATTGTTTTTTCAGTTTGTGGCGCGGCCGCGGCGCGTAGCGCTGCCGCATTTGACATCGTTCATCGTGACGGTATTCTCAACTTCATGCGCGTGTTAACTTGAAATATTCAAAAAAATATCGGTGGTGGTTTAGCCTTTAAGCTTCGCCTTTAAGACTTGAACGCGATAGCGAAATCCGGCCCCTAGTGCGCACTTCAACCACTCAGTGCATACCTATTAATGTGTATTGTTACACACACACGCACAGACACAGACACGCACATGCACACGACGTATCTA
>CM023491.1:41821627-41905118 GCA_013339685.2 Hyalomma asiaticum | reverse complement strand
CGCATATAGGCTCTGCTGTAGTCGCATGGCCTCCGAGACGGCGGGCACGCTCGCCGTCTTGGAAGCCATAGTAGTCGAGACATTGCTTGATATGTCTTCCGCTAGATGGACATAGTTGTCCATTTTTGGAGCTGTTATTTTTCGCTCACGGCCGATTTTTCGCTCACAAGAGACGCATGGAGATGCCGACACCGACGGCGGTATTCCTGCGGAACAAGCTCTCTAACGCTATCGCGTTAAAACAATGGTATTGATGGGCAGGCAGTGGCTGTGAGCGCGCATGGAAATAACTGAATAACGTTTACATAAGGCGTTCCCGTTATGAACAAATCAACTTTTTGAAAGAACACCGTGTAGTAAGGGCAGTTAGCAATAGTCTTCTGCAAACGTCCTCACATTCTCACAGCTGCACTATCAGAAGGATAATTCCCGTCTGAAAACTTGTTAATTAAACAAGTTAACATAGCGCCTTCAGAAATTGAATATATTAAGCAGTCACTATACACTCGAAATACTTGCAGTTCACCGCAACGCTAACACATTTATCTTCTTTTGGTCCAATGCCATAGGACTAGAATGTGCATGTGACCTCATACAGATTTTAGTCAATCAAGGAACCACTCCGCTCTCAGCCAGCAGAGCCACTCACTAAAGTTGGCCCTCTTGCCCATCTCCTAGTTGTACTCTACTGACAATCTCGAACTGCTTCATACCCGTGGTCACGGAGCTGACTCGTGGAAGGGGCCAGGAATTTGAACTCCCTGGAGCCAACACGTAGTCCTTCGCGCAGGAAGCGCCCGACGACGGCGTCCAGCACAGCATCCCGTGACGAGTGTAGATTCAGGGTGAAGGACAGCTTTTCCAGGTTATCATCCCTGAACGATGCCCTGATTGCAAATTCCCCGTTGAACTGCCGCAGGATTCTGTTCTCAAAGTGGACCTGGGGTACAAAAAAACGAAAGTTGGATAACATACCAGCAAAAGCCTTTATGGAAAAACATGCGCATGCTATGTGAATTAGTGCCATCAATTGCATCATGGTTCATTTGAAAAATGCTGCTCCTGAATGTTACGAGGTAAAAACGGTGCAGCAGGCCAGTCAGTGCACTGGCAAGCACTGCACGGTCGGCCAAAGCAATGCAACAACACTGCTTTTCTGATCACCGCATGTTGGAATGTGGTCGAAAGCTGATCAATAGCAACTCTCAGAAGTGATGTACTTGAGGGCTCTGGCGTGGGGCAAGGTTTGATACATTAAATGCAATGGTCCATGGGACTTAAATATACATATTGGGTTGGGTTGGGTTGGGTAGTCGTAAACAAAGACATTAATCTACATTGCCCTGTATGTGCTCATTGTTGCAACGATGTGCAAAGCTACACTATCAGTACAATGCCTACACAGAAAAACAAATAAGCACCTATAACCCTAGTGCTACAAACCTGCGCAGGACGAAGAATGAGCCTGCCTGGCGTGACAAACATGCTCCGTACCAGGCAGGTCCCACGGGCCAGCTGCGGTGGCTTTTCACGTTGAAACTGGTTACAGGCTGTGTAGAAGGCTTGTGAAAACACAACAACATTGCCTGCGTCGATGCTGGCCACAATGTGGTTGAGCGCCCGCTCCACCACTGACGGTTCTTTCTCCGATCGTCTCTCGATGTCTCGCATGAGCTTCTCGAACGCCAGCTTGGGCATCAGGACCATCTGGTCGAGGACATCGAAGGTGACGTGTAGGGCTGCCTTGAATGCGTAGGCACAGGGAAAGGGTAGCATCCTTTCCATAGCCTCAAAGCGCTCCTGCAACATTTGTGTCATATATATTTTGCATGCAAGGTAGACCGACCACCCTTGCTACATTCCAAGAATAATCGTGCAGGCATTAGATGTACCATCGGCATAAACGTCTTGTCATGCATGCCCATGCCTTAAATATCCCATATCCAGAATTTTATCATGGATGATAGCATCTGCCTTGCATGTCTATTTCTCGACACGTGCTGCTACCTCTTTGATGCATTTTGCACAAGTGTGTACCCTTTGATAAAAATTAGGGGTGGGCGAATATTCAAAATTTCGAATAATTTTCGAATACCGTGTGCTATTCGATTCGATTCACACTTAAATTTTACTATTTAAACTATTCGAAGTAGGTAACTAAGTGGAAAAAATATGCTATGTCGCATGTCAAGTGGCCCATGCCCACATGTAGTCCGCTTTGCCGCATAACAACAGTGTATTGCGGCGAAGCCAACCGCCATGTACTGTGGAGAAGTTAGCTCAGCTTTCTGTTGCACAATCCTCTGTTAGACTGTTGCTCAGGAATTTGCAATGACACTGTGACAGTACACTAGTCATGCAATAAATCTCTTTGCCCATGTTTAACGGAACATTTCTCCATAATTTGATCATGGTACTAGTAAAGAAATACTCAAAAATTATTTGAAAAATATTCGATTCCATTCGCACTTGAACATAAATATTCGAATTCGCTTCGCACTCAAAATTTTTGTATTCGCACAGCTCTAATAAAAATGTTTCGTGTATAGCACGGTACCACAATTCAGGTCCCACGATATTCTCCCAAGCGCTGCTTCAAGAATGCAGCACAAGCTTTCGCAGAAAGCTGCACCACTCACTCTGGCTGACCACGTGAAATGTGCGCATCGCACATGCATGCACATGCACAGACACAACTGTTCGGAAAGCACTTGCACACAACATTTGCAAGAATGTGTGAGCTGCTTGCATACACTGGATGGATCTCTTCACTGAAGATGCTTTTACTGTGCTTCTGTGGTTTGTGTGTACTTATTTAGTTTCCATATATCTAAACCCCATAGGGAAAATTCAGGAGCAGGAATAATTTAAATCCACTGCAGAGAAAAACACACTAAGGCAACATGTTGTCACGGTGCTAGAACACGGACGAAGACGACGATCTCGAGGGGAACAAAGAAGACGCAGGAGCGGGACGCAGGCTGACGGTCCGCTATTGTGGCTGCACCGGCTAATCTCCCCGTTCTAAAATAGACTATCATTAGAAGCGCATTCCTGTGCCCGTTTCAATATGAACACTTCCAGTCACAACATTCTAATCTTTTATCAAGGAAGAAGTCAGTGTAGTGAGCGTGTCCAAGGCTGATTATTAAGACCTTTAGTAAACCATTCATTAAAGGCCGTGTAAACAGTAAAATACTAAAATTTAAATAGTAAAATTCAAATACTAAAATTTATTTCACGACTAGCACACTCCCACAATGTCGTTTCGCAAATAAGGCAACAGTACAGTCCTTAAGAACAGCCTAGCAGAACGGTGAAGATGCAAGGGTGGTCATGTTTTTGCTGGCTTCGAGCTTGGCATACTTGGACGTTTGCATGTTCACATGTTTCACTTAAGTTTAAATTGGTCTGCGGACATTCCACACCAGAATGTGTATCGCCAGAAATGGCAAGACAAGAAAAAAGTTGGGCACACCATGGCTTGCTTACTATTTTTGCTTTCAAGCTTTACCCACAACAGCTGATAACACGTGCTTGTCATTTTGTTTTGTTTTTCAACTTTTGCGGCATTCACCATATATTTTGGGTTTTCCAACTACAGTGGACTCCCAATAAACAAAACTCGGTTAAACGAAAATGCCTTGTTAACGGAATTAAACGGGAAAAAGCGCTCCCATCAAAGACTCTCACTTTCAAAGGCGAAGCCTGCAGCGGTGGGAAACACAGTAAGGAGCGCATTACTGTGCTGGTGGGTGCAAATATGGCTGGAGACGAAAAATTGAAGCTGTTGGTGATTGGAAAATCGAAGCATCCTCGTTGCTTTAAGGGCGTTCGAAACCTTCCCGTTACCTATCATGCTAACGGAAGAGCGTGGATGACGATGGCAATTTTCGAAAACTGGCTGCGGGTGGAAGATTCAAGATTTGCGAGGCAAGGCAGAAAGGTTATTTTTTATCCTGGATAATTGCCCTGCCCACGGCCACATTGAAGGACTGGAGTCGATCAGCCTCGAGTTCTTGCCAGCCAACGCAACAGCAGTGATCCAGCCTATGGATCAAGGGGTGATTCAGAATGTGAAAGTTCGCTACCGCAGGCAGCTGCTTCACCGAATGCTGCTTTGTGCAGACACTGAAAAGACCTACAATTTGGATTTGTTGGGAGCCATTCATATTTTGTACTATGCCTGGGAGCAAGTGATGGCAACAACCATCCAAAGGTGTTTTCATCATGCGGGATTTCAAGCACGAGAACCACTAGCGGATGAAGAGGAAAGCCCTGCTGATGGTGATGCTGATGCAGTGTTCAGTCAGGCTGTGTCCTCTGCCCCTTTCACACGACAGGACTACGAAACAATTGATGAAAACATTAGTACCTGTCGTGAGGAGATGCTTGAAGAAATGATAACTGAAGTGCAAGCTGACGATCAGTCTTCCTCCAGTGATGAATGTGATGACATTGCCAGTGCAGTGGTGCCGTCGGACAGTGCAGCTAAAAAGGCTGTTAAACTTTTGCAGCGCTATTTTGAGCATGAGGGTAGTCCAGAATTTCTGGCTAGCTTGTCAGGCATGGGCACTTACTTTTTGAAAAAGCAACTGAAGCATGCAAAGCAAACCACACTTCACTCCTTTTTTTTCCCCTACTCAACCAGATGAGTAAGGTGGGGTTGGTACAAATTAAAAGTTTTTGGTTCATGAAATATGTGTACTTTGCTTAAATGGAACTTCTGATAAATGGAACAGTTTTTTGGATCCCCTTCGAGTTCCGTTTAAGAGGAGTCCACTAACTGTAAGGCTCAATCCTAGGGCCTATCTTGCTTCTTATTTACACCAATGATATCATTTGTATTTCTTACCCACCGGAAATATTCCTATATGCAGACGGCACGAGTGTTTCCTTTTCTTCCTCTGGTATACTTCACCTCATGGATTCAACAAACATGTGGCTCTAATTAACAGAATGGTTACGTGCCAATCGGCTAAACTGAAATGTGAACAAAACGATGTTTATGTACCCATTCTACTAATAAGCCACTTCTTGCAACCCCAACATAGAGGAATTATACAGCATTAACGAAAGTGTGTCGTAATAAAACTGAAGAAGCGGTATAAACTTAAAATAACCCAGGGATATGCGCCAACAACGAGCTACCATGATGAACAAGTAGAGCAGCTCTACGAGGATATCGAATTAGCAATAAAGAGAGTACGGACACAATACACAATAGTCATGGGGGATTTCAACGCAAAAGTAGGAACAAAACAAAGTGGAGAAACAGGCGATTGGCAACTACGGCGTTGGCCGTAGGAATAACCGTGGGGAAATGCTAGTACAATCTGCCGAAAGAAACAGACTCCTAATAATGAATACGTTTTTTAAGGAACACAAGAATAGGAAGTGGACGTAGAAAAACTGAAGAAACAAACAATGAAATTGACTTTATAATGTGCGAACAACCTGATATAATTCAAGACACAGAAGTAGTGGGGAAGATAAAATGCAGGCATCACAGATTAGTAAGGGCGAAGATTGTACTTAACATAAAGAAAATAAGAACAATTATTTACTAGAAAAAACGCTAATATCGAGGTAATCAGAGCGAAGAATGAAGAATTTAATGTTGTCCTATGCAACAAGTTCGAGGCCTTAAGCCAAAACGATGATGATTTGGAAAAAATAAGCAAAACCTAAATGATAACAATCCAAAAAACAGTGATAGAAGTCAAGGCAAAGCAACAAAGCAAGCAAGTAGTAAGTTGTCCCAATGTACCAAAAACTAAAAAAAAAAACCAGCAAACGAAAGTAACTTCATCAAAAGATAATATAGAATTTGCAGAACTATCAAAATTGATCAGTAAAGCCAGGCAAAGAGATGTAAGAAACTTGAGACGTACATGAGAGAAATAGAGAAAGCAGTAGAGAAAGGTACCAGTAGATCGGTCAAAAAGAAACTGCGCTTAGGACAAAACAAAATGCATGGGCTAAAAGATAAACAAGGTAACGTTATCAACAATTTCAACGAAATAGTAAAGGTAGCAGAAGATTTCTATTCTGAATTGTACAGCTCTCAGAGAGACCATACAACCTTAATAGAACTAGTCAGAGGAGGACACTGAAATTCCATGTTTAACCGCTGATGAAGTCAAAAAAGCTGTCAAGGGTACGTCCTGCAGTAAAGCAGCAGGTGATTACTGCATATCGAGATACCTAGTGTACTGCTCAATTGGAAAAATGCTAATATAATCTTTATCCACATGAAAGGTAACATAAAGGAGTTACAGAATTACAGACCAATAAGCCTACTCCCAGTAATATACAAGCTATTTACGAAAGAAGTTTCTACTAGGATAATAGAAACACTCGACTTTAAACAACTGAGAGAACAAGCTGGTTTTAGGAAAGGTGACTCAACAAAGGACGACAACCATGCTATCAACCTAATAATTGAGAAGTGTGCTGAATATAACAAACGTACTTGTATGGCCTTTATAAACTATGAGAAGGCATATGATTCCATAGAAATGCAAGCAGTTCTAGAAGCTTTACATCACCAAAGGGTACCTCACATACATGTGCAAACCATAAGTAACGTCTAGAAAGACTGGACAGCAACACTACATGAGAGAAGCAGAAAAATTCCGATCAAGAGAGGTGTCAGACAAGAAGATACGACCTCCCGATGTTATTTACTGCATCTTTAGAAGTGTTCAAACGCCTAGACTGGGAAGAAAAGGCAATTAGACTGAGAATACCGCAGCAATTTAAGGTTTGCAGATGAAATTGTGATCTTTAGCAACGACGGTGGGTAAGTACAAAACACGATTGGTGACCTGAACCGGGAAAGTACTCAAATTGGACTAAAAATGAATAGGCAAAAGACCAAAATTACGCTCAATAGTCTAGCTAAAGAAAACAGGAATTTAAAATTAGCAATGAACCCTTGGAATGAGTGAATGAATGAATGAATACGTATACCTGGGACAGTTATTAACAGGAACGCCTATCCGTGAAAAGAAACTCCTCCATAGAACAAAAAGATCGAGCGCATTTGAACGGCATTCCGATATCATGACTGGAAACTTGCTGCTATCACTAAAGCGAAAAGTATTTAACCACTGCATTCTCCCAGTACTAACACATGGTGCAGAAACATGGAGGATAACGAAAAAACCAGAGATAAGATTTAGGAGCAGAGAAACAGCGTGCAATGGAAAGAAAAATGATAGGTGTTGGAACCTAGGAAAGAAGACGAAGGCGAAGCGGAGAGGTGACCCACGAGGCACCTGCTTCTTCTTCTTGAAATTCTATGACGCCATTAAAGCGATCGTAGTACACTTCAGTACGCGTCGAGTTCTTTATTGCCATGTGCTATAGGATCGGCTTTGTCGTGCCATTACATATGGTGCCGAAACCCGGGATCTGCGGCTAATCGACGACACGGACGGCAGCATCGACAAGAACGAGTTCTCCGAGGAATAATCGTCGGTGTTTCCTCGTCGGTGGCCGCGCCCACAACCGTCAATGAGTGGACGCAAGCCCAAGGTTTCCTGCGAGTGCACTGCAGCAATGGATCGTTTGAAACAGAAGAGATCATCGGCACGCGCTCAGAATACCAAGATAATCAACGAGGCGACAGCTATATTGCAGAGTGACAGCACCGATAGAGCGACACTCATCGCATTGAAGGAGCGACTGACATCCAGCAATGACAGCAGTGCTTCTGCAAATCTGTGAGCCATGAAACGGAGGTATGCGACAGTTCTCTAACGATCGAAGAGAAGAAAGACAGACTAGCCCGAAACATGAGGTGCTATAAATGCACGATACCGGGACACCAAGCCAGAGATTGTCGAAGACGCATACAGTGCTTATCTTGCAAAAAAAAGGCACGCAACAACTATGTGCAACCCAAACGCGAAGGAAAAGCAAAATAAGAAATTGCACACAACGACAGCATGTGTTAATGACACACAGTCATATCAAAGCGCAAGATCAACTGCCGTAACGAGCTGCCAACTTGACGAAGGTGTGCATTTATTTACAAACCTTTCGTTCCTGGGTGGGAAGAGAAAATAAGGCTTGCTACATAAGAGGAATTTTAGACAGCGGCAGCCAGCGTTCATTTATAAAGGAAGAACTCGCTACACGTTTGCAGCTAAAGGTAATCGGCGAAACGAAGCTGGCAATTAACACGTTTGCGTCTGAAGTACCTTCCCAACCACGGCGAAGTAAAATAGTCGAAGTTCACATGAGAAGTCAGTTTGGTGACAAAGAACAAGTCATCGAAGCTATCACAACACCAGTGATTTGTCAAGATGTCGCACTGACTAATACTGACTGTTCCTTTGGAAAAAAGCTTCGAGAACTAAAGATGGTATTAGCGGATGAGCTTACAATTCCTATGGCGCAAGCCGAGCCTGGAATAAGCTTGCTTATTGGATCAGACCAAATATGGAAGATCATAACCGGTGAAGTGATTAGAAGCCAAGAAATTGAAGGACTAGTGGCTATTAACACCATATTGGGTTGGACGCTACAAGGACCTGTGAAAAAAAGGAGCTTTTTGCAAAGCACATCCAGGGTAATGGTATGCGTGTTAAGAACGGATATGCATACGCAGGCGGAGATGAGTGATGGTCTGCAGTCCTTTTGGACTTTGGATGTTATGGGCATCTCCCCAGAGGAAGAACAACTAACTTCTTCAAGCACGTTGTCCAGGTTCCTAGAAAATATTGTAAAGAAGGATCGACGGTACGAAGTTGCAGTGCCGTGCAAAGAACCTGACGTAGACTTCATCGAAGATAACTACCTCGTAGCACGTAACCGCCTTCAGAGCCTCATACGACGACTATCAGCTAAAGACGGCCTGCTGGAACGCTACGACCACGCCATCCAACAGTATGCCGATTCGGGACACGCGGAAGTAGTTTCCAAAAGAAAACCCTACGAACAGCGTACCTACTACATGCCGCACCGAGAAGTTATCCGTGAGGACTCACTCACTACGAAGTTGAGAGTGGTATTTGATGCCTCCTCACATGCAAGAGACAAGAAATCGCTAAATGACTGCCTACAAACCGGCCCGAACTTGAATCCGCAACTGCTGCAAGTCCTTATGCGATTTCGCTGGTACAAAGTACCAATGACTGCAGACATAGAAAAAGCATTTCTGCAGGTTGGTGTTAGAGCCCAAGACAGGGATCTTTTCAGATTCCTGTGGTTTGCTGAGAAGCCGACGTTACCATTCACGGAAGACGACATACAAGTCTGGCGAATGACCAGAGTACCTTTTGGATCAACGTCAAGTTCATTCATGCTTACAGCGACCATTCAACATCACCTCAAAACAGGTGTAGCAGACGAGCGGTACGGAGTGGCCCAACTACTTGCCAAGTCATTCTATGTAGACGATTTGCTAATTGGGGCGGAGAATTTACAAGCAGCCGTAGAGCTATACGCCACGGCGAAGGAAATAATGAATGACGCTGGAATGCCACTCAGAAAATGGACAACACGTTGTCAAGAGCTGCAGGAAATATTCGAATCAAATGAACCAACTCTACCTAACAGCAGCGGACAAACGTCATTCAATACAAAAGTGCTCGGAATGACATGGAACAAGAAGACCGACAGCCTTACTTACAGCTCTCAAAATATTTTGTCATTTCTGGAGAAGGCTCAAGATACAAAGCGCTTCCTTCTGCAAACAGTATCTAGAGTTTATGATCCACTGGGACTGGTTGCTCCTTTCGTGGTGCGAGGGAAGATGTTATTTCAGCAGCTCTGGGTCCGTAAAGTCGACTGGGATGAAGAGCTGCCAGATGATATAGCACGGCAGTGGAGGAGCTGGAGAAGTGATTTGGTACATCTTCCCAAGGTCAATGTTCCCCGACGTTTGACGTCAGAAGCAGCTGAAAGTCGTGACATTCAAATTCATGTATTTGTGGACTCGAGCACAAAAGCTTATGGAGCATGCGCATATGTTCGCGCTGAGCTAGCTAACGGCGACATCAGCACAAGTCTCATTGCTGCGAAATCAAGAATCGCCCCTTTGAAGCCTCTCTCTTTACCACGCCTCGAGCTAATGGGAGCGCTAATAGGCAGCAGATTGCTGAAATATATAGAAGAAGCGTATGCTCTTTTCTTTGACAGGCCACCTTCTTTTATGTGGACAGACTCTACAATTGTTCTAAACTGGATTCAAGCAGATTCAGGCAAACAAGAAGTCTTCATCAAAAACCGCATCGCTGAAATTAAGGCAGTCACACAGATACGGGACTGCAGCTGGCATCATTGCCCAGGTGATGAAAATCCTGCAGACTTCTTAACGAGGGGCGAATCGCTGGACGCCTTGATACAAAAAAGGGTTTGGTGGCAAGGACCGAGTTGGCTGCGGCGAAGTCCTTCTGAATGGCCACAGGGGAAACTCGTCGCCGCTGGAGAGGATCATGACGTAATCAACTCGGCACATATAGCCCTCCAAGTAGGTGAGAAAATGCATGAACGGAGAGCGCCAATCTTGGACGTGACAAAGCACAGTTCTCTCATCAAACTGCTTAGAGTCACGGCGTGGGTACAGCGCTTCATACACAACGCTAATAAAAGCTGCCCGAGGTATGGATGTCTGAAGACAGAGGAAGTATTGGCAGCTGAGCGTTATTGGATACACCAAGTTCAAAGTGAAGCATTTGGTGAAGAAATGTTTGCGCTTCTTAAGAAGCGGGTTCTGCCCAAAAGTTCAAAGGTGGCTGACTTACAACCATTTCTAGACGGAGACAAACTTCTTCGAGTTGGTGGGAGACTGCAAAACCTGAATGAAAGCACTGGAACAAAGCATCCATTGGTGCTACCTGACAGTCATTATTTCACGTTCCTTGAAGTTCGAGATTCCCATGTTCGCACAATGCATGGAGGCATAACCGCCACGCTAAACCACGTGAGAGAGCGCTTCTGGATTATACGAGCTCGCCGAACAGCGAAGAAACCGTTGTGCGTTATGTGCTCGCTATAGATCGAAGGCAAGCTCGCCGCCGCAGGCTCCACTTCCGACCTGTAGGATTGAACGATCCAAGCCATATGACACTGCAGGAGTGGATTTCGCAGGACCACTCTTTGCAAAAAAGGCCGGAAAATGCGACCAAAAAATTTTTACTTGTGCATCAACGCGGGCAATACACTTGGAATTGGTGACCGACATGACTGCAAAAGGCTTCCTACTGGCATTCCGCAGATTTATTGCCAGGAGAGGATTGCCCAGCGTTATTTACTCAGACAACGCTCGGTCGTTCAAAAAAGCGTCTAAGGAGTTGAAGGAGATAATGGGCCGAATCGAAGAGACAGCCTTCCAGTCATTCCTCACGACACACCGCATTAAATGGAAATTCATCGTGGACGCTGCTCCGTGGTGGGGCGGCTGGTGGGAAAGACTGATTAGATCGGTGAAGACGTCTCTGCGGAAAGTCATCGGACGAAATAGCCTTTCTGCTGAAGAACTCAGTACGCTAATTACTGAGGCCGAGGCTGTGGTTAATTCCCGACCACTTACTTATGCCTGCCTCGAAGCCGGTGAGCCATCCGCAATTACACCGGCACACTTCTTTATAGGCCAACAATTTACCACTTTGCCGGATGGTGATTCAACAGAAGATTCAGTGAACCACGGCAACGCGAAGGAATATTCACGCCGTTTACAACACCGCCAAACTTTATTGGATCATTTCTGGAGACGTTGGAAGCACGAGTATGTTCTCACTCTACCATCCGCACATCGTTCTCCTGGATCTTCTTCCCGTAACTTGACAGTTCGAGACATCGTGATTGTGGATACACCCAACAAAGCGAAGTTTATGTGGCCTCTGGCAAGGGTTAAAAAAGTTTACCTCGGCAATGACGGAATTGTTCGCGCCTGTCTGTTACGCCTGGGTAACGGAAAAGTTTTGAAAAGACCCGCGCAAAAGATACACTACCTGGAGATCGGCGCTACCACAACTGAGGCCCCGGAAGATGTTGGAACCTAGGAAAGAAGACGAAGGCGAAGCGGAGAGGCGACCCACGAGGCACCTGCTTCTTCTTCTTCTTGAGATTCTATGACGCCATTAAAGCGATCGTAGTACATTTCAGTACGCGTCGAGTTCTTTATTGCCGTGCGCTATAGGATCGGCTTTGTCGTGCCATTACAATAGGTGTAATGCTGAGAGAAAAACGAGTGGAATGGATCAGGGAGCAGAAAGGAGTAGCTGATATTTTATCAATTGAAAGAAAGAAGTCGACCTGGACAGGACATGTCCATGAGGAGGTCAGATAACAGACGGACAGAAAGAGGAACCGAATGAATACCAAGAGAGGGAAAACAACCGAGGCAGGCAAAAGGTTAGACATTGGGAGGGGCCTCGTCCAATCATTGGGAGGGGCCATCGTCCTGCAGCGGACTTAAAACAGGCTGATGATGATGATACTAGCTGTAGTTTACAGCTGACCGCATCGGCATAACAGCCTCTTGATTATTGTAACTCATGGTGACGACACCATCAAAAAAAAATTGGCAGATCCCACGTGCAGTGGGAATCAAGGAAATGCGAAGCACGCATCAGGAACGTAAAATGGATTTGCATTGTCTCACTATACAGAGTTTGGTGCATATGAAGTTAACGAAACGGTCGCAGGATCACCTAGACTGTGGCACGTAAACCATGCCGCTCATACACGCATTTCATGATTCTGATGTTATGGCCTGTCATTTACGTTCGTCATGCAGTCATGTTGTAGCATGCCAATTTTCCTATACATCCCGTTAACGAAACGGCCAGGAGAACACCAAGACTGTGGCATGTAAATCATGTTGCTCATGACATTCATGCCATGATTTTCATGTCATGACCTGTCATTTATGTTCGTCATGCAGTCATATTGTGGCATCCCAATTTTCGTATACATTCCATTGACGAAACGCGTGGCATGTAAATCATGTCGCTCATGACATGCATGTCATGATTTCCATGGTATGACCTGTCATTTACGTTCGTCATCCAGTCATGTTATGGCACACCAATTTTCGTATACATCCCATTAACAAAACGGCCAGGAGAACACAAAGACTGTGGCATGTAAATCATGCCGCTCATGACATGCATATCATGATTTTCATGTTATGACCTGCCATTTATGTTTGTCAAGCTGTCATGTTGTGCCATACCACTTTTCGTATACATCTAATTAATGAAACTGCCAGGAGAGAACCAAGACCGTGGCATGTAAATCATGTTTCTCATGACATTCATGCCATGATTTTCATGTCATGACCTGTCATTTATGTTCGTCATGCAGTCATGTTGTGGCATCCCAATTTTCGTATACATTCCGTTGAGGAAACGCGTGGCATGTAAATCATGTCGCTCATGACATGCATGTCATGATTTCCATGGTATGACCTGTCATTTACGTTCGTCATCCAGTCATGTTATGGCACACCAATTTTCGTATACATCCCATTAACAAAACGGCCAGGAGAACACAAAGACTGTGGCATGTAAATCATGCCGCTCATGACATGGATATCATGATTTTCATGTTATGACCTGCCATTTATGTTTGTCATGCAGTCATGTTGTGCCATACCACTTTTCGTATACATCTAATTAATGAAACTGCCAGGAGAGCACCAAGACCGTGGCATGTAAATCATGTTGCTCATGACATTCAGGCCATGATTTTCATGTCATCACCTGTCATTTATGTTCGTCATGCAGTCATGTTGTGGCATCCCAATTTTCGTATACATTCCGTTGACGAAACGCGTGGCATGTAAATCATGTCACTCATGACATGCATGTCACGATTTTCATGTTATGACCAGTCATTTACGTTCGTCATGCCGTCATGGTGTGGCATACCAATTTTCGTAAACATCCCATTAGCGAAACAGCCAGGAGAGCACAAAATCGCAGGCGGCTAGATAGACAGATAGATACGCTCAAACTCGCTGAAGATCACCAAGAAATCCTTCGGATTTAAAATTACGGTGGCAGTTTACAGTATAAAAGCCACAATACACAGCAAGGTTGCCGTATACTGTAACATGTAAGCCAAGTTTTTACAGGAAGCAGTAAACAACTTCACCAGATAAAAAATGTGAAAGCACATGTCAGTTTTGGTGGTTTTACTTTAAAATTCTAAGCCAACTACATTTTGTTCCCTTATACTTAATAAATGCACGGTCGCCAGGGAATGCACTCCTAGTGATCTGCAGACTGCTTGCATACTAAGTATGCAATGTGGTGAGGTCAGTTCTAAAGCTGTCCGATGATATAGGAGTTGGCGACCGAACCATCTAGACATGCAATTACACAATTTTGTTGTCGTTGGTCCTAAGAAGGCAACACTAGACTAATTTCTCGTAGAAGTAGTGCTGCAGCATCCATACCGTAACCTCACTGGTCCGACGGGCCGCAGCAGCATCGGGGCAGTATGTCTGGATGGGCGCATAACAGAACAGCGTCCCATGGGCACAACGCTGCGAGAGCCGCCCAATCACTCGCCTAGCAATGAATGGGTCCCGAAAGACGAGCTTCAGGTAGAGGGCGCCGCAGAGAGAGGCGGTGCGCACGGGTCCACCAATGCAGGGACAGCCAATGGCCAGGTGTCGCTCCCAGCGTATTGATGCAGGCGCTGCTGCGCGGCCAGGCCTTGACGGGGCGTCGTTGACAGCCTCACCCATCAGCATTGCTGGTATCTTGAGATGAAGGAAGAGCTCAACACCGCGGTTCTTCTCATTGATCAGTACCTGCAACATGCCAAAGGTAGCAGAGAACCGTGAACTACCGCATTTACTCGGATAATGATCGCACTCGTGTAATGATCGCACCCCTAAATTTTCTCGTGAAAATTTGACTTTTTTTCACCCGTGTAATGATCGCACCCCGAATTTGCCGCAGCGATATGTCGTGTGCCAAGTCTAGCTGACGATCATCATGTTTACCATCTGTCGAACGTTACGTAAATAACTCTTCAAGACTCACCAAGTGAACTGCACGCACCAAGCAGATGCCTAATTTTTGCCCACCCTTGGCAGAAACGTGCCGTATTAGGATAACAGTAAAGACAAATGCCGTAGTTTTCACCACGCCAACAGCTTCAAGCAGACAGGCATATCTAACATGCTCGACAGAACGGAAGATAACCTTCTGTGGGACTGCGATGACACTGCCGGTTCCGACAGGGAATCGAGCGGCGACGACACTGACGCCAGTGACGCTTGAGACTGAATGAAAGTTAGGGGGTCAGTGAATGAAAAAATTAAAGGGCAATATGCAATGCATGTAGTTCTTGCGTAATGTGTGCGTTTATTACAAAAGCAAGCCTTACTCCACTTTTATCTTTGATTATATTCATGATAGCTAGAAGAACCAGTGCAAGAGAGTTACAATGGCCCACACCTTGAGTATGTTCAGATAGGGTACAATGAAACGGAACTCGGTGAGGTGCCCTTCACAGGCGCTGCGGTGGTTGAGATGCAGGTTGATATGCAGCATGCGCTGGTCATGCAGGAAAGTTGCGTCCACCCAGTAGTTGCGGTGGTCACGGACAACTGATGATGAGAACGAGTGGTGCTGCACAAATGTCTCCAGCTGGACGAGAGTGCCAAACGCCACCGACAACAGGCGAATGTCACCATCAAAAGGATGCGTGGCATGCTGAAACGCCTCCAGGGGACTTAGCACCAGCCACTGGAACGATGTGTCCGTCTTGTTTTGACCGGCATTGCACCATGCCGCACCGAGCTTGAAAAGAAAAAAATAAGTTTATCAATATTATTCTGGGGTCCTATACGCCAAGACAATATACTAATGGGATGGCCTAAGGTGGTGGACTACTGGATGTTGATTTCAAACATGTGGGTTCTAAATCTAGGTACACAAATGTTTTTGAAATTCGCACTCTTAAATAGAAGAACCTTTGTACCTAGAAGGACTCTCATTCATAGAATGATCTCTGCAGCCACAAACAATTGTGCAGGGAGGACGTTCTGACGCATGTCACTGCATATCGAAATCAAATCACTCAGCGTTAACCTCTGAAGTGCACACAAGAACTTTAAGGCTAAGTGAAAAACGGATGAAAAAAGAGCACAACTATTGTTGCCTGCACTGTGTTCTACCCAGGAAAATCTTTACTATTGATGTGCGATACCAGCTGTGCAAAGGTTTCACGTGCAATCTTATGTCACTGACGCAGAGTGCAATCAGGTGCAGAGTGATGCAGAGTGCAATCTTATGTCACTGGCTGCAGAGTGAAACTTCAGGGGCCCCCTAACACTTTGCTCCCTCCCGTTTTTTTTGTTTATTTGGTTGCAAGTAGTTGCTAAAGACTTAATGTGCAGACCTGCTGTGCTTCACCACACAACAATTAATGAATACATTGTCATGGAGGTCAGCCGTAGTTTCGGCATCAGAACGCTCAGAAATAAACTTCTGTGCAAGCACAGTTGGCCATGCAGCCACAGAAAACTTCACCACACCCCATGCATGGGAACACCTGCATCTGGGAGTAACATCTTGGCGCACTTGCACCTGAACCTGTTAGCATAACAGAAGCTATGGCAGAAGTCCAGGTAGCAGAGCACCACCCACAACGAGAGTCACTGCATACGACTCTCTGCAAGAGCAATATATGAAAAATCTAACCCTAGCAGAGTGCTGCCCTGCTTGGCTAACAGAAGGTGGGCCGACAGCAAAACTATGATCGCGGGGCCCTTAGCGCTTTCTGCCTCCAACAATAGAACTCTCTACCACGGAGAGTGAACAAAGGATGAGAATGCATTGAGCAAGCAGTAGCAGTGACTGCCAACAGAAAGTGGTGACATAGTTGCTCGTTAAAAAAAATTAAAAGAAAGGAAAAGCAAGAAAAAGAGCACCGCCATATCCACAAAGTGAATGATGTTAGAGGAGCTTGCTGGGAGATGATCGGGTAACCCGCGAATCCTACGTACACATCTCCTACCATCATACATAGACGAGACAACGTTGTTATATATAAATTACATACACAATGTTTATTAATTTTACATATGGATGCACTGTACAGATTGATAGACTATATACATTATATATACACAAGAGATGTTCTTTCACAAAGTGCAAGAAGGGCGTCCTTCGATGAGCCCGGGCACTCATTTCCCTTGAAAGATGATTGCTTTATGATGGAACCCGGACCTGCGGGGTGCTTCTGCTTCGCTGGCCCGCAGCTCCGGGTTTGCTTGCCGGCGAGCCCTCTTCGCGTCAGCCTCCCAGGCTGTCACCGCAGGGTCTTGGCGGCGAGCCCGAGCTGCTGATGCGTTGCGAGCCCGCCGCGCTACTGCCTTGCCTTGTACGGTGTTCATGCGGCCGAGCGGTAACGAAGAGTGTTCACTGCGTGAGCTCCCGGCGAAGAGAAAGGAAGCGCACGTGCTGAGAGTGGTGTATGTCGCCTTGAGCGGCGCCGCCATCTAGTGAGCATTTTTGAAATCACCGGAAAGCCGGCACCTTGAGCCGCCGGACAAGGCGCAAGCATAAGAAGCTTGCCGAGCGAGCTCCTAAAAATTAAAATTGAGATGCTGCAAGGTGCTTCTTTGGCAGCTCAGTGGCACTAAAAAAATTGATTTTAAATATGTTATAGGCTGTATTTGTGTTGATATTGTGCAGCTGATGAATGTGTGTCCATGCAAGTCTATGTCCCATTTTATCTTTGTAAATTGTGTTTCAGTGCTCTATTATTTTAATCGCACCATGAAATCACCAGATAGCTGCCAACCACATCAATCAGTGGCGTAGCCAGAAATTTTTTTCGGGGGGGGCTGGGAATTTTCGACGGGCAGGCGGGAGGGAGAGTGTATGTGTGTGTGTGTGTGTGTATATATATATATATATATATATATATATATATATATACACACACTTTCGGAACGAAAATATGCACGTGACGTATTTGCGTGGCCCGTCGCCCAATGAGTATAGATTCGGACAGCATGTGCGGCCTACTTCAGCCTTCAGTTGCCATGTCATCCGAGCACCGAGATAGCAATACTCTCGCACATTCAAAACTTTCACCGACGACAATGTATCGACGAAATCTAGTAGAAAGACTATTTCTCCACGACTGCGAAGATTCGTCACTTGCCCACGCTACTACCTTGATGACCATTTCAAAATGAACTATAATGATCGATGTACACATACGCATGAAAGAATTCGCGATAGAAGGCGCAGCCGGGAACAGCGGGCAGCATACCTGAGGTAGGTAAGCTGAAAATGACGCCATAACAAACATTTTTTGAAACCCTTTATGAATTTATCGTGGCGTTGTCCTGACAAACTCCGGAAGACTCTTTCCAACTTAACATGCTAGTAGAGATACAGGACAGCATTTTAGTATATATTTCGTATTTATGGTTTCCTCATCCAAACTTACCCGTTCGGCGTTCGCTACATTATACAGGCGCTTCCTTCACCAAATTTTCGATACATTTGCAGGAAGAACAGAGATTTGCTTGCGATAGTGATTCTGAGCAGCTCCAGATCTGAACATATTACCACTTCTTTTTTTAAAAGAATTAAGCCTATTGCGTTACAGAAAAATGCCGTCCTCATTACCATGGTAGGCCTCCCGAAACATGGTTTTCTCTCCACTAAGCTCACAAACGTCACCGTCCCGACTCTTTCACGAATAATTACTGACACTCTTGTTAAGCTGGAAAACGTGGTAAAATATCTCTTAATATTGAAAAAGCTTTTTATGCGGTTTGCCAATTCACACTTTTGCCAGGTAAATTAAAAATCCCACGGTGCTGTTGGGACTAACACCCTACAGTTACTTCGTGGCATGCGGAATGCAAGTTGCGATGGATAAATCTGATTTCGAACTCGCTGAACTCCGGAATGGTGAGATGTCCCTATACTTAGCGCAAAGGGGGAGGCGGTTCTACACCGCAACACTTCACAAGTACCACAACTACGTTACGACTCCGTTCGAAATGCTTCACGTTATACTCGCTCACCCCCTCTGTCCACACACCTCAACAACCAATTAACCGAACCGGATTCGTGCTTGGGCCGGGAAGAAAAAAGGCAACAGGCTTAATTAAGTCCACAAAACATGGAATTTAATATGTGAACATGATCAATGTATACAATTAACAATTGGTAGCCAACGTAATGATGCGAGGCAAACAAATAGCAACGTAAACGCATAGTGCAGCACAGGAATTAACAGGGCAAACAAACTCTTCAATGAACGGCCAATACGAGGGGTAAAACAGCTCATAAACTAATGGTGCAATGTCTCAAGTACGCTTGCTGCCGCCAACGAAAGGAACGCCTATCTGGGTGGGCTCCATCGGCACATAGCTCTCGTCGCCAGCCTGTGCACAGGTGCTTTGTTAGAAACTCGGATGTTGACCACGAAGTCGCCGTAGCTCGCGGATTCTCCCCGATCATTGCTGCTCGCATCCTGCTCTCGAAAAGACTACATCGACTCTCCGAGGTTGGAGAGCCGAACGGGCAGGCTTGCATGAGGGATCGCAAACGAAGCTTACTTCTTCACATGACGGAAGGTCACTGCATCTCTTCGAGTCTCTCGAATCTCCAAAATTCCGCCTTGTCCTCTGTCCCGAGACGAGTTTTTCCCCCTGACAGTTCCGCCTCACCAGGGCGTCTATCCAATGGTTGTCTACGGCAACGTCACCGGTAGAAAACGCACCAGTCCAACCCGCCGTGCGACTATTGTTTGGGACTCGCCTCCACAGTGTAACGCAGTACGAACTCCTCTCCAAAAATATAGAAAGCAAAATATAAACATACACAAAACTCGACATTCGGACACGACGTCGGACAGCCTAACCGGCGACACTTGTATACAGATTACCGTAATGAGCGTTAGCTAGCACCGCTTCCATTCCAAAACACTCCAGGTGCAAGCAATTTGGCGCCGTCTAGGCGCCCTCATGCTGGAAGTGCCCGGTGAAAAGACGCGCCTGTGGGGAGTCGCTCCTCTGTGGCCGGCCAGATGTGTGCGTCCGAGAAGCAGTTCTGCTTACTGCATTGCACGGTGATCGACACATACCGGGGACGCTCCGTTGGCTTTTTTCAGGCACTTATGAGCGCGCTGGGTTCGCTTTGGCGGCATTCTGTCGTCTTCAATGTCGCCACCTAATGCACACTCTCATCTGGGACCGCCGCACAAACGTCAGCTCTTCTGTCAAAGCGCGGTTTCCTCAAAACTCGCGGCTAACGAGATTCTCTGACCGCAGTGGCAGCCGAAAAGTAGGATTGCAGAAGGCCAAAAACTCCCGCTACCCGCCTTCCCGTGTTTCACCCTGCCGACGCCCCTCGGGGCGTCACAATGGCAGAAGGATCCGTATTAGGTATAAAATATTTCCTGTATCAATGACGTTCGCCATAAGCTTTCTACTTACGAAGTTCACAAATGTACTCACTTGATGCAGCACCAGCATCGACAGATACTAGATTATCAACTAGTACTAGCCGTATCTCACTGGTTTTTGCATACTGAAACTTCATTTGTTTTAACCTTACGCGATCGCTTGCTACACTGAGTTGACAATACTACATGCCTAGTGCTCGATTTAGACATATCAAGGTTAAAGAAGAAGTTTGTAAAAGAAAGCTCTCTTATGGTTCTTACACGCTAATATTTTCCCTGTGACCTTCATGGGGCTTTGTACGTTTTTTTCTTATTTTGCTCTCACTTAGGTTGCTGTTGAAAAACATGGGGGCTGATGTAAATAACTTATTTGGCTCCCTTACTAAACAAGGTCCAAGAATAGTGAGTTTCCTTCTGCCTAACGGAGAAGTAATATCCCGTTCAGTGAGTTAGAGACATGCCATATTTTCGGCTCTGATTCCGCGCACCAGGCAAGCATATAATGGTAGTGCATACAACCCTCAATTGAAACTATTCCAATGGCGAATAACTGCAGGACTTTCTCGGTGCTTTAACTTGGAATTGAATTAACAGTTGCACGAAATTTTAGTATTTCATGCATCTAAACACTACTTTCTTCAAAATAAAGCGTCCTGATAAATCTGTTTACTTCAATGAGCAAAGGCTCGATGTGGGTAAGTTTGTTTTGCATGCTTTAAATGCCTGTCCTTTGTACCTGTTGTCACCGTTGTCTTGCGCTCTTTTTTCTTCATGGAACTCATTTGCACTTTTGCTTGACATTTAGCCTTCTCTGTTCGATTTGTTCGACCAGATACTGTAGCCAAGAAAGGTATTGGTATAAAGAGATTTTTACTCATTTTTGTTTCCCATTGGCTGCTCATTGATTGACTCATTTATTGATTGATCGTTCAATCGTCTCGGCGACCGTACTTATTTCGGCTGTTATGTTTAAAACGCTGTATATCGTATTTAAGAAATGAAATGATTTCAAATTAATTTCCTGGCTTGCTGAAATCAATAAGGCATCATATGACCACATGTGAGCAATAGCAAATGACTATTCAAACATTATCAAAGAATTCACATATAATCCATACAGCTCATCTTAGGCACATTACAAAGCCACTGTATTGTCAGAGGAATAAGGCATCATGTAAGTACAAATCAGTTGAAGGACTTAGCATTCGAGGTCTCGCTCGTTTGTGGGCGCTGCAAAGATGAGCTTGCCCAGAAGACGGAGAGCCGCTGCCGTCCTTGAGACATATTGCCGCGAAAGCGACGATACGAATATGGTCACCTCTTCTTGAATGAATGTCGCGACCACCACCTGCTGGTAGCGGAGCTGTTGTGCATGCCCTTGTGCACGCTCGGCGATGAACCGCAGCGCGTCTTGTTGTCGACTCGTTATTCCGTAGTGCTTGTGGATACCATTGTAAAGCAGTGCTGTCCAGTTGGTCGAAATTTCCACATCGAAATTGCCGCATCGCCCTTCTCAGAAGGGGACACGCCGTACGCGCACATTGTAACCATATGTAAGTCGTGAAGAAAAACAGCAAAAGCGAAGCTGTATTGGGCCACCCATGTAGGGGCACTACTCAAAAAGAAAAAACGCATGCACTGTACGCCATATTCCCCACGCGAGCGCATACAACGCACGAAAAGCGTCGGCGCCCCACAGAAATAGGAATAAGAGGGGAAGAAGGGTCGGGCGGCACAGGGGAAGGCATTGCACGGGGAACAGCCGCATACTTTATCTTGTGCTTGGTTCGCTAGCTCGATGACCTTAGCCCGCGAACGTTTCACCCACAGCAAAACCACGCATGATTCCAGATACGCAGACTCGCCATGTTCTTCCATCACTGCAGAGAGCTAATTGTCAACGCATTGCAAAAGCGTCTGCCTGCCGCAGCACTGTGCTTCAAAGACTGCAAGCTCCCCCTTCAGGCTCTTATCACAGCACTCTTTGCCGAAAAATGACAGGTGCCCCTCGTTTGCCACCACGGTTTCCTGCAGACAAACTATAACATTCCCCGCCATAGAGTGACAAGTCAACTTCCTTTGTGACTGGAAAGAGCCGCGTTCTTCGTTTTTAAGCCCACCGATGAGACGCGAATGCGCATAGCCGCACTTTCCAAGAATGGGCACCTTTGTTCGTATATGTGATGGGCAGCATAGATAGGCAGGGGGCACCGGCTGGAAAAATTTCGGGGGGGGGCTTCAGCCCGGTCAGCCCATGCCTGCCTACGGCACTGACATCAATGCGTATTGGAATTCGACAGAACTGTTCATGATGGAAATGACAGAATGCTGTGATTGGAGAAAAGTAAGGCTGACTGGAGAGAAACAAAATTAGACGTGGTCACAGCATCAGACCAGGAAACAAAAATATTTGTTTGTTTTTCTCATGTGTGGTTTTCATTGAATACCAGAAAGATGAGAAGCCGATAATTTACAGTGCGGTACAGTCAAAATCTACAATGCCTCTTGCTGTGGCAATGATGTCACCAGTACACTGGAAAGAGCAGGCAACCACAGGGTGCAAACTGTTCCTACATAGGCACTTCAAACAAATTCTATTTGCTGCATGTCAAGCCACACATGGCAAGTGAAATGTAGTCACCTGACACTGCGAAACTCAACTGGAGTATCCGAATTTTTTTGCTTGTATTCTGAATGCTGTTGGCTTAACTTTGAACTGCATGCTCATAACGCTCTCCTTTACACAACATATGTCTCTCCATCCTTCAGTTTAGGCAACACGCAAATAAGGGGCGCTTGGAAAGTGCTAGAGGTGCCCCTTTTAACATGTTCGGTGCAAGCCATAAACTTACCTGAAGATACTTTGCTGGTGTGCCTAGCCAGGCCACACCAGGCCATTCAATTGTGACATCTACTTGGAAGATGTTTTCTTCATGTAGCTTCTTTACAGGCTTTGTGAGCACATTGCTCATCGAAAAGGTCGCATCAGTGTCCACAAGCAGGGCCTGCTCTTGGAAGAACGATCGGTATATTTCAACTGCAGTGTCTTGGCCCTCTCTGCAGTCTCTGGGAATCCACCAGAGCTGGAACTTGAGCTGGTGGTATGTCGGTGGCCGGCTGCGTAGCATTAAGAAATTTATTAACAATACAGTTCAACAGCTTCCAAGTTAGTTTAGATCAGATGTGGTTATTTATGATGAACTCCCCAAGCCTGAAAAATTATAATTCGACATATTCAATGACTTGGGGACTATAGATAAAACTTGATAATTATATCAACTCACTCTCCCCGATTCTGAGTACCCAAGCATGGATGCCTTCTGTTGCCATCAGGACGATGTGGCTCCCACATCAGACTCAAGCTCAGCATAGCAACGGCTAAGCTATGATGACATTACATTCAATTCCATCATTAACAACGCACACTCATGACTAATATGGGAAAACTATGTTGTAGATTTGGCTTAACTGCACGAAAGTAACACCTCAGGCTTCACAGGGATGTCAAAGCACAACAAATCTTTCAACTTGGTCATATTCCTGCATACATTGGTTTTATTTGCTTCTATCATCAATGATTTGCTTGTCACTGAAGCACAGAGTGCTTGTCTATTGACGAAGCAGCAGGAAGACATTTTCACATTACAATAAATATAGCACAGGGTACTGTTATCTTCGAACACTTTTCAAAACCCACGAATGGTACAGAGTAAATTAGCACAATAGCCCATTGTTATTGTCAGCAATCATTGCATTCATTGCATTGTCCTGCTACTAACGTATGGTGCACAAACCTGGGGGTTAACTAAAGATCTAGAGATTAAATTAAGAAGCACGCAGTGTGGAATGGAGAGAAATGATAGGTGTAATGCTAAGAGATAAAAAACGAGCGGGGTGGATCAGAGAACAGACAGGAGCAGCCGATATTATATCAATAAAAAGAAAAAAGTGGACCTGGGCAGGGCATATGCGGAGGATAGATAACAGATGGACAGCAAAAGCGACAGAATGGATGGAGGTGAGAGGCAGGCAAAAGGTTAGATGGAGCGATGAAATTAAGACATTCATGGGCATAAAGTGGAACCAAGTCGATCAGGATGGGGTAAATTGGAAATCGTTGGGAGAGGCCTTCGTCCTGCTGTGGACTTAACAGGCTGATGATGATGACAATTGTCAGCAATACCTCAAGTGAATAACTAAGTGCAGGAATAAGTATTGGGTATCAGTATAGTTTGCTGGCGTTGCATTCATTCTGAACAAGCTAATGCGTAAATATTTGCATGCAGCATTATTCACCAATCTACAGGAGTACTTAATACACGCACTACTCGGTCAGACTTGTTTTTATTCAGCCAAAGTTCTTATTGAGCTGCAATACACATTAATTTGGAAGAAATCATTCACAAGTAATGAGAGTTGATTTGGCATAACGCATTGTTTGTTATTGTTATGTTGTGGGGTTTAAAGTCCCAAAACCAGCTCCGATTATGAAAGACACCGTAGTGGCGGGCACCGAAAATTTCGACTACCTGGGACCGACATCGCACGTGCAGCATGTGGGCCTCAACATTTCACCTCCATCAAAACGTAGCAACCACAGCACAGATTCGATCCCTTGACCCTCCGAATAAGGAGCCGGGTACCATAACCACTAGACCACCGTGGCGGGGCGTAACGCATTGTTCCTATCAACAAAAAGTAAACAAGTGAACAACCAATGTGCCAGAATGTACATTTTAGCATTGTTTGTTGGTGTTGTGCTCATTCTGTACACAATTCTAACAGTTCCTGTGCATAACTATATACATTTACCTACAAAAGGGCTTCTAATAAAAAAAGAAACAGTATAGTAGTGAATAACTTGCAAAAATTTTGCATAGCTTTTAACTGTCCGTTTTTCTCATTGACACCCATTAGGCGTCACCTTAATCAGACTGACCATGCATTTCTCGTGGTTAATACTTGGCAAGACAAATGAGGGACCAGGCATCCACGGTTTCTCCACATCCTGTGGGCGCCAGATAATTTTTAAAAAGTCATGGCCAACCATGCATGCATGTTCTCAGATTTCCTGGTGATGCCAGATTTTGAGTAACAGGCTACGTAATTTAGGAGAAATCATTCACAAGTAATGAGAGTTGATTTGGCATAACGCATTGTTGTTTGTCGTTATTTTGTGGGGTTTAAAGTCCCAAAACCAGCTCCGATTATGAGAGACATTTTTCCCTCTTTGCCTGTCCTGCAGTTTCCACATAAAAGAAGTATTTTCCCGCGTTTAATGATCTCATACTACTGACCTAAAATTTTGTACGTAAGCTGAACTTTTAACCTAAAATTCTTTATACCGACGGAAATTCAACACCTTTTGGTGGATGTTAAATAGCTAGTACTTACAACGCGGGTAAATTCGATCTCTTTCTAATATGGTGTTAGTACACAGCGTGAGCGCATGCGAAGCACAGAACAGTAAAAAAAAAAGAAAAAGAAAAAACATGAAGCAGCTTATACACATTCACAGATATGTTAGTAACGTTTAACCAACATCAGGCTGCTGTACTTCAAAAGGAAGACAAAAACCGCGAACCGCAGAGGTGGATATATATCAGCCACTCATAAAGCGCTCCTAGCTAAATCAAAGCGCACATTTCGCGTTAATCTAGGGCACCATGGTGCGTTGCACGCAGCGACTTTTAAGTCGCCAAAATGCGAGTGACATGGAAAGGACACCTGTCTCAGCGAACCACCCTACGGCTAGGTCGACACTGGATCGATATTCACGGGAGAAATCATCGAATAGCTGCACGTAACATCTACGCAACTCAAGGACAAGCAGCAGGGCACCTCCCTCCCAAGAGCGAAGACAGCAGCGAAGCGAAACTTTCCGTCGAATACCTGTTCACATTCCCGTGCAGACTGCTGCACAACCGCATTCCATGCCACTAAAATATCACGAGCCGAAGTTGTGTTTACAGAGTCACTGCGAACTTGTCCAAGAAGTTGTCCGTCGATTCTTCGAAACCCATCCAACCGCACTTGTTTAGTTTCGGTGAAGCAGCAATGCAAAACGTCGAGGCCACGACGAAACGAGTGCCTCGTTTCAAAATCCACCGCGCGGCGTGATGGAGAAAAACAAGTGAAACGTTTCAGTGCTAGTATTATTCAGTAGACGGCGCTAGTTGCCCAGACGCACTTGAAAAGCGGGACGCTTGAATACAGAATTGCTGTTAGTGGGGTGTTAATGACCATACGGCGATATTTTGCGTCACCCGCATTTATCAGTGCTTGAGAACTTTGCAAAGAGAATTTCCTAGGCCTCCTTACGTTTCTCCTCAGGAAAAACCTTATTTTGCTCACCTCAAGCTCATCTCACTCCGGGTTAGGTGAGGACACTCGCGCGCGACGCGATCGATAAAAGTCGCCTATCCGAGGTTGCACGAAACTTCGAGCGGGTAACCCGAACTCGGAGAGACGCTCATGAATACTCGGCAGGTCTGACCAACTTTTGGGACGCGCGCAACAGACAGGCGCTTTCCTTCGGCACCGCGCTGACCTACTTGCGTCGTTCCTGGTTTGCCTCAAAGCACCGGATGGCGAAAAATATTTCCGCTTTCAAGTTTGAAAGGTTTCAAGCGTCCAAGTCCATTGCGCTGCGGGCAGTAGGTTTGGACGCGAGTTGTTGCTAGTTTATTTGGTCAACCGCGCCTTGCAAGTAATCTTACACCGTGCTCCGGGTCTAGCGCAACGATTGTCAAAAGAGTGAAGAAACAAATGACCATACGGGGAATCGGACCCGAGATGTCCCATGCCCATGGCTGCGTTCTTTCTGCGCATGCCATATTGCGTCGTCCTAGCATGTCCTGCGCTCTGTTTGCTAATCAAGGGTGCGCTAGTGCGCGTGCGTCAATGCGCGTTGCGCACCCATGGATGCTTAAGCTAAGAGCCAGCGCTGCATATAAGGCGCCGAACGATCTTTTTTCCCCTTTACTGTACCAATATCAGACAGTTTTCAGTACTTGCACACCGCAGATTAGATAACGCTGGAGAAAGAACGAGAACTTGCAGGGCAGCCATCAAAACGGCGTGAAATAGCCAGCTCCGATGCCCAACTACGAAGCGGCAGTCCATTTTCAGGAGTTAGGCCTAGGAAACCGACCACGTGACAAATAATCGCAGATCGAGACGAAAAGTAGGCCAACCATCGAAGGATGACGTAAAGCGCGCAGGTAGCCTCAATTGCATTCCTCGAAGCTGCCGGCCTCTGAATAATGTGAAACCACTTCACATCGACATGTTCGAACGAGAGCGTGCTCGCGCGACGCCCTGCAACACGCTACAAACTATCGGGACCTCAGCAAATGCGTTCGAATGAATATAATAATATGCTTTTACCAGCCATCAGAGACTGTGTTCCCTTGTACAGGCTAACTAGTAAATTAAAACCTATAGCTGTCATGCCTCGTAAACAAACCAACTCATTTCAATGCTATTAATTTGCTCGATAACTATACAAGCGTTTCGCTAGTTTTTATGTTTTTATTTTTCAGCCTGCAACCTCGCGCACAACTAGCTCGGCTCCCACGAGCTCCGACGACGACGAAAGGCCACCACGATATACCTGCGGCGCCTTGAGCCTGGTTGGACGACGTATGTTTATACATATGGCCAGGCGCGCGTTCTAGTAGTCCGGCCGCGTTAACGCATGGCGTCCAGTGCCGTGGAAGGCAGAGTTAAGCTACACAACGCGTCTCCTGTCTAATCCTGGCCATTCTGAAACGCAGCACAGGGCGCGTATGGAAGCCAGCAGAAGATCGTGCTTTATACGTACAAGACACTCCTTTACACTAAACATATGGTCCTCATGTCCCGCGTGCTATAATTGTTTACTAAAAAAGCCGTGCTGGAAAGCGTGGCAAACGTGGCTGACGTGTCGCCGTCGAGGACGTCGGGGACGCCACAGTCAAGCATGGGACCGAAGGCGGTTCCATTCAGTCGTGTGTCCATTATACAGTCATGTTGCAAAACATGATTGGCATACATACGCGGTCATGAAAAGCCGTGGCAAGCCGACAAAATGTATTCTTGAGCCTTGTCGGGTTTTCGGTCAGCGGGCAAGTGACCAACAACGCGACGCGCACTACATGCCTGTAACCATAGGGTTTTCTACTAAAACACTCGAGGGAAAACTGGCGCTGCGATCGTGAAGCTGCCGAAAAATAGAGGGGCTTTAGAAGTTGCCATGGGAATGATGGGTATGACATGAATTTGTCTAGTCTTCGTGCCTGCGGCTTCAAACGTTTTGGTGTATTTGTTTATTCCTAACTCCAGTGACGCGAGTGACGTTACTACACTTTTTCATAACGCTGACGAAGGCAGCGGCTGTGGTGTACGCTTTACTGGCTTTATTCCTAGAGAAGACTGTCGCATGTAACAAAGTCGTTTGCATTGCTGAGGTGATATGCAGTGTTTCGTTGTTGTGTTTGTTGATGGATGGCTACACATATTATTTGCAGCGGTATTTTACCCAACTTTAGAAATATTCGCGCTGCATATCGCGAACCTTATCGATGCGGTTTTGCTGCTTTTTTTTTCTTTTCTTTTGTATCAGATGCGATAGATCTGTAACCGTAGGCTCGCTTTCACGGCTGACATACATCCCTTGTCAGAAGGCTGTTATTATATCTTGTACTACGGCATTTCAATTCCGCTGTCTGTTTAATTCAACGCCGACCGAACGCGCGAAGCAGGCGCACAGTTATCGTGCGTATAACGCCCAGTGGACGATAGCCCTACACGCCTGCGGACGACGCTCAAAAAGCCAGCTCAGATCAAAGCTCAGGCGCAGTTTCCGATGGAGTTTAACGGTACGTTTAACATCACGTTTTTTCACAAAACCAACCACCAAGCGATGGGCGATACTGCGCTCCTGCTACGGCCTCGCGCAGGGTCTTGACCCATGCATCTATAGTTCGTAAAAATACAGTGGAGCACTTGCCCTGCACTAAGAAGCGAGCGAAGGCCCGTTTGTTATATTTAGAACACACATCTACCTTTTACATACTTGAAAATGTCAGCACGTCACTTACAAGAGCAAAAATCTTTGTTGAACACAACTTCATCTGGAACATAAACCTGTATGGACGCTGCTAAATCCGGGCACAAGCAGAGGAGCCAACATTGCCATATCGCACAATATCTCTAAATTTCTGAGCGTTCAGTATTTTTCTAACCGCGAAAAAGCAACTATAGTACCTCCGCACGCACAGTTATTCCAAATGTCGTAAACGACCTATTTTATTTAAGTCGCAAAGCGATATGAAGCCAGAAGAACGAAGACAAGGCAAATCCATGCCATACCCATCATTTCCATGCTGGCTCAACCGCCTTGTTTGAAACTTCCATAGACAGCGCCAGTTTTCCTTCTAGTATTTTAGTAGGAAACTCTATGCCTGTATCAATGCTATCGCTCATTAAAATCTCGGGTCGATTGCAGCGAAGCACCACAAAGAATATCCCACTATAGTGGCCTAGCCAGTGCGTGTATCGGCAGGTCGAGTAGAGCAGTTTGCGTTTGACCAACCGCGTGCAAATGGCGACTCGTCAGAAACTAAGACCACCATTGCAAACTTCCGAGACTCCATCTTATCTACCGAAAACACACTCATGGTTGCTTGCTGTGCCACTTGTGGGGCAGATTAAACGCTTCCAGGTGAGATCGCGACTCGTTGTCGAGACGTTGCAATGGCCCGCAGAATGAACGCTAAACCGAGAGGCGAGGACACATAGGCTTAACAGGAAGGGAACCACCGCACATCTACAACGGTCCTTGTTCGACAAAGAAACGGTTGGCAAGAAGAAAGCCATTGCTCTCCACAAGGTGCCAGCATAATGAAGTCGGCGGCAGGCTTACCTTTCTTCGGGGTCGCGGCCGGCAGCTCCGGGAACGAGATGGTGCCCCGTTGCCATCGTGGCCATCGCTGCGAAACGTTCGAACGAGCCCTCACGTTACCCCATGAACGCGTGCATGTCGGGAGCATGCGAGCACCGCGTTCGTAATGCACGAGCCACGGCCCCTTAATAATAATTTAAAAAAAGGGGGTGTGGCCTGCCGAACGAAACTGTTTTCTGTGGGGACACGTGGGACAAGCGGAATCGTCAGACGCGACCTAGGCGAAACCCCATATGCGCGAAAATGCACGCGACAGCGACGTGCGACGCGAAGCAGGCTACCGTCGCGCGAGCTGTAGTTCGCATAACCAAACTTCATTCCCGCCAAAAACTTCGGCGAGCGATATCCAGTGTTGCTGGCATGAAGGCGTCGATTTTGTAGCGAAACTGGTGCGTTGACCACGGCTTGAAAAGTAGAGTAGCATGTACTACGCAAAGTACACAAAATGTTTTTTATAGCCTTGTAATAATGTTTTTCCTGCGTACGTGCATGAATATCAAGCACATGGCGGCAACCGGCAGTGCTGTAAGTCAAAGCACTGGCGGGGAGAACCCCAAAAATAGTATCATGGCGCCTCGCAACGCAATGAATATATTTTTAACACGACTCCCTTAAAAGCCCACTTTCGGTTTCGATTTCGAGGGCGCGGTTTCCTCGTGACGTGTCAACAGAGTCGGACGTACGTTTAAGCCACGTATAGGGACAGCAGTTCGTGATAGCGTCGCTGCAACTCTGTCGTCTGTGGTCAGTTACACGTGGGGCATGCAAACAACGATGACTTCACGGTCGTCCAGTGACTGACAGCGATTTCAGTGATTTTTTAGAGACTGTGCTCATACGTCATCGTAGTGTCTATTGCGCTAGGGCTGGCTTGCAGTGCTGTTCGACGAAAACTTTAAAACCAAGCTAAAATATTTTGTACGTGTTTCCTGGCTTCCGCGTGCGGAGGGCGTTAACAATACATGACCAGAAAACGAAAAATGTATATTTTTTTTGCGCCGCCACAAAATCATGTCAGTACTTCTTTAAGGTCCCTAGATAAAAAAAAAAGTTTTTTTTTTATCTAGGGACCGTAGGAACTCTTGCGCGAACACGGCGGTGAATGCTGACAAACGCTGTCCGCCGCGGTGGTGCAGCTAGTGGTTACGGTACTCGGCTGCCACCCAAAAAACGCGGGTTCGATCCCCGACCGCGGCTGGTGCGCACTTTCGATGGAGGCGAAAATACCAGAGGGCCGCGTACTGTGCGTTGCTGCGGATCCTGCAGATGCTGCAGATCCCCGAAGGTCGCGTGATCGAATCCCGGCCGCGGCGGCTGCACTTCGATGGAGGCGAAATATTGAGGCCCGTGTGCTGTGCGATGTCAGTGCACGCTAAAGAACCCCAGGTGGTCGAAATTTCCGGAGACCTCCACTACGCCGTTTCTCATAATCGGAGCTGGTTTTGGGACGTTAAACACCACAAATCAATACACACACACAAAAAAGGTGTTTTTGTTTTGTTGGGTTATACGTGCACGTTCTCACAGCCGGCTACCCGCCTGTGCGAACCGGTGTGAACCTGTATTCCCCGATGTTGAGCGCCATTGCGGAGGAAACGAATATATACTATCGCGTTCACAGGCAAAAAAAAAAGCGCATTCGTCAGGCAGCACCTTTTTTTGTATTGAGTGGCCGTGCACTAGCACAGCCGACACAGCTCAGAAATGCCGCGAAAGGCAGCCTTTTGTTTTTGTTTCTTTTTTTTCCTTTTGTTTTTACTATGAAGTTCGGCACAACCCACTACGGGGGATCGGCCATGAATTGCGCGGCAGGAGAAAGATAGGAGGAAACCGAAAGAAGAAAACGAAAAAGAGATGAATAGGAAGAAGGGGAAGCTAGCTAACCTGAGATTTTGAAAGGAATGAATTAAGAGAATGTGGTTCATAGACTTCTTTACGAGGTAGCTGTCACAAAAGAGGACGTCATTGTGTTTATATAATCAGTTATGACTTACAAGAAAAGAAACTGACATTTTGTGTAAGGATAAACAAATAAATTAGCAGGGAAGCCGCCTGGTTTCGGATAAAAAATTAAATACAGCATCACATACAGCTTTATTACAGTGACCGAGTGCCCACGCCCCCAGGGAGAGTAATGTGGTTACGTCAAACTCCAATCCAAGGCTCCGAATGGGTATTTCCAAAAATCTTTTTCTTTGGTGTTTGTATACGACATTCTATTCGAAAATGTTCTATTGTTTCCGATTGATTACAAAACGAGAATTGGGGGGATGCAGCGGAACCAGACCTGTGCGCATAAAAATTTATTTGTGGCACCCTGCATCGTAATTTAATTAATGAAACTTCGAATTTCTTTGCAAAAGCCAGCGCAACCAAGTGAACCGCAGTAATGGAAAAAGTTGAAGGACGCTTCTAAACTTCACCAGCCCCGTTATAATACCTATCTAAATTGGCGCCTTCTCTGTAAAATACGCTGGAATTATTTTAGATGCGAAGAGTTTTAGATGCGAAGCAGCTAATGGCGGAGTTCAATCCGGTGGTGGTGGTGTGCGGCGTGACCACCCTCACTACGCATGCGCAAACCCTTTCCACACATCTCCTCTCTACGCACCCCTCTCCACGTGACGTCGGCGTTGCGTACGGCGGGGTTTGCTTGCCGACGCTGCCGTTGCGTTTCGGCATGTCGAACCCGCGTCGCCGCGTTTCAACGCGTAGCAGTTTCCCGCCGACGTTGCCGTTTGCGCTGGGCTTCCCTAGCCCGGAGCTCCGTGATCATGACAGTGTCTTGATCATGACAGTGTACTTGGAACCCAACCTCTGCGAAGGGAACGTAGAATTGTACCTACAAAGAGCAATGGTGGAATACGACAACGTGTATATACAAGAACGACACATTCATCATGGTGGGAGACTTCAACGTGGACATCTAGAAGAACTCTTGGATAGTGAAACACATGATAAGCAGGCACTCCATTAACGGAAACACCTAGTCAAACCGATGCAAACGCGGTGCGCACCCTCCGTGCTGCTGCGCATCGCCTCATGGTCCCCTTTAGCGGGAGATGGTGAATTTTTTTCCTCGTAACAGAACTATTTTCTCTCGCGCATTCAAATTACAGTCCGAGCAATCATGTGTGTACAGGTTTTAGTTGAGTCATAGTTAACGTTTGCTTTTTCCAAATTTCCGTTTGCTTTTTCCTAATTCAATTTTGTTCACTTGATTGTGTGGGGTTTTACGTCCCAAAACCAGCTCTGATTATGAGAGACGCCGTAGTGGAGGGCTCCGGAAATTTTGACCACCTGGGGTTCTTTAACGTGCACTGACATCGCACAGTACACGGGCCTCAACATTTCGCCTCCATCGAAATGCAGCCGCCGCAGCCGGGATTCGATCCCGCGACCTTCGGATCAGCAGCCGAGTACCATAGCCACTAGACCACCGTGGCGGGGCTCAATTTTGTTCACTAAAGTCCCTGCGCTCCGGCAGTGGTCTCGCGTGTTCGGTTGCTGTGGATTGCTTATGGCGGAATGATTACTGAACTGCTACTTTTATCATCTGGGCCCATCCACGATTAGCTGTCGACTGACCCTTCGGAGCGCGTCAGTGCATCGCACTGCTACAGATTGGTAATGCGAATAATTGACAGACAACGTTAATAATGCCAAGCAACTAATTGCTTGGCATTACAGAGCGGCACTGACGACGCATTGTGTCTGTTCGGCAACTGAGATAGTAAAATGGTAAAAGGGGGCAGCAATTAAGCAATCAGCCCAACATATTACAGTTTCTTCAAGCTCTGTCCCGTTTCAGCTCCGAGCTGCGTGCGATACATTGTGCATCACATCGTAGTCTTGGAGATCGACGGTCGAGATTTCGGCGGTGCTATCTCGGTCTGGCTCTGCAGGCTGTATTGGCACGAATAGCTCTTTTCGGCTTTCATTGTTAACGCGTTTGATAAACTAAAGCACGCGGTTACGCACCATCACCTCTTCTTCTTCGTCTTTCTCACTTTCTTTTACATTTTTTTTTTCTTTTCTGCCACGTCGGTTCTCTTAGCAGGTATAAGCATACCTTTGGTATAACTTGACTTGCTCCTAAGCTTGCGCAGGTTCAATTTCCCGCCAAGGACGATGCATTTATTCGATGGGCGCTAACTGCCACAAAATCTTTCTGGCAGTCAGTTTGCAGTTAGTGTGTCACTTACAGCTGTTTAGTTAGTCGTTACGAGAAGTCTGACCATTGAACAGACAATTACGACATCTGATCACTGAACAGTGTGTGTCTACTCGTCTCGGTCCTTGTCCTTTCGCGCTTTAGGTGTGTGATCACTGGTTGACTATATGCTGCTATCTAGTCAGTGGAGACCTAACTAGAAGGGGCTTTAATAGTTTAGTAAAGCGAAAGAACGATTTTCTTTGTCATATGCTAATCTCACGATATCAAAAAAAAAAAAACAATTTTGCGAGCCGGACACGCTTGGTGAGCTAGAAAACACGATAGACGTCCATCGCGGTTGCTCACCAAAGAACGCCGGTTCGATACCGGCCGCGGCGGTCACATTTTCGATGGAGGCCAAAACGCCAGAGGACCGTGCACTGTGCGTTCTCAGTGTCACCTTAAAGAAGCCCAGGTGGTCAAAATTTCCGGAGCCACTCCGCTACGTACGGCGTTCTCTTGCCTTCTGTCTCTTTCACTCCCTGCCCCTACAGATGCCAAGCCGTGGGGGTAGGGAGTGACTCACTCCCTACGATACTCCCTTTCCTACACTCCTCCTCGTCACTCCCTTTCCGACGCGGACGCCGCGTCGCTATTGGCTTACGGGCGTCACGTGGGAACCCGAGCTAGTAGTAGTGTGATTCGTAAGAAAGGAAGAAGGCGCTAATTTCTGTATCCCATGCTGGAGACACGGCAAAGCGCCAACCCGAGCTTTGCGCGTGTGGCCATGCAAACTAGGAATGGTCCTGCTCTCCCACGGCGTCAGTGGGGAAGGGAGAAGCATTCCCGTGATTGATTGATTGATTGTGTTTCGGTTAGGAAAGGACGCTAATTTCTGCAGCCCATGTAGGGAGCACGGCTAAGCGTCCGTGGGGGTGGGGGGAAAGGGAGTGAAAGAGATAGAGAGGAGAGAAACGCCGTAGCGGAGGGCTCCGGAAATTTAGACCACCTGGGGTTCTTTAACGTGCACTGACAACGCACAGTGCACGGGCTTCTGGCATTGCACACGCGCCTTTGTAGTACGGCCACGTGGTGACTTTCCGACCCCCTCGCAATGATAACACTGTTTGATACCGCGAAAAGAAGCGCAGGAGAGCGAGTGACGGTGCCTGGCGTTGAGGGAGAGCGCAGGAGAGAAGGACAGCTGCAAAATACAGATGATATATACTCGCGCATTCAGTTTACTGAGGGGCTTTTGTCGCGCCGGCTTCACTCTGCCTGGCGCGAACAAGGTATTAAAGCACCTCTCGCCTTTCGTCTCATTTCTACTATTCCGAGAAAGACAGGCACGGACGTCCCACGAGGCATCACATTCGAGGAATCACGTCGCGGAAGCGAGACGGGCTCTGCTGACCGATCACACTGCGTACGACTTTCCACAGCGCCGGCCACTGACCACGATGCATCTGCATGCCACGGCAGGAGCAGGCAGCCGCCGGAGCCATATACGATTCGCGCTGTCGCAAACGGATTGTGGCCTCGGATTTGAACAGCGCCGGACGACCCAAACTCAGCAGGACGCAGACCCGCGGTTCGAGCCTGCTTACTTCTTCGGACCTGGACACCTTGCAGCCGGCGTCGCAAGCGCAGGAGCTGTTGGTCGCGCCTGTTGCAAGACCGCCGATCGTACCGGCGCTGACGCCCACCGTGGATGATAAACAGGAGCAGTGTGCGCGAGACGTACCGTCGATGCCTTCGAGCAACTCCACCTGCAGCGGCCAGTGCCACGGGCAAAACAGCCGCAGCACCCCGCGTTTCGTCAGCATGCCAAGTATGGCGTCGACATGCGTCGCCAGAATGCATCGACCTCACACCACAGTGTTACCGTGCCATCGTCGTCTGGCCACTCGGTGGCTGGCGGCGCCACGAAGGACTATGCGACAGGGCGCCATGCCATCGCCCAAGGACCCGCGCGAGCAAGGTAGGAGCAAGCTGGGCTGCAGGAGGCCGACCTACCTATACGGGCCAACCGATTACCGCGTGGAACAACTAGAGAGCATGTCGGGGTTGCAAACGAAATTGCGTGAGCTCAGGAAGCATAAGACGAACCTGCTACGGGATCAGATATCTGCCAACTGTGTGCGGCGCTGTCGTCACGACCTCTGCCCGGCGCCTTGGACGCATTCGCCGAGCTCCACGAGCGTCGACAGCAGACTCCATGGCAGCTTGGGCTTCACGAGGAGGCCGCGTCGGCCTCGGAGGCCTCGATCTCAAACGACCTTGTCACCCAACCTTCGTTGTCCGAGAGCTCGGTGACGGGCGGCGCGAGAGAAGAGCTGCAGACGGTGCCTCTACGGGGCGTCATGCTACCCCTGACGCCCATAGACGCGTGCCAGTCGGAGAGAGGATTAAGTCGGAGGCAAATGGTCCGAGTAATCGAGTCCTGCCGTGCCGCCGTAGAATGCAAAATTGGGTTACGTCCATCGAGACCAAGGTAGTACACGCGTTCACGACCGAGGTGAAGGCGCTGAAGGCGGAGAACGCCTTCTTGAAAGTCGCGGCGCGCTTTCTCCGCGAGCACGTCCGGTGGCTCCGAGAAGAGGCGACGATGCACACCAAGCACTACACGGCCTAGGCGTGCCGGCGGACTTGGTTCAAAACGCCGCTGTGCACGTGTGTGCATGCTCTGACACTCTTACTCTGCATTTTTTTGCTTTTCGTGTGACAGTGGGCCTCTGTAGTGTAGATCCCATAATGGTGTTATACGCTCAGCGCCGGGACTCAGGCGAACCCCCCATATGTTTCCGAAAACTCTCCTTACGCCGAGCGTGTAATTTGGGCACAGTGATGCGCAAAAGTTTATGGAACATGGCGAACGAGTTGCTGAGAATCACTTCGCATTTCGGCTAGGTCATCCTTGACGGCACTACGCACAAGGCGCTGTCGATTTTCTTACTGGGCACTAACATTTTCTATATATATATTTTTAACGTGATGCCCCCTTGAGAATCCACGAGTGCGTGGTTCTGTCCCGAGAGCAGTATATCAATGCAAGTGGTATCAGTCGCGCGAGTTTCGTTGCAACCCATCGGCACAATGCTGGGGGAACACAGTGGTTGCTATATGGTACTTATTCTGGCTAAGTATATGGGTGACTAACTGCAGATGAGCGTTTTACGTGTAAAAAATGAAAAACGATGGAATGATTCTGTGCGCAGCACCGTATAGCTAATATTACAGCGAAAAATATTTGCGGCCCAGCTCTGAGATCGACAATAAATGGCGTACAACTTAGGTATGGCTAACCTGTTTAGCATGTGCTCGCGTTATTCCCTAAACTTTAGCGCTTGACTGTACTTTCTAGAACTTACGGAAGCACCAGAAATAACGCCTGCATGTATAATATAAAGATTTGCGCATGTATAAAACATTCATGCGACGTTAAACCAGATCATCGAAGACTATGTTTGCTGCTGTTATCTGTGTACAGGTCTTAATTCTTTTCTGTACAGTGCATACATTCGTTCAATAAAGAGTTTCAACGGACTGCCTAGTGTTGGGAAAATTTTTGTAGGTTGTGGTGAAAATGAGAAGGCCATTGCTCTATAATGCTTCATTGTACGCTGTCAAAAAAAAAAAAAATCTGCAGATTCCACGCATTGTGGGAACCGGTGTCGTGCGAAGCAGCCAGCGATGAAATTGCCTATGTCAAATTGTTTGGCATTCAGCCGACTCTGACGAGTAGCATTAAGGCCTTTTGCAAAGGCCTTGAGTATCGCCACTCATGAGTATGATCATCGCGTGCTAACCAGCAACGTCGACAGCACCATGGCGACTGAATCTGGCATAGTAAAAGCTTTAAAGAAGGTCACATCGGTGTGTAAATATAATGTATGCGTGTGTGTTTTGTTCTTTCTGTACTTTGTTGAACAAGGGAATAAAGAAAAAAAAAGTTAGGTGGCGTAGTGGTCTAGGGCGTCGCGGCGCGCTCGGAGTTTGGGTAACCCTGGTTCGAATCGCAGCTATCTCCTTGGTCTCTCGGTGCTCTCCCGTTCTTCATGCATTTGTACACTACCATCCTAATCTTGATGTAGATGTTAAAGGAGACGAACTCGAATGATTGAACTCTACACCACAAATATGACATACTCCTCAGGTACGACACAACGATACTGTAATCACGATGCACCACACATGTGAACTTTGAAGAGTTTATGTCAATCAAGCATCACCTGAAATAGACAATTGACATATCATTACAACGCAACTAAAGCAAGAAAAAAAGCGGGGGGGGGGACGTGCTGTTCGTCGTAGCTTGAAAGCGAAATGTCACATGCGAGAGAGAGAGAGAGAGAAAAGAGGAGAAAGGCTGGGAGGTTAACCAGATATTAGACTCCGGTTCGCTACCTTGCACTGGGGAGAAGGGGAGGGGGTTAGAAAGATGACAGCGAGAGGGGGTACAAGATTCCAGACAAGCACAACAAATAAAACGCGCACGCACACACACACACACAAAGGACGTTCCACTTATAGACGTTCACGAAGGCCGGTAGATGCGAAGCACCAATAAGCGCTAGGGGGTATTACAAAGCCATTGCAAGACTTTGGGTCAACCGACCGAAAGCAGCCTTTCTGGCTCGGACTCTGCAGGCACCCAACCCGCGGTGAACGTATTCGTCACGCACCCGAGTTGTCTTTGTCTGGCCCAGGCGTAGCCCCAATGCCCTGGCACCACAACGAAATGGCCCTGCTTCTATTTCACATGTTTGTGTGTATGAACGCTTGGAGTCTGCACATAAAGAACTTCAGCCTTTTTTTGCCAATAGTCGTCCACATGTCAAAGGCAAGTCAGCATCTGAAAGAGACATGGAGAGGGGGTGATGTTCACTGTGCAAGTCCTTTACAAATTGCAGGTTCTCTGTACTACACGTGAAGAAGCTTTCCACATTCCTGATTAGCAGTACTAGTTTCTTTCCCAGCTCCCTTAGGAAACTGCACTGCAGGAGTCACCCAGGTTTTACATCAACTGCTGTAACATAACAGCACAGACATTTTCTTCAGTTTTCAGTTTTCTTCCAGTTTTGTGACTGCCTTGAAAGATGGATGTCTTTCAACTCGCGGTTACATGTTTGATGCAACAGAGTAGCATGATACAGGCGTAGATGCTTCAGTAAAAGTATTTAATCTTCAAGAACATATAATGTAGAAGTACATACACGTAAGCATAGAACAGACACAAAAACACATATGCTGCACAACAAAACTAGTTAGTCACCTGCAAAATTGTTTGACTGCCTGGTTCATGAATTCCATAATAAACCAAGCACTTTGTATTACTGTTCTCAGTATACACTAAAATGCACGTACTCGAGAAAAATCTTGGCGCACCATTCATTGCGAGCCTAACAGCACACACCTGGCAAACTTAAAATGAAGCACAATGCATTCAAGTGATTCAAGCTAAAATGGCACGAGTGTGTCTACTACATGAACATTCTTGCTACGTGAAAACTAAAACCAAGAGTGTTTGTCTTCACTTAAAAATGAACACTCTCCAATTAACCCCAAAGAAGTTTGTGCAAGCGAGGTGTTTCTCTACAATCGTTAGTACATCAGCTCCCATGTGAATGGAAGTGGAAGGGGCAGCGATATATAACCTCTATACTTCAGATCCATTTGCAAACGGTGTCGCATAACAGTACTTCCTACCTTGTATTAAGACTATTAAGAGAACTTCCTCGAAAACTTGCAACATATATTGCACTGTCGAGCATTGACGAAATGTCTCAGAGTTAGAAATGAGTTTCCCTTCTAGCATCCTATTGTACGAAAGAAAGCCCAAAGCCACATTTGTGCATGACGAGTGTCACCATTTATTAAAGGCTAGGCTGTCCTCCTCAAGCTCCTGTAGTTCCACTCGTGATACCTGAACACCCAACTCATTAAGGGGCTCGTCTTGTTTAAGCACCAATGTACTGTACTGTACTATAAAGGCAAATTTTGTATATGTTTAAAGTAGCTTGCAACACCTATCACTAGCAAGGTTTAACAACAGCTTATCGCTGACGTGCACTGATGTAGTCAGACACGTGCTCACTTGCTGCAACAAATGAGAGACATTTCGGTAAAAAAACTGAGCACTGCACATAGACAGCAATACAAACAACGCATGTGCACCACACAATTATGTAAAAAGAGTTATTTGGTCTCAGCTTTGAAAGCATCTGTAAGCTGTCACAACCATGTCAACACAGACTAGACAAGACTACTTGCACACAACCCTGTCTTTAGCACATTGCACAATGAAACAACTTTGCCTTTGCAAGTACACACCAGAGATGAAAGCTTAGTATAAGGCATGCTAGCCAGTACATTATCTTTTTTTTAAAATTACACAGACAGGCAGACTCAGCATTTTCCCATAGCAACATCAGCGATGTGTCATATGTCAATGTTGCCATATTCTGGCAGTGCAAGTGTGTGGAGATTTTGCACAGCCTTTGTATGCTCGACTATAATTATAGTAGCCAGAACGTTTGACTGGTAACATGAGCATGGCATTGCCCTGGATAATGGCAAAGCAGGAAAATATATAACACGATGAAAGCCACCTCTGCAAAACTGTGGCCCCAGGCTTTTCAAATATCGCATCAAGATAACAGCAAAAGAAAACAAAACGCTTGTTAATGTATTCACGAAAATATGGCTTATCACAGAGCAAGAGCACCTTACAATATTAAAACTGGGAGTGGCCAGTGAGAACATTGTCAGGTACAAAACTAGATGAAGGCATTAAATATATTGCTAGGGAAAGTAGCCTTGAAAAACAGGATTGTACTAAGTAAAAGGGCGGTCCATAATATGATCTGCATTGTAGTGGCTACCTCCCTGTGTTTCAGACTGAGACATAATCAAGGGGATATCTCAAATGCATGCATCCATGTTGCCTTTTCAAGTGTTTGTTGATACGTAATGTAGATGCTTGTAGACTTAAATTGCTGCATCAAGAGGTTCTCTGCTGAACATGGAAAATGAAGGCATTTATAGCATTCACAATATAAATATCATTTTCATAAAATGCATATGCATATGTACTATGGCATAATGAAATAACACGGAGGCCTTTGGCTTAAAACTACACAGAGCATACATCCCAAAAACAGGACAGGCACACAAAACATTCAGTATTACTCTAAAGAAAGGCATGCACTTAAAATATAACAAACGTGAACATGTGCTGTACAAATTGCACATTTCAGTAAATGCACGTGAAATATTTGTGTCACATTTTTTATCACACTATGTGCAAGGAGCTGTCAAGCAAAATGCCATAAAGGCAGAGACTTTCAGCGCTTTATTCTTGAGCCTAACTTTGTCTGGCCAGCCTGGGGATTCCTGGTCAGGAACTTCTCCAGGTTGCCGCAGTCAATGGCCTCGGGCAGCCAGCGTTGCAACAGCAGCTCTTCCAGAAACCAGACCTGCCAGTCCCTGCCCAATGCTGTCACGGTGATGTATGCATTGTCGAAGCCCTCCTGTCGCTGTATCTGGACATCCTGTACGCCCGTCCAGCGCATGAGAAGCTGACGTACCTGTTAAGTGGCAAAGAAAAAAAGAGGGACGGGAAAAAGGACATTCACTAGGCTGTGACCGACGCACTACTGGAGTACACACTGCAGATGCTTGTGTTAATGCCAGATACATTAAAGTCCTGTAATTTCACACTATACCCTTCAGGCGCCATGTATACGTAGTTGTACGCATTTTTGTTTTTGTTAGTTCTACCGACCAGTGGCCAAGGAACAGATTTACATTGGTTTTTGGATGAACTGAACATTGTTAACCATTAATATGGCTTCATTTAAAGTCAGTGTGCTGTGTAGCGCTGCAGACTCATTTTTCTGAGGGTGCTACCATGTTCGATGAGTTATTCACACCTGCCGATACAGGGACCTGGAAAATCTGGAGATCACAAATGGAAGGCAAGGGGAGGAGAAGAGGTGGAGAATGTACATGACATGAAGAGAAAATAGAATTCACTGACATTTTATTTTACCTTTTTGTTTGCCTCTCATGGTCGCAAGGACATCATACACAGCTCTGAATGGTTGCGAGTATAAAACTAAACAAGAGATACAAACTACAACTTATACAAGGTTATGCCCCAATGATCAGCCACAATGACGAAGTTGTAGAACAGCAATGAACAAAGTACTCACTCAATATACACCTAGTTATTGGGGCTACAATGCGAAAATAGGAAAGAAACTAAAAGGAGAACAGGCAGCCTGGAACTACGGTGTAGGCAATAGGAATAGCAGAAGGGGAGACGCTAGTGGAATTCGCAGAAAGAAATCAACTCAGTGTAATGAACACTTTCCTTTAATAAATGTAGGAACAGGAAGTGGACATGGAAAAGCCCTAATGGGGAAACAAAAACCGAAAAAGACTTCATACTAAGCCGCGATTCAGGAACAGTACAGGACACGGAAGTGGTCAATAAGGTCAAGATTAGGGACACAGACTAGTAAGGGCAAAGATGAATCTCGATCTCAAGAGGACAAGAACAAAGTTACTCGTACGGAAACAGGTCAACCTCGATGTTGTAAGAGTAAAAGAGAAGAATTTAGAATTGCACTTAAGAACAAGTATAAGGCTCTAGGACTAGGAAGAAAATGAGGACACCGAGAATGTGAACGAAAATATTACTTAGGCTGATCACCGAAGCAGCAATCGAAGTAGGAGGCAAAGCACTGACATAAGATGTGAATAAGCTATCACAAACTAAAAATTTAATCAAACTCCAACAGATGAGAATAACTAACTCAAGAGAAGTTAGAATTCACCGAGCTGTCTAAGCTCATCAACAAAAGTAGAGTCGGTGACATATGCAACCATAATGAAACAGCTGTCAGAAAAGGAGCCGGCATTAAAACAACTAAAAGGAAGCTTTGTGCGGGAAAGAACATAATGCATGCAGTGAAAGATAGGCAGGGCAGCATTGTTAGCAACTTCAATGATACAGCCAAGATGGCTGAGGACCTCTATTTGGAACTCCACAGCTACAGATCAGGACAGCGTAGTTCCAGGCGTCACTGCAGACGAGGTTAGGAAAGCAATTCAAGGCATGTCCCACAGGAAACCAGCTGGATGGCATTACCGCCGTCTTGATCAAAGATGGAGGAGACCTAGCTAGAAAGCTTGCTACATTGGCATCAAGTACCGAACACAGCTGATCAATTTTGGAAATGTTTGTGCACAATGTGCCTTGCTAGTCTGGAACAGCGGAAATGGCAAGAGCCACAAATTGAGAGCAAACAACGAGACATTCTCCTCAAGAAGAAGGAAGCAAGCCACAATGGTAGGCCCGTCGGAGTTGTTACCCAAAGCCTAGCCAGTGTATAGAGGGGATGGTACGCAAGGTGGAGGTGACGATAGCAATGAAGTTAATAATTTCTCAATCATTAAAATCAATTCCTGAAATGACCTTTGTTTCCAATTGCAATTACACACAAAACCCCTGCCATCAAAGAGTTGAAAAGTATGCTCTTTCTATGCCAGCAAGGCAAGCTCCATACATTGCCTTTTTTAATAATTCCACACTATGTGTGTGTGAATTGTGCTATGTGCTCTGAATGCCTACCCAAGCAGGCAGGCGTTCAGGACAACTGTGGTACCTCAGTTAGTGCCCTAATCGTTGCTCCCAAGTGTAGTGCCTGATAACCTTGTCACTTTCATTGTTCTGGCACCAGCTCCATATTTCTAATGGCAGGGAGGCTGTGATGTCATGGCATACATTGCACAAAGCATCTGCCCATTTCAGTTTGAACACTTCATTCATTCGGTTATTTGAAATCAATGGCGAGTTTCCGAGCAAATTTAATCACCTTGGCTGCTATAGGCCTATCGGTACTATTTGAAAGAAGCGACACACAATGTGACAGAAAAACCACCGGAGCTCCCCTTTCAGGGTGGCCGCATACACCTTTGTGATTTAGAATTAGGAATGGCTCCACCAGTTTTGAGATGAAAAGGTGCTACCGGGCCCAGTTGGGATCATGGCAAATTCCAATCTGCGCATTGGGATTAAGCTGATGTCAGTGCCACTGGACTGTGTAATAGAGATTAGTTATCAGTGATGACAAACAAGATAACTAAACTGGATCAGTGCTGATCAAGACTAGAAGTGCGCATAACGCTGCTACCAGTTAGTTGTAATGCCTAACCCTGGTGGGCCTGATGTCACTCGCGATACAGATGCCAAGGCAATTTGATAAAGCCGGTTGGTGCACCAACAATGTATGAACTAGCCCAACTTTATCAAATTGTTTGGCACTAGTTATGTAAGCGTACATACCAACTGCAAGATTGCTTTTTATTTTGCCTTTAGTGCATATGCGCAATTTTATCTGTATTGAATGTTCCTTTGAAAATACACCAGTTGGTATAGTGTGCGCTTGCTTGCCTCTACTTTGTCCAGTGTTGCGCCACTGTCGTTTATTCAGCAAAAGTAATTGTTCATGGCGAACTTTTTTTGCACCTCAATATGGGTGTGTGTTATTCAAAATGTGTTTTGACATCCTTGCAATCGCAGCACAACTTAAGCTCATCTTGTAGAACAGCAATTTTATAAATTTTATAAAATTTATAAATTTTATAAAATTTTTTCACCACCCTGTTCTCTTTTAGAGAGAAGGTTTACTGCATATCAGCGATTGTACGTGGATTGCTGTATCATGAGGGGTATAAAGTAGGTCGCTGAGGTACTGATCATTCAAATAAAGCTCAAAGCAATTTTGTGGATATACACTCGAAGCTCGTTATAAAATAATAGTATGTAACAAAATAATGCATATAACGAAGTAATTCTGTGTCTCTCTTAAACTTTGTTATGAGGTTTAAGTGTAGTACTACAGCCGAGACACACATCCTCTCACCGCATCAAGCTTTTCCTTCAGCATTAGATCCATCGCTGGATTGGGTACCATGATCCGCACAGGATCCCGTTCGATGACCTCCTGGTGCAGCTCGTGGTATGCAGGGTCACATGGTAGCGAGATGTGGCACGGGTCGAGTGACACCGCCAGCGAACTGTACGCCCGCAACGCCACCATCGGCAACCTGTGGGTCTGGCAGTCGTAGCCCCCACCTGCACACGCGCCAACACGACAGGCTTCCCGCGGTAGCCGGTGCTGCTCCAGGCACCATCGCAGGAAGGAGACCACCAGAGTGCCAACGCTAGGGTCCTCGCCAAGGTCTGTCTCCGAGTTGCGGACATCTGGTGGCTCGTGCGGAGGGAACACCAGAGAACGAGGGAACACTTGAAGGTCTTGCTCATGGTCGTCGCCACGTCCACCCTGGTCTGCCATATCCGGGCTGTCATTCTCATCTTCAGAGTCGTCCAAGTAGAGGGGCTCCACAACACCATCTACAATTTGCCAGGCTTCAGAAGGAGCCTTCTTGGTGGAATTCCGCCTGCCCACACACGGGCTGTTTAATGCCTCCGTAACTGGCTCATCGGCTGTTACGTCCTTGGCTTCTGGTGTTGTTGAAACCATCATAGCGTGCCGCTTTCTTGTGACTATCTTTCCCAGAGGCACAAGCTTCCTACTTCTCAGAAACTCTCTGTAGATGCCAAGGAGACAGTTGTAGCACAGCCCAGGCATGGATGCAGCACCAGGTTGGTGTTTGCCCAGCAGGGTTTCTTTCATCAGCCATTCTTCAATTACTCTGAAGGCGGTCTTGAATGTATCACAACCTGCAGCCAGACCATCTTCTTCAAGGTCGCTATTCTCTACAAACTGAGTGATCTTCCAGCAGAGAATATTCGGGCACCACACCCTGTCCTGTGTGCCTGTGCTGCGCAGTATCTCAATGAGAACATCTGCAATGCACCAAGGGAAGCTAAAGAATGAGTTCTCAGTGCTCGACTCGTATGTCACCATGTACCAGGCCGAGGCCCGGCGCAGCTTCCTTTTACGAAGTTCCTCTTGGTCAGATGTGGGGTTGCTGTGCTCTTCTTTCATGCAGTCAGCATAGAAGGTATCCTTTGTAGTGACCGTTAGAAAGGTGGTCATCTTTTCAACAAGGTCTTCCATGTTCAGTTTGTCTGACTGGGCATTATGGTATGTGTCAAATGTGTTTACCATGCAGGCCATAACCTCACCTTCCGACCCGATGCCGTACTGGTTCAATATTCGACTGAGGTTGGCGTTGTATTCTGCAAGGGCTTGTAGTGCCGATTCACGGTAGTCCTCCCACCCTGGTACAGCGAGTGCTCGGCACCGACCCGGATCAACGTGCCGGTGACCTAGATTGCCGACAGCAGCTTCCAGGGAACGACAAGTGCGGTACAGGACACCGAGTGCTCTGTCTGACCGGTACGTGGTCTTGTGGCTCCCCTTTTCCATGAAGTCCGGGTAAAGGTGGGGTCGTTCATCTCGCTTTAGGTACGCTAATTTACCGTTCTTAGCAAAATCTAGGCAGATGCTGATCTTCTCAGCAATGGACAGGCACTTCTGCGAGTGTATTCCCTCCTTTTCCTGATCAGCCCAGGCCAGGTGAGCATTTGACAGGATCCCAATCGAGTCGTTCTTGATGTAATTGCACATGAACTGGATCATGTCTTCTATCTGAAAAATAAAGGAAAGGGTGTAGGCTATTAAAATGTTCACTCATGGTTTCCAACCTGCCATACCATATTATGAGCTCATTAATTACAATTTCAGGAAGATGCCAACAGAGTTCAAATTAAATGCACTTCGAAACAATGGTAGTTATAAACTAAAGAATGCCTACGATGTTATATGGCGTGGCAGGACATCAGGAACAATCTCTTTTTACTTAACAAGTTAATTAACAAGCTTCTTTTTGGCTGTTGAGAGGTGACTGTGATTACTGCTTCACCTATGTCATATGGTGATGGGGAATGCACCATTTTCTAATAGCTGATCTCAGTTTCGTAGCATGTTGTCCAGACAAGAAAAACAAATAAAAGGGGCATATTGTTTTTGTTGAAGATGCAGAACAAGCTGAAATAGTGATAAAATTATTGAACTACGCCAAAATTATAATACGAGCACACAAGTATGCTTCTTGACATGCAGCAAACAGCGAGACATTAAAAGGAGACTATAAGAAAGACACGAAACAGAATGATTAAAAAAAAATTCACAGCATATCCACGGCGTGAATGATGGGTGGGCGAAGCTCCGGAGGCTCATCGTAGATTGTGCCGAGTTCCGGATTATATTCAGTTAACGCGCACGCTACGAATCCTTATGGTTCAACTACGCACAAGTGAAATCTCCCACCGGCACTTCATTCAAGTCAAGATGCAGTGCCTATATATATATATATATATATATATATATGGGTGGCCGGTGAACGGTTCTCCAGCGCGAGCAGTCTGTATTTTTCAATCAAGAAACTCACTAGAAGACGCTGCCTGCGCCAATGTTGTCTCTCGCGGGTGAGGGCGCGTTCTTTGCGAGCTGGTAGAGCGTTCCTCTAAGAAAGAGCGTTTCCATAGTAAACATGCGCCTTTCACTCTCTCTCTCTCACAAGACAGCAGTTGGAAGAGAGAGAGCTTGTGCGCCGGGAGGCATGCGCCGAGGGCGAGCGCGAGCCTCCCGGCGCGCAAGCCTTCCGGCAGCGCGCGGTGGCTACATACATACTACTACTACTAAAGAGGAGGGAACGACCCACACCCTAAGGAGCTTCGCCCCTAAAAAAGATGCTATCATACCGACAGCATGTGGCAAGGCGATTCAGTCAACCAAAGAAGTTCTTTTATATGCCAGCACAAAAGATCGCTGTTGTCTGCACCGGGTCTAAAACCTTTTCATTGTACAAAGTACTATATCATTCTAAAAAAATTCAGTTAGACTTCAAGAATATGTACTTTGCCCTGCATATAAGGTAGACTGGCTAATAGGAGCTATTTCGTCTTGAGTCTTCTGCTGCCACTATAGTACCTACCCAATATTTCGCTAAGTCAACGATGTTTTAATTAGTCCTTACCAGAATAGGCTGAAACTGTTGTTAGCACAAGTGGTCAAATAGTTAAGCGACTGCGTGCATGTGTATTATGTATCTATGCTGGCCGCTGAGTAGACGTTTCGTGATGAGGGCCCCATATTCCAGTGTTTTTCGGGGGAGTAGCCACAGTAGTGGACCCAGCCGCTGCTCATGCTAAAATTTGATATTTGGGTTTAAATTATTAGGTTGTTGATAGGTTACAAATACACATTCTTCTAAGGAGTTGAGGCAGGAAATTGTAAACTTTGTAATATCGAGGAATTCATTATATCGAGGTCCATTATAGCCATGTTTAACTGTATACAGAGACCCAGAATTGCCTGTATGAACATTGCCACTATCAGAGCGCTTCCAAGAATGGTACCGTGAAGTAATGGTAATGAGAAGTAAGTTAAAGCTATTGAACAATAACAAAACTTCTTGATCAGTTGTATGCAACTTGTCACACAAAGATGGCACTAGAGAAATGTATAGCGTTAAAATAGCAAGGTACTATAGACGAGTGAACTGCAGGCTTTGTTAGAAGGCTCTGAAGAAGCCATCAGCACTGGAATTTATGAATGGAGTCTACTATGCAGGGCAACTTTGGTGCTTCACAAGAAGTTTATGTACTATACATGCACAACTCTGAAGACAGGTGCACCAATTTCCTACATATTACTGCATCAGTGGACAGAATGTCCACTGCCTCTGGGAAACCACTTTTTTTTCGGGCAACAAGGGGTTTTAAGAATGTTTGTGGTCCTCCTGGTAATGTACAAGCTTATACAGACAGCAGATGTAGCCAATAGCTGCACTCACAATGCTCAGGTACACTCTCGGCACTGCACATTCGTCCCACTAATGAATGATGCTGGTCATTAAAACAAATCCTCAATATCGCCAAAATGCTAAAGTAATTACTGTGATGATGACAACACACTGGAATGAAATGAAGTTCTTAGGGTATCATACAGAGCAACCTATCATACAGAGCAACCGTTCAACCAAGCACCTTCAATGGGAACAGCCATAACGGGACATTTTAACTGTGCTGTCTGAACTGGCACATCCCCAGCCATATAAGTCATGAAAATTTTCCTTAAATCACAGACAACACTTACTGTTATTTCGTCCTTATCTGGCTCAGGGTTTCGGTCAGAGAAGTTCATAGGGGTTCTGTTGGGCCCGGGGAAGAAAAGGCATTTCTCCCATATGACGACATATTCGTCTCCATCCAAATCAGAACCTGCACGACACACGCACACAAAACAGACCATGTTTGGAGGGTAGCATTTACACATATTTTGAATTACATCATGGACTCGATGAAAAAAAATTGTTCTACAGGGAATGCTGTCGTAGCCAATGTTATAAGTGAACTTGGTACAAGGCAGCAACCCCTGTTATGGAACACAAGTTCATTAGTCGAGACTCAAGCAACATTCCCTATTCAGCAATGTTTAAAGCCTCAAATCTTCCTCTAACCTTCTTCAGTGTATTGATATTCAGATCACAGGATTTTAACAACCTGCGTCATCATGCATCCCGAGAAATTGACTACTGTGGAGGAACAGTGTTGTTTCCGACATCCTAGAGTTGGTTATGCGACAGCATCGAATAAGTTGAATTCCTTTCAAACTTGATGCTAGATATAGCCAAAGATTGCTTTGATGACAGCCTTTTGTTTATTTTCTTAATTCCACCAGTGTGCCCTACGGCATAAATAAAACAGATACAACTCTGCATCCTGGATAAACTCCAGGAAGGGCCAGTTCAGTGGGCATAATGGCTCTTAAGCCGTCCCATATAGCTGCAAGCTCCATCAGTAAAGCTGGTAGCGGTTCCTCCATAACATAGGAGCATGTTTGTTGCTCGTCGGGTAGCTCGGGGCATACAAGGTTGCAGGGTTAGCAAGGGGCGCCTATCAACAGCATTTAATTATGTATAGCGAGCAGTTTGCCTATTAAAGGTCTCCAAAGAACGCAAGTGACTTTAAATGCATTTGAATGACTGCTATAGTTGAATTACGGATGAAGCTTCGTAAAAAATGATGCTAGATGTAGAGCTGAGCACACAAGACAGTACAAGAGATGTTTACTGACATGGTCGGCTGTCCCATCTCTCCCATTACCCACATCTGAATGAAATTGCTGAATGGCTCAAGTCCTACCATGAGCACCAGCGAGAGGGAGCAGCGACACTACAGAAGACGTAAGTGCACTACCTTTGAAGGGACGCTACAAAGAGAAATGCAAGGCCACGACAGTTGAAAAATGGTGTTCCTGGCACCTGCCAAAGAGGATCAAGTCGCTCGCACTATTGTGCCAGCTTTTAGAGAGAGGAGCGAAATGGGTCTGGAGCAAGAAAGAAGAGAAAGCATTCGAAGACACCAGGAACGTCCTGCACTCAGCACCTGCACCGATACATTTTGATCCAGAGTGGAAGCTACTCTTGGAATGCGATGCATCACCGCATGGAGTCAGAGCAGCATCTTTCTATCCCATAAATTATGTGAGCAGGCTGACTGGATTTGGATCTCGAACACTAACTGTAGCAGAATGTAAAAAAGTAAGCAAAAAAAGAAAGTAAAAGATGACTGAGGTAGCAGCAAAGGTGGTGGCATTCCTGTCATTATTCCCCTCTGCCTGACCCTGACTTCCTTTTCCCACCCTTGCAATTTTATTTATTTATTTTATTTTATTTGCTATTTTATTTTATTTATTTATTTTATGCTGTACAAGACTTTTCCATGCCTCTCTGATAAGAGGCCCTTTGTCTTCCGGTCTGCTGGTGGCAGACCGGAAGACCCCTGCCGTTGCCACAACCAGAAGTGAGGCTGAGAGATTGAAAAGGTCACTGTTCTGGGGCCACTGGGTAGCAATCCCTCAAGAATGTCGTGGAAGGCTACTACAGTTGTTACACTATGCCTACCAAGCAGTTTTAACAATGAAAAGAGTGCCGAGATGTAGCTTCTGGAGGCCGGGTCTCATTCAAGCCATTCAGTGTCTATGAGAGGAGTGTGGTAACGGTGTCCAAGCTTTACTCATGCAACTGGCCCAAGAGCCCTTGAGTTGGCCCCGTACCAAAGAGAAATGGTCTCGTCGTAACACCGACTTTGAGGGGCCCATTAACACAAGGCTGTTAATCGCAGTGGATTTGCACAGCAAGTGGAAAGAGGCCATACCGTTACACTGGGCCACCGTTAAACAGCATCATGGATGCTCTGAAGATGTTTAGCCCATTCGGACGTCCTCATATCATTGTCTCCAATAATGGCACACCACTTACAAGGTCAGAGTTTGGCCGATTCATGGCATGAAATGACATCACTCGCATTTACATGCCCCCTTATCAACAAAGCAATGGAGTAGCATATGCCAAGTTCTTGGCCCATCACAGCATCATTCAAGGGAACTTAGTGCAGCAAATGTCAGGTTCAGTATGGAAACTCAGTTCCGCCTATATAGCATCGAAATGCACTGTACTGCGCTTGTAATGATATAAAAAAAATTACAAATTATGCTTGTTACAATCTGTCATTGCTATATTTTGATGGCCATGAAAAATGTCAACACATACCGACTTGCTCGCATGGAAGTAGAGGTTTCACTACTGCCTTGTGCACTGCATCTATTTGCTGTGCGTACTGACAGCAACCCTCTTGCATGCACAAAATCGAGGAACGGCTCGTTTTCGAACACCGAATTTTGCGTCATTAAAGACCTCCTTGCAGCCTGCAGCTCTGCTTTTTCCTTTCGTCGTTTGCGGCATGCTCTAAGCGCTAAGCAATGACTGCAGCTTTCACCATGTTGGTTTCCACATTATGGCCTATTCCATCCAAATGCATAAAACCCGACTTCTAGCCATTGCACTATGCGCCATAGATAAAGTGCACAGCCTTCAACAGGTTGCTCTTTAAGAATGTTTTGAAATTGACGGTCAAGCCCGCATTTCATGGCCACAGGCTTGATGTTCGGATCCATTCAATGTTGGCTTTGGTATAACGATGCGACTCCAGAACCACTTTCCATCCTTCCCTCTCGATTTCGTTTGTGTGCTAAGGTGCATGAAAGGCACCGTCACTGCCGCAGTGGTCTTGTCACCGCTGCCCACCAAAACACGTGGAGACTGCAGAGATGAGAATAATGCCCAATGCCACTGATGCCATCTTGTAATGTGATCTGATGTTATCGGATTCCGCAGCATTCATAACCAGTGTGTGCGCAAAACATGGCGGCAGCCATAGAATCACGCATCGGAACTTTTCACCCTATCGCAGTATCATTCAAGAGAACTTAGTGCTCCGAATTTTCAGGTTCAGTACTGGAAATGCAGTTCCGAAGGCGAGATTGTGATCGTTTTATCTGATTTGCTCACACAAACATATCGTTATGATTTTATGCATGTTATGCATGTTATGATGTTATGCATGTTAGTTGATGCTCTCGAGTGAACTTATCATATAACCAATATATTGTTACATATACTATTATAGTGGACATGCGGTATTTGAGATTTTTTAAGAATCCCAACCCCACTTTTCCGAATTCTTTTCTAGATCCTGTACACAGAATCACCATGAACAAGGGTGGTCACACAGCACGATCACAGAAATAGCTGGTAGTGCTTTTGTAACACTTCACTATCCACCACACCATTTAGCAACGTCTTTGGGGATGAAAAGTACTAATGGTCATGCTGGAAATAACTGCGGACAGCCACAGCCCGGAAGCTCACCAGCCATCTCGTCGGGGTGTGGCCGGGGTCCCTGCGCGGGGAACACAATGCAGTCGACGACGTGGTGCAGTTCGGGCACGTTGACCGCGGTGAACTTTCGCACGTCGCCTGGGTGCAGGCAGGGGCACTTTGTGACAAGGACCGTGCCCTCGATGACCGTCACCTTGGGTGGCCCCTGTTGCTGCACTTGCGGGCTGCGTATCTCTGTACACTGCACAAAGACCTGGGAAATACGAGTAAGGCTGAGGTCAAGTTGCAGTCAAAGCTCCAAAACCATACGGAAATCGTGAACCGAGGTACTTTGAACATGACGACATATGGTAAATCACTTCTAAATCATGCTACCCTCAAGAAAGTTGCATGAGCAAGCCTAGGTACATAGCTCTCACAGTCAAGGAAGACTCACAGAGAAACATGAAAAATCTTCGTGGTCAAAAGCCATGCGGAAGGCCAGTAACATGCCTATATAGGTGACGAGGCACAATCTTACAGTATTCTTGTCACACCCACCTCTCCATACCGCAGCTTGCCAGTCGTGTCGACGACTCCGAGCATGTTGCGGGCCCGATCCACTGGAAGTGCTATGCGGGTCTTGTACCGGAGTCCAGCTGGGAGAGTTCGCAGACAAAGAGGACCACAGTTCATTTCATGCAAGACAAGGCTGCAATTGCAGTGCCATACAACTACAGAGCATTACCATATCTGAAATTTAGATAATGATAGAGGTCTGTTTCTTAGCAGGGCTGCACTGAAGGCGAAAATAGAATAAGGAGTGGTCACAATCTTTGTTGCATTGATCTGTAGCAAGTTTGTTTGCTGTTCACCATGTTGCACATCTTGAGCTGCAATTTGTCGCTGTGAAATAGAGAACTACTGTATTTACTACAATCTAATGCACCCTCAAATATGATGCACACCCGATTATCACTGCTTCAGAATAAAAATGCGAGATAGAACTGCTACATTGCAGTGTTGGCAATCAGAAGAAAGAGGCAAGTGCTGCTAATAGATTATACAGAAAAAAAGATGTATTCTTCGAGCACTTCACTTCCTTTACTGGTCCATATTATGACTTTGGGATCACGGAAGTGCATGCTTTAATCACATGCCAATAAAAGAGCTGTTTGTTACAGTGACAAGCTCAGCCTAGAGAGAGTTGCTTAAAAAAAGCTTGCAAGCTTGTCTTAGTGGTCAGTTCGTCCACAGAAACATTTCCCTGTTCACATGCAGCTGGATATCCGAGTGTTCCTTTTGCTTATACATCATACTGGTGTCACACGCGCACCTTTGTAAGCGATCAGGTCCAAGTGCGATCTGTACTTCACAATCCCTTACCCCTATCACAATTTTACTGACATCAGTGGCAAACTCAGCTGGGATCAGTTAAGACAGTGTAGCCACGACCACCGTTGATCGCAATGAAGGAATCAATCCAAATTGGTGTTGATGCAGCACCGGCATTACTCCTGATCACACACAAGCCTCAGGCATGCAAAGCGATATGCTGTTGTCTTCAGCATATAAGACTTTCCTTTGACATGAGCCTCATAATAAAACTCATATACTACCATTTGTGCTTTCCTGCTCGGTTCTAATGTGCAAGCTCTTTGAGAGCTGATCTTAGAGGGGGAAAAAAATAGGGTGCGCGTCAGATTTTAGTGAATACGCTAACCTATTAACCGAAGATAAACTTACCGACCGCATTTCGGTACACAGCAAGAAGCAGTGACCGGAAGAAGGGGTCCAAGGTGAGCTGGAAACCAGCCTCTGACAGCTCCTTGAAAGGCAGTTTCAGTTTGGACCATGCTGTCAACACTTCCACAGCACTGGACTCGTCGACCAGCGCATCAGTGAACTCCAGAATCATCCTTTCTTGAAGGTACACAAAAGTGTCCTTTGGCACTCCCAGTTGCTCTAATATGGTGATCAGCGGTCGGCTCAAGGTCAAAGAGCCTGGCATAGAGCACATAAAATAATGGAGGTACATTAAAACACAAGAGACCGCACTACAAGGCATGGAATGACAAATTTTAATGTAGCATTGTCATGAATATTTGCAAGGTTATTTTCACGTAGCATGCTATGAAGGCTCTGACAAGTCTTAAAACAACATCAGGAAAAAAAAAAAAAAGACTAACCTAAATGCTGTCCAAAGACAGTGGCATGACACCAACAGCGACAGAAGAGCAGGGATGTCACAAATGTAACAATAATGGCGGACTTCCCAGATCAAATTGCATGGTTGTAAGCATGGCTGCTGTTCCTCATTATTCCTGCACATATCTTCAGACATTTGAAGATTCTTTTTTCAGAGTAGGGCTTCTATGTACTACCTTATTAAATGGATTTGTGGAAGAACTGAATTTACCGCTGACCACACCACCAAAGCAGAATCTTCATGCTACACTTTGTAAATCTACAATTTTGTAAATCGGGACCATCACAATCATCAACTCATTTCTATGTCTGTTGCACAGCAGTATCCCAAGAACCAGGTACCAACGTCTTGCACCACCAAACCCATTTATGCCTAAAATTTTTACACATCATAAACCCACTTAATTTACTGCCATACAATCTTCCAGCCTTTGTTCATGTGGAACACTATGCAATATTATTCTCTTGAATGCGAGACATGCTTTGCCAGCCACTTTCAGATGTGGCTGGAATTTAATATTGCTCCCTTACATCAACTCGGCTTTATGTTGAAAGGGAGCAATTCATCAACATGTATCTAGAACAATCCAATACGGTGTCTCACAGTTCCAGCGTGACTAAACAAGACTGAACGAATTAAGTAATCAACATACGTGGTGCAGAGACCTTGACCACCTCCAGATACTCGGAGTTGAAGCAAGGAAACTTCTGCATGCTGGGTCGCAGACAGAGAAGCTTTTTGTTGGGAAGGGCAGGGTTGACACACAGCATGCCCTTGGCTCCAGCATACCGAATCTGGATGGCTGACGGTCGGTCTTTCAGATTCATTACCTTGTACACCTGGACACAAACACACCCCAACCCGTACATGCCTAGGGAAGCGCTAATGCCACGTCTTGCATATACATTTTGCGCTAAATAAACAAAAGGTTCGATACCTTAAAGCGCAAAGAAAAACTACTCGCAAGCCTTGCAGCACCTTAAAGGAGTACTGCCACGAAAATATTTAGTTGGCGTTTTTTTGCATGAAATGAAAGGCCAAGCCCTCCAGAGCCCAGAAAACGTATTGGTAAGCGTGAGCGCGCCGTGAAAATTTATTTACAGCATGCCTTTAAAAGCTGGTTTCGGTTCCTACTGTAGCCTGACGTCACGACACAGTATGTGCGTAGTAATGAGCCCCTCGTGACATGCTCCCGCAAAAAATCGTCACGTTTTCGCCAAGTGCCCAGTCAAAAAAACCAAATTGGTCCAACTGGACAATTTCCAATTGCCACCAATTGGTGTTGGACCAGTTGGATTTTCGCCACCCTTTGGGTGATATACCACTCATAACCACTTGGGAGCGCCAATTGAATCCAACTGGCGTCCCCAACTGTATTCAAATAGTAGCCAATTCAAAATAACTGGTGGCCAATTGGTAAGCCATGTAGATCTGGTGGGTTGCCCAACTGGATTGCTTTTGCAAACCAGTTCGATCCAACTGGTCACCCAATGGGACATTAATAAAATCTTTTTTTTGTGTGTGTGAATTTGGGTCATTAACGCAGATCTCATCTGCCACACCATAGAAACCATGCAGTCGACCCCGTCAGAGCGAGCAAAACATTAGAGAAAACTTCAAGTGGAGAAGTGCAAAACGAAAAAAAAGCGCTCCATTGACGTTACTACTCGGATATGATCACGTCCATCAGGCATATTCTGACCTGCATGGTAGTGCCACGATTTCACAAAAGACAGGCAATTTTTTGGCAGATCCATTAACGCAAAGATTAAATAAATGCTGTGGTCCTATGAACTGAGTAAAGCACAATGATCTTTTATTTAATCAATGTTGTTACAGCTGCAAAAATATTTATATGGGCTATTTTCTTGTTTCAAAGTGTTTCTCATTTCTGTGTCTTCCAATTGAAACCAATTGGGTTGTCAGTGAAGACCTATTGAAACCAACTGGTTGAACCAATTAACTCCCGACTAGACATAAAAAATGATGAAAAAGTGACTCCCAATTAGAACTGCCCTACCAACAACTCCGTAATGTCAAATTCATATAGCGTAAACAACCATACCCAGCAATCTTCAAGCATTCTGATGATGGAAAAGCTTGAATCAACCGTAATCGGGCATCCAATTGGACAATCCAAATACTCCAATTGGAAAACGGCTGTCCCAATGGGTTCCCAATCGGACCGTTCGCAACCAACTGGACTACAGGCATTCCGATTGGGAGGCCAAATGGAAAATTCTGTGCCAACGGGCATGGCCAGTTGGAACTGTCAAGTCCAGTTGGACTGTCCCATTGAAGTTTACCACTCCAGGTGGATTCCAGTTCACTCCGTTTGTGATCCCTTTGCTAACAAATGGTATATCCAGTTGGACCAATTGACTTTTTTTGACTGGGTGGTCTCTTGCGCACAGCGCCTGTAGCAAGTGCGGGGTCAATGATGTACAAAATTATGTACAGCGACTCTGCGACCACAGCAAATACTTCGGCACAGTGCAAGATACAACGTACGGCACGCACGCTGGGTGTCGGCGTAGTTCCGGAGCCCGCGATAAGCTAAGATGGCCACCGAGAACTCCGCGGCACTTCAGGGGCAAAACGCCGGCCTCACAGCGAGCTTGCTTTCCGATTATACGCGAGCACACACGATGATAGAGGGTAATTAGACTGTGCTCACTCGCTTCCCGGGCACTCTCAACTACGGCGACTAAACGGCGAGAGCAGACGACCGAAAGTGACGCGCAAACGGCCATTTTGCATGTTTTTTTTTTACCTGACGTCATCACAACTTGCCGTACTGCTGCGTGAAGTCACCAAAATTTGTACTGTAGCCTGACGTCACACTAGTGTTGATGTCGGTAGGCCCGCCATGTGAAAATTGACTTTGACGTCAAATTAAAATATCTTATCAGCATTTCCTGAGCTTAATCTTTGCTCGGAGCTGTCTACGCATACAGGAGCAGCTGATAAGCAGCTTCGTACTGTGCTCCGAGAGCGTGTATCGGACCCCCTTTTCCTCCACCACCCAATCATCCTGCAAAGCCGTACCAGCCCCCTCCCTTCCTCCTCTACCCCCACCCCACCAACCCTCATGCCTCCCACTACAGACAATCCCTCAGATATCTCGAGTTATTTGGCTGTATCGAACAGTTAAAAAATCCTTTTCAAAATTCAATGCTGAAGTATAGGAATGGCATAGTGCACATGTATATCGAACACTGGTGGACCGCCGCATTTGATATATCGATCTTCGACCCGCGCTGAACCACTCAAATTTAAGTTTTCATCATGTTTCAACCGCAGCCTGACGTGTTGTGATCCATATTTGTGAACGATGGTGTCGAAAATGCAATGTCGTTGCTTTTGAGGGGTTGCACAATGCTTGTCAGCACACCAAGGTGTCTGCTGCACCAATTTTACATTGTTACACAGGAACAATGTTTTAAAAAAAGGCTGACAGGCAAAGGCACCACACGAAGTGGATACAAAGCAGTTCCGTCTCCGGCAGACCACAATGGCAGCGTCAACCTGTACCATCGCGATGTGCACATTCCGATGGTTGTCCTCTCGCTACTGCTTGTAGTTCGCAAATCCATAGCCTTCAAGACTTGGGGCAGCATGACGTCATCTAAGTCATCTCTATGGCACCAATCTCGAAGATCGTGTTTTTGTTACTTGTGGTTTGCATACCTGGATTTTGATCGTTATTTCTCCCGGTTGTCAGGATAACAGGAAAACCTCCCGGAAATTCACTTGTGCCCATTTTCTATTTGCTAAAAAATTTAAAATTGATTGATTAAGTATGATATGGTCTATATTAGCTGTTGATATTTTGTAGATGGTGGGTGTGTGTCCACACGAATCTCTCCCGCAACTTACCCCGCCTTCAGAATTATGTATCAGTGCTGCTTTAAGCGGAGAGCGTCTGTAGAGATAGCGCGTGTGACCACCCTTCACACACAGGCGCTTTTTGCCCGACAAAAGACCGTCTGGGCGTTTCCCCTTTGCTTGAGAAGCAGGCGACGATTGGCCTCGGACGCGGAGTGATGTTATCGCATGAGAGCTGTTTGTGTGACGGAGAGGGGTTGGGTTGTTTCGTTGCTGCTTCAGCCACATTTGCCCCAGCGCTAGCGCACTTTTACTCGCGCATAAGAGACAATGCATAAGTGGTGTTATCAATTTGGTCCTTGTACAAAGCGGTGACTGCAAAAGCACACTGACAATGTCCATGTAATTGCTATTGCAATATCCCCCGCCTCCGATGATTAAATCTCCCGGATTCTGTTTCTCTACACTTGGCAGGTACGGGATTGCTGCAAAGCCATAAATGCCAAAGTCACCGTCAAGTTAATGTTTGTTTTGGCATTTCGGCGCTTTGTGTACTTGTGTGCGTCTCTTTCGTTCCATGGTCAACCCGCTGAACTAAAGATGGACTTTCTCGGGACAAGACGAATGATGACTGGTGCTTCAGGCCTAGTCAAGTGAAACTTTGTTGTGAAATGTTTCCGTAAGTGCGCTCTGTGGTGCGAAGTTGTGGTAACGTGCGGGTCGTCGCTGCTGGCAGCAGCGATGGATGCCTCCATGAATTTCGTGAGTTATCAGTGTTCCTGGCCGTCCTCTCAGACAGGCTCACACCACAAAACTTCATTAGCACCGATGACGATGTCCAAGCTCTTTATGACCGCACCGATCCCGGGATCATAGCTGATGTTGCCCGTTCTGAGCGATTGGACGTGACACGACCACTGATGAACATCTACGCCACTGATAAGCAGCTTCATACCGTGCTCAGAGAGCTTGTATCGGAGTTCAGATATTTGCTACTCTTATGGAGAAAATAGAAGGCGCTGAGTTTGCAGATCCATAAGGCCACAGGATGGCTCGAGGAACTTGATGGCTGACAAGAAGCTTACACATTTCTTTCGTACAAAATAAAATACGACTGTTTCACACTTTTGTTGCATATTGTAAGCAAATCGGTAATCTACTGCTTGTCACTATATCGGGAAACAAAGTTAAGACGTGTGCTGTTTTAAGACTAGCTTCCGGTATTTCATACTATTTAGTGAACCCCTTCGAGTTCAATATATCCTGGATCGACTGTACTGGCTATAGTTTTCCGAGGGTGAATGCTTGCATCGCCTCCACGCTGATGCCTTCCGGCATTTACCAACCACGTCATGAGGCTACAAGTCTCTAAGGCGCATCGTCCAATTCAGATTAGTCACTGCTACACAGCTGCTGAGCACAGTCACATTGAGCACATAATGAACACGTGCAGAGGTTGTTGGATTGTATGTATACTTCAATTAATGGTAATAATAATCTATATGGTTTTACACACAATAACAACGATACAATTTTGCGCCACGCCTTATAGTGAAGTGACTGCTAATGAGCAATGTACAAGCCTCTACCATTCTCGCAGCTCCATTGAAAATGCGATCACCACGGCCAGAATATTACCCACGTCTTTCACGTCAACAGTCAAGCATGCAATAATTCTTAATCGTGTATGGAAACCTGGCAGAAAGGCAGCCCACAGTAATCTTTAGTGAAATGTAAGTACGGTGGTATTACACAAGTGCATTACTAACGGAAGGGAAGGGGTCAAGGGCTCGTTCTTTATTTGTTAGAAACAACTTAATGAGCAAACAGACAATGAAGCCTAGGAAAGCATAAGGGAAGTATGCTTTCCTAGGGAAGTACGCCGCCTTGGCCATGAGTGGCGCTGCCTAACACTCCCAGGATAATACGTACATAAATACACAATAAAGTGGACGAGGGGACGGCCGCCTTCGTAGCTCAGTTGGTAGAGCATCGGACGCGACATCCGAAGGTCGTGGGTTCGGGTCCCACCGAAGGCAAGGTTTGTCTTTTCGTCCACTTTAATTCCTTTCTACTTTCTCCATAATTACAATACCACAAGTAACTTCCCTTATGCTTTCCTAGGCTTCATTGTCTGTTTGCTCATTAAGTTGTTTCTAACAAGTGCATTACTGTTTCTTGCAGATGCCACAACACCAGCACTACACTTTGACTTCACATCACCAGGGATCGTATCGGTGTTAGTCATGCTGCAAATATCAGCGTGGGTCCAAATCTTTCCAGGGGCAGGTAGAGAACTTTCCCAAGAGGAGGGGGTGGGTGGGGTGAGCTTACGGGAAGCATTATAAATCTGAATATGGGTGTGAGCACCCAACGAAATCTGTGCACACGCTTTCAGATGCAAGGCCGTGCGGTTGATGCGGCTAAACAGTCACTTTTAAGGATATTTCTGAGATAGGTCCTGTTCTAGGGGGCACACAAAAATTCAGAGTGGGTTATTTGAAAGGCATTGCTCAATTCACACAGAATTGCCGTTATGGAAGTGTCTGATAGCTGGAATTTCTTTTTCAACAAGAAAAAATGGCAAGAAAAAGAAAATGCAGGATCACATCAGCACTCATCTCTAAATGACACAACCCGCATGAAAAGTCACAAGAAGACTGCAGCATCATTTTGTACACATAACAGATGAGTATGTGACAGCCCGATATTCAATGAATTTGTATGTAGATGAGTTGGTAACTGGGAACACCAGTGAAAGATTAAATTTTTTCGTTTAGAAGACACAGACGCACAGAATTCTCACAGCAGAGTGTCTGTATTGTATTTTATGCGCGTCCTTGTTTCCTAAAAAAAACAGACTGAAACTTGCGCTGGTGTTGTATTGTGTACAACCAACTAGTGCACCAGATGCTTTCCGCTCACCTCCTCGGCGAGTTGCACGGACATCATGCCAACGCCGTCCGAGAAGATGTATGGCTTCTTGCTGATGGGGTGGACGCCACCCACTATGTCGGGGACTATTTGCACGTGACAGGGCTGGACACGCACGGACTGCTCGGTGGAGGAGAAGCACTGGCCCATGCGTGCCAGACGCTTGGCCACGTTGGGGATGTCCTCAAAGTAGCCCATCCACTTGCGGATGGTCACTGCGCTGTTTTGCTGCTCATCCGTTGCATACATCCATGTCCTGCATGACAATTTCAATGACATTCGTAAGCATTTACCATTCTTCACATGTGCACAGAGGTTAATCCCAGGGACGGCAAAAACGGCACATGAGTTGCTTTTGCTGCTCGTCCGTTGCGTACATCCACGTCCTGTGTGACAATTTCAACGACATCCGTAAGCATTTACCATTCTTCGCATGTGCAGACAGGTTAATCCCAGAGACAGCAAAAACAGCACCGAAGCACAAGAGTTGCTTTTAAGCCAATGACAAGTGAGCGACAAGAATGAAAATGAAACAGATAATTTTAAAATATGGCTTCAATGTATTATATTTAAATAACCTATAGAAGGCAACAAGAGTACACATCCAGAAATGGTGCTCACAGGAGATGCAAGTACAGTAGTGGTACTGCCAGTGTGGAAAGCATGGCTACCTTAGCAAAATTATAACACAGATTTGTATTAGTCTCCTACGGGAGTTTTTTCTTGTCTTATAGGTGCTTTTATTAGTCTAATAACTGTTCCATTAGCTTTGCTTGTTTGTATGAGTATGCTCTTAAGACTTGTAGAAATTAGTGAATCAAGGAACAACTCCGCTCCCGGCGAGCAGGGCCGCTCACTAAAGCTGGCCCTCTTGCCCGTCTCCGAGGCATACTCTACCAATCTCACACTGCTTCGTACCCATGGTCGCGAAGTTGACTCGTGGAAGGAGCCAGGAATTTGAACTCCCTGGAGCCAATGCGCAGCCCCTCACGCAGGTAGCGCCCGACGACAGTGTCCAGCATAGCATCCCGTGATGAGTGCAGATTCAGGGTGAATGACAGCTTGTCCAGGTTGTCATCCCTGAACGATGCCCTGATCGCAAATTCTCCATTGAACTGCCGCAGGATCCTGTTCTCAAAGTGGACCTGTGGTACAGAAAAACGAAAGTTGGAATGTTGGATACCATACCAGCAAAAGCCTTTATGGAAAAACATGCACATGTTATGGATTAGTGCCATAACTTGCATCATGGCCCATTTGAAAAATGTTGCTACTGTATGTTACGAGGTAAAAACGGTGCAGCAGGCCAGTCTGTGCACTGGCAAGCACTGCACGGTCGGCCAAAGCAATGCAACGGCACTGCTTTTTGATCACCGCACGTTGTAATGTTGAGGGCTCTGGCGTGGGGCAAGGGTCGATATATTAAGTGCAATGGTCTATGGGACTTGAATATACATATGCCCCAGCCCTACACCTTTACAGAAGATGAAAAGCAGTTCGATATAGCGAATAAGTACGAGTTTGATATATCCGAGATTTACTGGATTTGCTGCCGCTGAACATCCGAAATGGCCATTCACGATGGCACCAGTTCAGTTGTCACACACCACAGCAACGCAATTGTGCCATTGCCTTCTCATGTGTAGTGATAAACGAAGACATTAATCTACTACAATGCCCTGTGTGTGCTCATTAGTGAGTTTTAGTATACCGAAAAGCAGCAAACGCAAAGATTTAGCGTTAACGTTCAGTTACCGTGGAACACACCGCGCATGCGCAGAACCTTAACATATACGATACCCTTACGTGCCTACGCTATTTCCGGAAGATATCGTTCAACGCTAACGCTCGCAAAGGGACCTGTACGGCTGCCAAGATGGTGGCGTCAGTCGAAGTGAGACCGCTCGCTTCAGATCTGTCGGGACATCGGCCTGCATTGTTAAGCTCATTCATTACCCGCTCATGTTCTTATTTGCCTTAGGTTTGGCTAATTAAGCTTCGCCAGCCGTGTATTGGTGACAATGTGTCGCCGTTTTCAAGATACGCTCTCAGTAAGCGGCACATAAGGCTTAAAATGTGAGTGCACTCGCTTTCATGGCCTTCGAGACTGCACGTGCCGGCGCTCGAAATCTCAGAGGCCATGTCGCTTTGCTCACGTTTACGGTAGTCTCATCGAGATGGCGGCACTGCCTCCGGGGCTTTTTTCTCTTTGTACATCGGCTGTTTCAAGCTACAACCAATTAAATAAAGCCGAGACGAGTAGTGTGGTGCATTACTGTATGCATAATGCTTGAAATGACAGTATTGTTTGGCGAAGTATTCCTTCAGTCACAAAGGCGACTTGGATAAGCCAGCCTTCGCAGGCACATGCACAGATGCGCACCCCCTGGGCACTGGAGAAATGTTGCAGAAGCTCCGGGGCATTGATAAGTGGAAAATCCGCCTTCTCAAAGCGGAAATATCAGCGAAATTTCTCGTATACGGCATAGCCTCGACGACATGGACTGCCTGCGTAGCTTCTCTGGTTTCCAAAGTATAAATTAAGCGCTCCTACGTCATCGCAACTTCGAAATTACAGGCAGTACGGGTCAGAAAGGAGAATCGATGGCGGCATTTTGAAACGAAGCGATGTTTTTCGGGTCTGCCGACACAGCACTAACAACACACTTACACGATACTGGCTCAATGATTTTGTGGCGCACTTAGAGATTTAATAGGAGTTGTGTTAAGGTGTAGTTATCGCCATACATGCCTTTGCGTTAGCTTTAGCGTTTCGCTCTCTTCCGCTATACTAAAAGTCTAGTTTGTGCCGCTAAGTGCACCCAGCTTTACCGTAACGTTATCCTTAACGCTAAATCTTTACGTTTGCTGCTTTCCGATATACTAAAACTCACTTTTGTTGCAACGACATGCAAAGCTACACTGTCAGTGCAATGCCTACAGAGAAAAACAAACAAGCACCTATAACCCGAGTGCTACCAACCTGAGGGGGACGAAGAATGAGCCTTCCTGGCGTGAAAAACACACTCCGTACCAGGCAGGTCCCACGGGCCAGCTGCAGTGGCTTTTCGCGTTGGAACTCGTTACAGACTGTGTAGAAGGCTTGTGAAAACATAACAACATTGCCTGCGTCGATGCTGGACGCAATGTGGTTGAGCGCCCGCTCCACCACTGACGGTTCTTTCTCCGATCGTCTCTCGATGTCTCGCATGAGCTTCTCAAATGCTGATCTGGACATTAGGACCATCTGGTCGAGGACATCGAAGGTGACGTGTAGCGCTGCCTTGAATGCGTAGGCACAGGGAAAGGGTAGCATCCTTTCCATAGCCTCAAAGCGCTCCTGCAACATTTGTGTAAAATATATTTTGCGTGCAAGGGAAACCGACGACCCTCGCTACATTCCAAGAATAATTAATCGTGCAGACATTAGCTGTACCATCGGCATAAACGTCTTGTCATGCATGCCCATGCCTTAAATATCCCATATCCAGAATTTTATCATGGATGATAGTACCTGGCTTGCATGTCTATTTCTCGACACATGCTGCTGCCTCTTTGATGCATTTTGCACAAGTGTGTACCCTTTGATAAAAATTAGGGGTGGGCGAATATTCAAAATTTCGAATAATTTTCGTATAGCATGTGCTATTCGATTCGATTCGCACTTAACTTTTACTACTCGAACTATTCGAAGTTGGTAATTAAGAGGAAAAAATATGCCACGTCGCATGTCAAGTGCCCATTCCCGCAGGTAGTCCGCTTCACCGCATAACAACAATGTACTGCGGCGAAGCCAACCGCCATGTACTGTGGAGAAGTTAGCTCAGCTTTCCGTTGCACAATCTTCTGTTAGACTGTTGCTCGGGACTTTGCAATGACACTGTGACAGTACACTAGACATGCAATAAATCTTTTTGCCCAGGTTTAACAGAACATTTCTCCATAATTTGACATGGTACCAGTAAAGATATATTCAAAAATTATTTGAAAGATATTCGGTTCGATTCGCTCTTGAACACGAATATTCGAATTCACTTCGCACTCAAAATTTTGCTATTCGCACAGCTCTAATAAAAATGTTTTGTTTATAACACGGTACAGCACAAGCTTTCGCAGAAAGCTGCACCACTCACTCTGGCTGACCACGTGAAATGTAAGCATCATCACACATGCATGCACGTGCATAGAAGCAACTGTTCGGAGAGCACTTCCACACAACATTTGCAAGAATGTGTGAGCTGCTTGCATACACTGGATGGATCTCTTCACTGAAGATGCTTTTACTGTGCTTCTGTGGTTTGTGTATATTTATTTAGTTTCCGTATATCTAAGCCCCATAGGCAAAATGCAGGGGTAGAGATAACGTACATCCACTGCAGAGAAAAACACACTAAGGCAACATATGAGCACTTCTAGTCACAACATTCTAATCTTTTATCAAGAAGAAGTCAATGTGCATTAAGTGTGTCAAAGGCTGATTTTAAGACCTTTAGTAAACCATTCATTGAAGGCTGTGCAAACGGCAAAATTTTGTATGCGAAGTGAACTCAAATGCTAATGTTCTCATGCAAATCTCAAAGAATATTTTTGTTCAAACATTTCTCAAATACTAAAATTTATTTCAAGACTAGCGCACCCCCACAATGTTGTTTCACAAATAAGACAACAGTACAGTCCTTAAGAACAGCCTAGCAGAACTGTGCAGGTGCAAGGGTGGTCATGTTTTTGCTGGCTTCGAGCTTGGCATACTTGGACGTTTGCATGTTCACATGTTTCACTTAAGTTTAAATTGGTCTGCGGACATTCCACACCAGAATGTATCGCCAGAAATGGCAAGACAAGAACAAATTTGGGCACACCATGGCTTGCTTACTATTTTTGCTTTCAAGCTTTACCCGCAACAGCTCATAACACGCGCTTGTCATATTGTTTTGTTTTTCAACTTTTGCGGCGTTCACCATATATTTTGGGTTTTCCAACTAACTGTAAGGCTCAATCCTAGGGCCTATCTTGCTTTTTATTTACATCAATGATATCATTTGTATTTCTTACCCACCAGAAATATTCCTATATGCAGACGACACGAGTGTTTCCTTTTATTCCTCTGGTATACTTCACCTCATGGATTCAGCAAACATGTGGCTCTAATTAACAGAATGGTTAAGTGCCAATCGGCTAAAGTAAAATGTGACCAAAATGATGTTTATGCACCCATTCTACTAATAAACTACTTCTTGCAACCCCAACGTAGATGAATTCTACAGCATTAACGAAAGGGTAGTATGCATCGTAATAAAACTAAAGAAGCGGTATAAACTTAAGATAGCCCAGGGATATGCGCCAACAATGAGCTACTATGATGAACAAGTAGAGCAGCCCTACAAGGAGTACGGACACAATACACAATAGTCATGGGGGACTTCAACGCAAAAGTAGGAACAAAACAAAGTGGAGAGCAGGCGACTGGCAACTACAGCGTTGTCCGTAGGAATAACCGTGGGGAAATGCTAGTACAACGTGCTGAAAGAAACAGACTCCAAATAACGAATACGTTTTTGAAGGAACACAAGAATAGGAAGTGGACGTGGAAAAGCTGAAGAAACAAAGAATGAAATTGACTTTATAATGTGCGAACAACCTGATATAGTTCAAGACACAGAAGTAGTGGGGAAGATAAATGCAGGGATCACAGATTAGTAAGGGCGAAGATTGTACTTAACATAAAGAAAATAAGAACAATTATTTACTAGAAAAAACGCTAATATCGAAGTAATCAGAGCGAAGAATGAAGAATTTAATGTCGCCCTATGCAACAAGTTCGAGGCCTTAAGCCAAAACGATGATGATTTGGAAGAAATAAGCAAAACCAAAATGATAATCCAAAAAACATAGAACTCGGGGGCAAAGCAACAAAGCAAGCAACAAGTAATTTGCAGAACTATCAAAATTGATCAGTAAAGCCAGGGAAAGAGATGTAAGAAACTTACGACATACATGAGAGAAATAGAGAAAGCAGTAGAGAAAGGCACCAGTAAATCGGTCAAAAAGAAACTGCGCTTAGGACAAAACAAAATGCATGGGCATAAAAATGCATAAACAAGGTAACGTTATCAACAATTTCAACGAAACAGTAAAGGTAGCAGAAGATTTCTATTCTGAATTGTACAGCTCTCAGAGAGACCATACAACCTTAATAGAAATAGAATCAGAGGAGGACACTGAAATTCCATGTATAACCGCCGACGAACTCAAAAAGCTGTCAAAGGTACGTCCAGCAGTAAAGCAGCAAATGATTACGGCCTAACGGCCGATTTGGTCAAAGACGGAGGAGACATACTTGAGAAACTTGCATCGCTCTTCGCGAAATGTATCGAGACATCTAGTGTACTGCTCCAATTGGAAAAATGCTAATCTTTATCCACATGAAAGGTAACATAAAGGAGTTACAGAATTACAGACCAATTAGCCTACTCCCAGTAATATACAAGCTATTTACGAAAGAAGTTTCTACTAGGATAATAGAAACACTCGACTTTAACCAACTGAGAGAACAAGCTGGTTTTAGGAACGGTGACTCAACAAAGGACGACAACCATGCTATCAACCTAATAATTGAGAAGTGTGCTGAATATAACAAACATACTTATATGGCCTTTATAAACTATGAGAAGGCATTTCATTCCATAGAAATGCAAGCAGTTCTAGAAGCCTTACATCAGCAAAGGGTACCTCACATACATGTGCAAACCATAAGTAACATCTACAAAGATCGGACAGCAACACTACACGAGAGCTTCTAGAACTCTAGAAGCTCTACGACGACAAGGGGTACCTGGTGTATACGTGAAAACCATAAACAACATTAGAAAGATTGCACAGCCACACTACTCCTACATGAGAAAAGCAGAGAAATCCCGATCGGGAGAGGTGTATCCCCGATGCTATTCACTGCATGTTTAGAGGAAATCTTTAAACGTCTAGACTGAGAAGACAAGGGAATTCGAATAGATGGAGAATATCTCAGCCATTTAAGATTTGCAGACGACATTGTACTCTTTAGCAATGATGGAGACGAACTAGAAAACATGATCGATGACCTAAACAAGGAAAGTAGTAAAATTGGGTTAAAAATGAATAGGCAAAAGACCAAAGTTATGCTCAATAGCCTAGCTAAGGAACAGGAATTTAAAATCGACAATGAACCCTTACAATGTGTAAGCGAATACGTATACCTGGGACAGTTAATAACAGGAACTCCTAACCATGAAAAAGAAATTCTCCGTAGAATAAGGATGGGCTGAAGCGCATTTGGAAGGAATTACGAAATCATGACTGGAAGCTTACCGCCCTCACTAAAGCGAAAAGTATTCAATCACTGCATTCTCCCAGTACTAACGTACGGTGCAGAAACGAGGAGGATAATGAAAAAACTAGAGATGAAACTAAGGAGCACACAACGTGCAATGGAAAGAAAAATGATAGGGGTAACGCTAAGAGATAAAACACGAGCAGAATGGATCAGAGAACAAACAGGAGTAGCCGATATCTTATCAATTAAAAGAAAGAAGTGGACCTGGGCAGGACATGTCATGAGGAGAAAAGATAACAGATGGACAGTAAGAGCGACGGAATGGATACCAAGAGAGGGAAAACGCAACAGAGGCAGGCAGAAGGTTAGATGGAGCGATGAAATTAAAAAGTTTGCGGGCTTAAAGTGGAACCAACTTGCTCAGGATAAGGTGGAGTGGAAATCGTTGGGAGAGGCCTTCGTCCTGCAGTGGACCTAAACAGGCTGATGATGATGATGATGATGACTACACGAGAGAAGCAGAAAAATTCCAATCAAGAAAGGTGTCAGACGAGAAGATACAACCTCCCGATGTTATTCACTGCATCTTTAAAAGAAGTGTTCAAACATCGAGACTGGGAAGAAAAGGAAGTTAGAATAGAAGGAGAATATCACAGCAATTTAAGGTTTGCAGATGACATTGTGATCCTCAGCAACGATGGTGGCTAAGTACCAAAACATGATTGGCGACCTTAACCGGAACGTACTCAAATTGGAATAAAAATGAATAGGCAAAAGACCAAAATTATGCTCAAAAGTCTAGCTAAAGAAAACAGGAATTTAAAATTAGCAATGAACCCTTAGAATGAGTGAATGAATGAATTCGTATACCTGGGGCAGTTATTAACAGGGACGCCTACCCACGAAAAGGAAATCCTCCGTAGAATAATAATGGAATCGAGTGCATTCGAACGGCATTCCGAAATTATGACTGGAAACTTGCCGCTGTGACTAAGGCGAAAAGTGTTTAGCCACTGCATTCTCCCGGTACTAACACATGACGCAGAAACATGGAGGATAACGAAAAAACTAGAGAAATTAGGGAGCACACAGCGTGCAATGGAAAGAAAAATGATAGGTGTAATGCTAAGAGAAAAAAAACGAGCGGAATGGATCAGGGAGCAGACAGGAGTAGCTGATATTTTATCGATTAAAAGAAAGAAGTCGACCTGGACAGGACATGCAAAACCGAGGCAAGCAAAAGGTTAGATGGAGCGATGAAATTAAGAAGTTCACGTGCATAAAGTGGAACCAGCTCGCTCAGGATAGGGTGGACTGAAAATCGTTGGGAGTGGCCTTCATCCTGCAGTGAACTTAAAAGGCTGATGATGATGATACTAGTTGTAGTTTACAGCTGTTGGCATCAGCATAACAGCCTCTTGATTATTGTAACTCATGGTGATGATGCCATCGAAAAAAGTATACTGCAACATGTAAGTTTCTACTGGAAGCAGTAAACAATTTAGCCAGATAAAAAATGTGAAAGCACATGTCAGTTACGGTGGTTTTACTTTAAAATTGTAAGCAGACTAGATTTTGTTTCCTTATACTAAACTAATAAATGCACACCCCCTCGTGATCTGCAGACTGCTTGCATACTATGTATGCAAATGTGGTGAGGTCAGTTCTAATGCTGTCCGATGATATAACAGTTGGTGAAAGAACCAACTAGACATGCAATTACACAGTTTTGTTGTTGGTCCTAGGAAGGCAACACCAGACTAATTTCGCATAGAAGTAGTGCTGCAGCATCCATACCATAACCTCCTCGGTCCGATGGGCGGCAGCAGCATCAGGGCAGTATGTACGGATGGGCGCATAACAGAACAGCGTCCCTTGGGCACAACGCTGCGAGAGCCGCCCAATCACTCGCCTAGCGATGGATGGGTCCCGAAAGACGAGCTTCAGGTAGAGGGCACCGCAGAGAGAGGCGGTGCGCACGGGTCCACCAATGCAGGGACAGCCAACTGGCCAGGTGTCGCTCCCAGCGTATTGGTGCAGCCGCTGCTGTGCGGCCAGCCCTTGGTGGGATGTCGTTGACAGGCTCACCCATCAGCATTGCTGGTATCCTGAGCTGAAGGTAGAGCTCAACACCACGGATTTTCTCGTTGATGAGTACCTGCGACACGCCAGAGGTAGCAGAGAACTGTTAACTATTTCTAGAGCATCAGGAAGCTATACTATCCGCTATAGTTGTAATAGTTCTATACTAGCAATATACAAGCTATACTAGCAAGAGAAAGAAAGATGTGCAAGATAGATCTCGAGGATGGATGTGTTGTAGGTGCGCTAATGGTCCCATGGATAATTCAGTTTTGCTTTCCCGAGTGCAGTTTGCCAGATTTCATTCATCTGCAGAAGTTGAATGGATGTAGGTTCCCTGCATAAATAAGTTCCATAAAATTAAGTTTCAGTGTTCAGCTGTTGAGCTTTAAAATTTAGTCTAATCTTGTTAAATGCTGCATAAATATTCACTTCAACACATTACATTGTATGCTACAATGAGCAGGGCACTTATGCAGAAATTACGCTAATATCTGGTTTTCCATATTTATAAGATCTTCAGACTCGTTTTCTGAAACATCCTGCATTGAGCATGTCTGTGTGTGTCAATGTGTGGTGTGTAGCGGTCGTGAGCAGCGACGCTGTGTCTATCTTGACGGTAGTGAAAAGGCGATTTTTTTTCTTGTTTCGGCCAGCAGCATCAGAATACGGCGATTTCGTACTGGCAGTGCCTTCTTCTCTTGAAATCTTAATTTCACGTTGCTTGAAAGCATTTTTATCTCCTGCTGACAATGAACCAATTTGCGAAAATTCTCGCACTAGGACGCTCCCTTTTGGGCACTTGGGAACCCAGTGTATAAGTGTAATTTCCTAAGTGGCCTTGTGACCTTTAAGCAAACCTGTTGCGACACTTATGTAATATATCATAGCAATGTAATTTACTCTACAGCAACATGTCTAATGAAACTGCGTCGCGAATCTGTTGGGAGATAGGCACACACGGCGACACTGAGGAAAAAAAATCTGCGTATTTTAGGTATACGTACTTCATTTCCAAAAAGGTATTACATGTGCATCCGGTGTTTACGGATGCTTTTCTTGCAATTTATCAAAACGCTGCTTATTTGAGCGAGAGAAGAACCAGTGCAAGGGAGTTACAATGGTACACACCTTGCGTATGTTGAGATAGGGCACAATGAAACGGTACTCAGTAAGGTGCCCTTCACAGGCGCTGCGGTGGTTCAGATGCAGGTCAATGTTCAGCATGCGCTGGTCATGCAGGAAAGTTGCGTCCACCCAGTAGTTGCGGTGGTCATGGACAATTGATGAAGAGAACAAATGGTGTGGCACAAACGTCCCCAGCTGGACGAGAGTGCCAAATGCCACCGATGATAGGCGAATGTCACGATCAAAAGGATGCGTGGCATGCTGAAAGGCTTCCAGTGGACAAGGTACCAGCCACTGGAACGATGTGTATGCCTTGTTTTGGCCGGCATTGCACCATGCTGCACCGAGCTTGAAAAGAAAAAAATAAGTTTGTCAATACTTATTCTGGGGTCCTATATGCCAAGACAATATACTAATGGGATGGCCTAAGGTGGTGGACTACTGGATGTTGATTTCAAACGTGTGGGTTCTAAATCTAGGTACACAAATGTTTTTGAAATTCGCACTCTTATATAGAAGAACCTTTGTACCTAGAATAACTGTCATTCATAGAATGATCTGTGCAGCCACAAACAATTGTGCAGGGAGGATGTTCTGACGCATGTCACTGCATATTGAAATCAAATCACTCACGTTAACCTCTGAAGTGCACACAAGAACTTTAAGGCTAAGTGAAAAACGGATGAAAACAGAGCCCAACTATTGTTGCCTTCCCCAGGGAAAGCTTTACTATTGATATGTGACACCAGCTGCTGAAGTCTTTCACGGAGAGCGAACAAAGGAAGAGAACGCATTGAGCAAGCAGCAGCAGTGACTGCCAACATAAAGTGGCGACATAGTTGCTTGTTAAAATAAAAAGCTGAACATAAGGAAATTACGATTGAGATGCTGTGATATGCTTCTTTGACAGCTCGATCGCACTAAAGAAGTTGATTTTAAATATGTTGTAGGCTGTATTTGTGTTGATATTTCACATCTGATGAATGTGTGTCCATGCAAGTCTATCTCCCATCTTATCTCATCTTTGTAAATTGTGTTTCAGTGCTCTATTATTTTTAATCGCACCATGAAATCACCAGATAGCTGCCAACCACATCAATGTGTATTGGAGCTCGGCAGAACTGTTCATGGTGGAAATGACAGAATGCTGTGACTGGAGAAAAATAAGGCTGACTGGACAGAAACAAAATTAGAAGTGGTCACAGCATCAGACCAGAAAACAAAAATATTTGTTTCTGCTTTTCTCATGTGTGGTTTTCACTGAATGCCAGAAAGACGAGAAGCCGATAATTTACAGCGCGGCACAGTCAGAATCTACAATGCCTCTTGCTGTGGCAATGATGTCACCAGTACACTGGAAAGAGCAGGCAACCACGGTGTGCAAACTGCTCCTACACAGGCGCTTCAATTTCAATTTCAAATTCTATTCGCTTCATGTTAAGCCAGACGTGGCAAGTGAAATGTAGTTACCGGACACTGCAAAACTGAACTGGAATATCTGCATTTTTGTGGTTGTACTCTGAATGCTGTTGGCTTAACTTTGGACTGCATGCTCATAACGCTCTGCTTTACGCCACACATGTCTCTCCGTCCATCTGTTTATGCAACACGCAAAGGAAGGGTGTAAGCCACAAACTTACCTGAAGATATTTTGCTGGTGCCCCAAGCCAGGACACACGAGGCCATTCAATCGTGACATCTATCTGGGAGATGCTTTCTTCATGCAGCTTCTTTACAGGCTTTGTGCGCACATCGCTCATTGAAAAGGTCGCGTCAATGTCCACAAGCAGGGTCTGCTCTTGGAAGAACGATCGGTATATTTCAACTCCAGTATCTTGGCCCTCTCTGGGAATCCACCAGAGCTGGAGCTTGAGCTGGTGGTATGTCGGTGGCCGACTGCGTAGCATTAAAAATTTATTAGCAATATAGTTCAACAGCTTCCAAGTTAGTTTGGATCAGGTGTGGTTATTAATGGTGAACCCAAACCTGAAAAATCATAATTTGACATTCAATGACTCGGGGACTATAGATAAAACTTTGAAAATTATATCAACTAACTCTCCCTGATTCTGAGTACCTGAGTGTGGATGTATTGTTGCCATCAGAACAATGCGGCTACCACATCAGAGATTGAGCCTGCGACCTCAAGGTCAACGTAGCAACGCTCTAGCAATGGCTAAGATATGATGACATTACATTAAATTCCACCAATAATGCACACTCATGACTAACATGGGGAAACTATACTGCATATTTCGCTAAACTGCACGAAAGTAGCACCTCAGGCTTCACAGGGATGTCAAAGGACAACAAAATGCTCTTTTAACGTGGTCATATTAATGGATACATTGGTTTTATCTGCTTCTATCATTGGAAGATAAATGATTTGCTTGTCAGTGAAGCACAGAGTGCTTTCTATTGACAAAGCAGCTGGAAGACATTTTCACATTGCAATAAATATAGTACAGGTTAGTTTTATCTTTGAACACTTTTCAAAACCCAGAAGCCATTTAACACAATAGCCCATTGTTATTGTCAGCAATAGCTCAAGTGAATAACTCAAGCGCAGGAATACATATTGGGTATCAGTATTGTTTTCTGGGGTTCCACTCATTCTGAACAAGCTAATGTTCAAAATATTTACACGCATATATCAGTTTACAGGAGTTTAATACACGCACTACTTGGCTATAGACTCAGCTGGAGTTCTTGCTGAGCTGCACATATATTAATTTTTGAGAAATGATTCACAGGTAATGAGAGTTGATTTGTTGTAATGCATTGTTGCTGCCAACAAAACGAAAATTATGTAGACAAGTCGAACTGTTCCCATGCATAATTATGTAGATTTATCTATGAAAGGGTGTAGTAGATGAATAACTTGCAACAATACTGCATAGCTATTAACTGTCACATTTTTCTCACCGACACCCACTAGGTGTCTCCTTAATCATACACAGCATGCGTTTCTGGTGGTTATTCCTTGGCACGATAAATGAGGGACCAGGCATTCACGGTTTCTCCACATGCTGTGTGGTGCCAGATAATTTTACAAGGTCGCGCCAAGCCATGCAAGCATGTGCTTAAATTTCGCAGTTATATTTTGAGCAACAGGCTAAGTAACTTTTTCCGTCATGCAGCTTCCATATACAGAAGTCTATTTTCTCGCTTTTAACAAGAATCTCATACTACTGACCTAAAGCTTCGTACGTAAGCTGGGCAGTGTTTCTTGAAGCTACGCACACTTTCTACAGGGTGCGAAATTTCCCTGAAATTTACCCTAAAATTTTTTATGCGAACAAAAATTCAACACTTGTCGGTTGATCTCAAAAAGCTTTTACTTTAACCACAACACGGTTTCTTTTTCTAATAGCACCAACATGGTTATTAAATACAGCATGAGCGCATGCTAAGCAGCAAAACAGAAAAAAAACATGAAGCGGCTTCACAAATACAGTACTTGAAAACTCAGAATACACATTTTACAGAGATGTTCGTACAGTTTAACCAATACCAGGCTGCTGTATTTCAAAAGGAAGACAAAAACCGTAAACCGCTGCGGGGGATACATCGGCCGCTCATAAACCGCTCTAAATCAAAGCGCACATTTCGCGTCTCTATGGCACCATCGAGTATGGAAAGAACACCTGTCTCAGCGAACCACCCCACGGCTAAATCGACACTGGATCGATATTCAAGGGGGATACACAAAAACGTACGCAACTCAAGGACAAGCAGCACGGCACCTTCAAGAGCGAAGACAGCAGCGAAGCGATTCAGAGGATAACGAAACTTTCCGTGGAATACCCATTCACGTTCCCATGCACGCACAACCTCATTCCGTGCCACTAAAATGTGACGAGCCGATGTTGTCTTTACCGACATTGACAGCCACTGCAGCTGTCAGCGTCCAAGAGCTCGTCTGTCGATGCTTCGAAACCCATCCAATCACACTAGTGTAGTTTCGGCGAAGCAGCAATGCGAAACATCGAGGCCACGACGAAACGAGCGCCTCGTTTCAAATTCCACCGCGCGACGCGAAGGAGAAACAAACGTTTCAGTGCTTGTATTATGCATTAGACGGCACTAGCTGTCCAAACGCACTTCAAAAGCGGGAAGCTTGAAGTACACAATTGCTGCTAGTGGAGGCGATTAATGACCACACAGCGGCATTTTGCGTCCATATTCAAATCACCCGCATTTATTAGTGCTTCCCCGACGCTTCCCCAGAGCCGAAATAGCGTATTAGCTCATCTAAACCTCATCTCACTCCGGCGGGTTAGGTTAGAACGCTCGTGCGACGCGATTGACCAAAGTAGCCCAACTCGGACGCTCTTGAATACAGTGAGGATTCCGTGTAGGGAACCTTCCCTTTTTCAGGAAATTTGTGACTGTCATTTTGGATGAAAGGGAAAAAGGGAATCTTCGCAATATTGCACGGAATTTTGGGGGGTGGAGAAATATCCTTACATGTTCGAAATACTGCAGTTACGGGGCACTTTCGCTTTCTCCAATCGTTGCTGCCGCATGTAGCGCACAAAATCATAGCTTTGAAGATTCGTTCCTCTTACTTACAAGGAGCATCTTTGTTCACTCCGGGCGTTAGGCTCGAAATCCACATATGCGCTATGCATTTACAGCACATGAGCTGCCCGAGATCGCAGGTCGCCATCGCAGCACATTCGCGCGTTGGCACTACTTGTGCTACTTTGTCAACCGTGTCTTGCAAGCCGTGTATCCCATCTGAAGAATATATACCTTACACCGTGCTCCGGGCCCACACGTCGATATAGCCCAGAGACAGCGGCTGTCAAAAGGGTGAAGAAACATATCACATTAAGGGGGAATCGGACCTGCGATGTCCATTGCCCACGCTGTGTTCTTTCTGCGTGTACCATAGTGCGTTGTCCTATTATACTCTGTGCCTGCTAATCGAAGGTGCACTAGTGCGCGTGCGTCAATGCGCACACATCCTTGTAAGCTAAGGGCCAGCACTGGAGATAAGGCGCTGAACGATTCTTTTTCTTTTTTTTTTTTCCGTTTTACTGTGCCAATACCGCGCAGCTTTAGTACTTGCGCACCGTAGATTGGGAGACACAAAGCGCTGGAGAAAGAACGCGGGCATGGGACATCGCGGAAGCGAACTTACAGGGTAGCTACCAAAACGCGACAATTACGTGAAATTATAGCCAGCTCCGATGCCAAACTACAAAGTGGTATAGTCCATTTTCCGGAGCTAGGCCTACGAAACCGACCACGCGACAAATAATCGCAGACAGATAAAAAGCAGGCCAACCTTCGAAGGACGACGCAAAGCACGCAGGCTGCCTTAACTGCGTTCCTCGAAGTGGCCGACCTCTGAATAATGTGAGGCCTTCACATCGAAATGTTCGAACGAGCTCGCGAAACGCCCAGCAGCACGCGACAAACTAGCGGGACCCCAGATGTGTTCGAGTGAATATATGTGTTTTACCAGCCAACAGAGATTTTGTTCCCCTGTACAGGCTAACTAGTAAATTAAAACCTAGCTCTCGTGCCTCGCAAACAAACCAACTCATTTCAGGGCTGTTAATTTGTTCTAGATCACTACACAAGCGTTTCGCTAGTTTTTATGGGTTTCTTCTTTCCTTTCCTTTTTTTTTTTCCAACCTGCAACCTCACACACAGCTAGCTCGGCTCCCACGAGCTCTGACAACGACGATAGGCCGACCATGATACGTGCGGAGTCTAGCGCTTCGTTGGACGACATATGTGTATACGTGGCAGGCACTAGTGAGGAGACGCGCGCGTTCTAGTAGTCCGGCCGCGTTAACGCACGGCGTCCAGTGCTGTGGAAGCCAGAGTTAAGCTACGCAACGCGTCCCCGTCTAAGCCTGGCCTTTCTGAAACGCAGCACATGGCGCGCATGGAAGCAAGCAAAATATTGTGCTTTGTGTATACGTATAAGACGCTACTTTACAATAAACATATGGTCTCAAGCCCCGCGCGCTGTAACTAAAAAGCCGAGCTTTGCTGGAAAGCGTGACAAATGAAGGGTCGCATCATTCTGGGCATAAAAGACAAGCGTCTGCAAAGACAGTTAACGATAACATAGATCTTTTGATCGTCAGCCTTCGACGCGTTCTCTGTGCGTGCGCGCTAGCTCGCACAGCGTCCCACGTGGCGTCAGAAGACCGGACGAAGTAGGCCTAGCTCCTTTGGCCTAACCAGAAGCCTTCACCGGACAACTGCGCGCCCGTGCAGGCTGGCCATGGGTACTTCCTTGCTCAGAGCACCGAAACCACTGGATGCGACGCAAGATCTTTGGGTAACTTGGAAACTTTGGGAGAGCGAGTACGAACTCTACGCCAGTGCGACTGGACTCGCGGGTAAGCCTAACGAAGTTCAAGCGGCAATATTCTCGTCATAATCGGAGAAGAGGGACGGATGATTTACTACACGTTTAAATTTGAAGACGAAGGGGACCGTAACGACGTAAACAAGCTGGTGAAAAAATCCGAAGAGCATTACAAGCCTGTCGTCAACCTCGCGTACCACGACTGTTTTCGGCACGAGAGATCAAAAGGCTGGAGAGCGTTTTGATGAATGACTCACTGAACTTCGAACGCTGGTTCGCAACTACGAGGATGGGCAACTCAAAGAAAGAATGTTGAAGAGTCGCATCATTCTGAGCATAAAAGACAAGCGTCTGCAAAGCCAGTTAAGTCAAGGATAACCCAACTTGACCTCGAAAGGTCTTTTGGTTGTCAGCCTTCGACGCGTTCGCTCGCAAGCTCGCACAGCGTCCCACAGCGAACATGGCTGACGTGTCGCCGACGAGGACGTCAGCGACGCCATAGTCAAGCTGGGACCGAAAATGGTTCCATTCAGTCATGTATGCATTATACAGTCATGTTAGAAAACACGAATGTCATACGCGGTAATGAAGACCCGTGGCAAGCCGACAAAATTATTCTTGCGCCTTGTCCTTTCGGTCAGCGGGCAAGTGACCAACAACGCGACGCGCACTACATGCCTGTAACAATGCTATCGCTCATTAAAATACTTCGGGCCGATTTCAGCGAACAACAAAAAATATCTCTATAGCTAAATGGCTTTGCAAAACGAACGCGTGTAACGGCGGGAAGAGCATAGAGCAACGTTCGATGGACCGCGTGCAAATGGCTACTCGTCAGCAACGCAGACCACTATTTTCCGAGAGTACATCTTATCTGCCGAAAACACGCTCGTGGTTGCTTGCTGTGCCACATGTGGGGCAGATTAAACGCTTGCCAGGCGAGACCGCGACTTGTTCTCCGGTCCTTGCAATGGCCACGGCGTGAACGCTAAACCGCGACGCGTGGAGACATAGGCCTAACAGAAAAGGAACCACCGCACATCTACGATGGTCCTTGTTTGACAAAGAACCAGTTGGCAAGAAGCAGGCCATTGCTCTCCACAAGGTGCCAGCATAATGAAGTCGGCGGCAGGCTACCTTTCTTCGGGGTCGCGGCCGGCAGCTCCGGGAACGAGATGGTGCCCTGTTGCCATCGTGGCCATCGTTGGGAAATGTTCGAACGAGCCCTCGTGCACGTTACCCCATGAGCGCGTGCATCGTGGCCTCGTGTCAGAGCGCGTGTGACGGACGCATGCGAGCACCGCGTTCGTAATGCGCGAGCACAGCCAACTCAGTTCCGGACACGTCGTGGTTCCGGAACGCGGCAAGAAGCAGCGCAACCAAGCGAACGGCGAGCAAATTAAATCTTGTCTTGGTCAATCCCCATCATTGGGTATGCGCCAGTTTAGAAAGAAGAATCTCACCGGTCCTGTTACAAGGTTCATCAAAATTGGCGCCTTCTCTGTAAAATGCAAGAATTATTCGAGTTTCTCGTAACAGAATTGCGTTTTATCGCACATTCAAACTGCACTCTGAGCCAACATGTGTGTGTAGGTTTTAGTTAAATCGTAGTTAAAATTTCTTTCCAACGGATTTCAATTCGATAAATTCAAGTTTTGTTCGCTAAAGTCCCTGCGCCATATGGCGAGGGCTTGCCTGCATGGGTGGGTGCTACGGATTGCTTACGGCAATTGCTTAAATGATTACTTCCGACATAAACGGCGGATTTTCTGCGACACGATACACCCTTAACGACATCGCGTTGGAAACGCGATGATGTTACCAAAATGGTGGAGCTTCTGAAGTTATATACTTCTGTAATTTGGACGCATGCACGATCACCTGCATGTCGACTGACCCTTTAGAGTACGTCATTGCGTGGGACCACTACAGATTGGTAATGCGAATAATGTAGAGACAGACAACGTTAATAATGTCAAGCAAACAATTGAGAAAACAGATCGGCATTGGCGACGTATTGCGTCTGTTCGGCAACTGAGGTAGTAAAATGGTAAAAGGGGGCAGCAAATTAAGCAATCAGCCAACATTACAGTTTCTTCAAGTTCTGTCCTGTTTCACACCTAGCTCCATAGTGCGAGACATTGGTGGGTCATATCGTAGTCGTAGGAGGTCGATGGTGGAGATTTCAGCAGTGCTATCTTGGTCTGGCTCTGTAGGTTAAGTCGGTTCTCTCATCAGGTATAACCACCTCGGGTAAAACTTGTCGAGTTGCACAGGCGTGGTTCAATCTCCCGCCATGGACGACGCATTCAATCTATAGGCGCTGAGAAGTCCGTCTACATAGAAACGTGTTCCTAATAAATATAACTGCAGGAAGTCTAACTCAATCAGGTGTCGCAGACTACTGTGGCTTCACAATCGTATCGTGTTTTTTGGCATGCATATAAGTACCGGAAATGAATGAATCACTCGGTCAATATTTCGACATATGCTCCTGCATATGTCGCGAGAAAGTTCTCTGATGAAGTGGCAGAATCCAGAGGCGATCTTTTCCCGACAGGCATATTTTTGGTGATTTTCGAGGCGTCCGCTTTTGGCAAAAAATATTCTTCTAAAGTTGCGGTACTGGAGTCCCCTTCGGGCAGCTTCATCAGCCCGTTTCGTTTCCGGAAATAGTATCCACTGGAAAGTTACGAAATGTCCCGTAGTCTTGGCCTTGTGGTGGATATAATTTCAAGTGCTACAGGTTGGTTGTTGCATCGCCTATGACGGTTCCATAGGCATTGTTGTTTTCAATCCGTGGATATCACCCATCTTTTTGGCGTCTGCTGTTTGAGGATATGCGCAAGCGCCTCCTTAACCCCATATAACTCAGCTGTCGTTGATGATGTCGCTTGCTCGAGGCGAAACGAGAATCGTTGCCCTGCAGAAGGCACAAAAATTCCGCACGATGAGCGACGTTGAGCAGTTGGAGCCATCCGTGAACACGTGGTGCGGCGGCATCCGTATCTTTGTGCATGACGGTTATCTGTAGGACGGCTGCTTGAGCCATTTTCTGTTTTTCCTGATTCCAGGAATATATGTCAAGCTTTCTAGGGGGGACAATGTCCACGGTGATATGTTACGCGGCATGATATGTGACGCCTGAGTAGGAATTGTAATACGTGTACATGTATACCTCCGACAGCACGTAACAAAACTACATGAACGTCTGTTCTCTAGAAATATTCCTTAAAAAATGCATCCCTTATGCACGTGTCTGAGGTGAATGCGAAGTGTCTCCTGCGATGACAGTACTTCAAGAGGCAGGCACCCAGCTTCTGCTACAATTCCTGAGCAGGACGACCCCTTCGGAAGGCCAAGACATATTCGAAGGCAGTTGTTCGTGCTGCATCGAGTTTCTCTCTTGTCGAAGACATGGTAGATCGGGAGGTAATACAGCAGTTCCCATCGACACACGCCTGGCCATGGCTTTCTCGCGAAGAAGTATGAAAAATACCCGTACTGTGTGGTCGTTCCCTTCCATACGTCAAGAAGCAAAGACTCCTTGGAGTGACGATCGACTGGAATCTGGGTCACCTCAGGTGAAAAGATTGAGCGAGAAAATTTCCTCGGTGTCGCACGTATTCCAGTTTCTAGCCGGATCAAGTGGGGCAGCGACTGTCGATCAGTGGTGCTCCTCCATAGGCTATGTGCATGAGTAGGGTGCGGCGTATTTGAAAGTGCGCGCCATAAAGAAGTGCATGCGAGACGAAAACGACGTTGGCACGAGCGCTAGACAAAATAAAATACTGAAGAAAAGCAGCACCAATCCGAGAAGGCCACAAATATAGCTCGGAAGCAATCAGAAGTCCACCCGAAGGCACAAGAACTCCAATAGTGAAGGCCCACGATGTAGATGGGCGATAAAAAGCGCCAAGCGAACTGGCGAGGGGGAGATACCAGAGAGGGACCAGCGGAGAAGACCGGCCACGTCGGGTTACGGTCCCGAGCCACGGGGCCCGCCTGCGGCCTGCGAGACCTGGGGGCAGCGATCTGATCAAGGTCGAGTCTCCGCAACCTGCTGCCATTGCAAGAGGTCCCCGTGCCCTTGGACAGGCGCGAGCTCAGGCGTGGATGTCCGGCTGGGACGCGCCTTCAACGCCGGCGAACCGTCTTCTTCCCTGCAGCCTGGAGAGGCTGCCCAAGCTAACATCGGCCATAGTGCTTCTGGACGCCGACTGTTGCGGCGTTCCTCATCAGCTGCCACGCTTCTTGCCAACGCTTGTATCCGGACAGTGGTGAGACGAGCGCTATTATACTATTAAGAAACTCTATGGGTTTTGCCGTGCTACGTCAGATTGCCTAGGTTTGTGGTGTCTGCAATGTATGTGATGTCTCTTTCGGTGTGTGCTTGTGTTGTGTGTTTATAGTCTGTATATTAAATGTGGTGTGCTAACGGCCTC